>CM035410.1:129881895-130354395 GCA_020310875.1 Ceratopteris richardii | reverse complement strand
AGATTTCCATACAATGCATCAAGCTTGAGATGTCGCAAGCAAGCATGGACTCAAATCATAGCCACTACCAATGCACCAAAAACGATACAAAGTCATTTACAGCCTAATGTTGTTTGGTGATGCAACTACCACGAAACGAGCTAACAAAGGATCCTACCACATGTTTCAAGTTAACATACTAAGAAAATCTTGAAGAATTATCACGCCCAAGAGTTGTTGGATGACGCAAATAGCATTACAAAAACTATCAAAAAATTCCAAGAAAAAACTATGAAGAGCTTCTAGGATTACAATATCTCAAGATTAAAGCAACTATCTTGCAATAATATGGACAATAATCTCTGAGAGATTGTAATCCTAGAAGCTCCAAATAAATTTCAAGAGTTCCACTTGGCATGGTCCAATGACCTCGATGAAACTCTTTCTATAATGTTCCACCCTACTAGATGGCTCAAAAAAAAAAAAAACATTTCACAAGAGATACTAATACAAGTATTAATTTCCCTTATCTACCCTCTAATGTCTAACAAGAAGTCAAGGAACAAAATATCAAGATTGAAAAACCACACCTTAATGCCCATCTTTGTGATGGGCAATGCACAAAAGTACAAATAGGGGGGAGTTCACAATACCTATGTTTAGCATGACAAGGAGACCCTATTTACTCAAAATGGGTTCCATATCATGAGTGAATTGTTCTTAAGGCCCCTCTTCCAACTCAATCTATTCAAAACCAATTATAAAGAAATCTTTTATCGTAAAGAGTTCTACAATTCATGAGCTACAAAAGACATACAATCTATGAAGCAAGATTTCTTGTCACACAAACATCATGTTCCTTGATTGGACTAGGGTTTAATAAAGGTACAAATTAATGTGGACCAATAGATTATATGAAGTGTTAGTGTGGTCACTTAATGTAAAGTTCTATCATCTTTTAGAAAGAATGCATTAAAATAAAAAGAAGAGGCTTGAGAATTTGAGGATAAGGCATATTTTGTAAATCATTATAGAGAAACAATTGAATAATCTTATTAAATTTAATGTGCGAATTGAGATTTATCAATAGAGATTTATCAATAGCAAATAATAGTTGGAGGAATGCTTTTGTGATGATTAGAATCTATATTTAGTAACTTCTGAAGAGCATCCATGTCACATGATGTATATATGGGGGTCTTGCAGAGCATGCCACATGGCATCATTTTGGACAGACTCCACATTTTTGGTAGAGGCAAGAATGAGAAAGCTCACTAATCATTCGAATGAAGAGTGGACGGTTCGGGCGCGGTTGGGAGGAGAACCAAAGAGTATACTCTGTGTGATGACTGACGAAGAGGGAGAAGCTGCTGAAATCGGCATAAAAGAAGTTTATGTAAGAGTGGTATCAGGGCATCGATCTGCACCACGCGAATGTGCAGCTTAGAGGACTTGAACTCTCGCCACCGTGAAGGAAGGCACTCCTATCCAAGGCGCCTACACATGTTGGTGATCTTACTCTCACGCAGAACAATATTGAGCTATGCAAAGACATGCTCTCGGCCGCATGTGTTCTTTGTGGAGTTTGATTAGACTACATGATCAAGGTGAAGATTTCAAGGGTTTAAATATGATATTGGATAGAGACACAAACCTCAATGGAACTTCCACGAAGAATTAGGCAAAAGGAGTTTAAGATCAAATGCTTGGATCCATGAATGTTCTCCTTTGGAAATCAACATGCATTGAAGATAAAGACAGTGTCGTCTATATGAAGCGAGGCAAGGAGATACTTCACCCTCAGACAACAATATCAAAGACACCTATTGGTGTAGAAGGAAGGTTAATTGGTATTACATCGAACTTCTAAGGAGTAAGTCCTAGAAAGGCATCTTCAAATGAGGATCGAGAACATAAATGAAAGATACAAATTGGATGCACCTATTGCATTTGAAGAGTGCATGAATGAAGGGAATCCCTTCCATGACCTTTCCAGTACCATGGTTCCAAAGTGAAAGAGGATGGAGTTTCATCTTAATCACATGCATGAAATTTTTTGTTATTTTCAAGAATTAAAAAACAAGGGTCAAACTCTTTGAGAAGGGCAAGGAAGGGTTTGAGTATCAACCCCTTCGAGGGAAATCATAATTTTAGAGAGTATATATATATACTCTTATCTAGAGTCAAGAGATCTCTTAAAATACAAGAAAGCATAAGCTTTAGACATCTCCAAAGTAGCTATGTTCATGATTTTCACATAAATTTCAAGAGCTATTTTGGATAAGTAGCCATTTTGGGAAAGGGAAATGAAGCAAGATTTTTCTTAATTTGATAGGAAAAATCATGCATATCTATAGTCTAGTGTATTGACTTCGATATAAGATCATGAAATCCAAAATATACCTCAATATCATGGGAGTTTGAAGCTCCACAGAACCCCCTTCCATCACTGTTTGAGAAAAAATCACTTGAATATAAGAAATTCCCATTTTGGAAGAGGAAAAAAGAGGTGCACTAGCTATGGATGGATGGAAAAAAGTAGATATATTGAGAATATGAAATATGGAGTTTATAATGAAATCATTAGATTCATTAAAATGATAAGTTAAGGCAACTTCATTAGAAACATGATCCCTACACATAATCTGTCATGGAAAAAGGAAACTCTCACATTCCATGTGAATCCTATATCTCATGATTGGTTCAAAATTTGGGGAAACTAATGCTTCCATTGCGTCCGGAACGTGCCAAAACCCTAAGATCGAATGTCTTCTTGCTTGATTCCGACATCCAAAGATCATGCTACAAATTGATGACATCATCGATGACATCATCAATTCGTAACCGCCCTAGAACCGCCCTTGGAAAACCTATATAAGGAGGGGTTGGCCACATTCATAATCAGTCTTGCCAATACCAGTCTTGGGAGCTCAAGGAGTCGTGGCCGCCAAGTAAGTCTCTTCAAGTTCCACTTCTAGTTCTTGTCTTGTTCCTTGTTCTAGTCTAGTTCTTGGACATCCTATCCTGTCCCCTTGTAATCTCGTAGTACAAGATCCTGTCGAGTTCTTTCGTGTATCCAATTCATCTCTAGTCCAGTTTTCCATACCTATTGGTCCTGGGTTGTGGGACATCTTGTCTCAATCCAACAACAAGTCGAAGACCTAAATCATCGACAAACACAAGTCGAGATGGGACATCCAGTGCATGTAGGTGCACTCCTCCAAGAATTACAAGAACGAATCGGGAGTCTTCAAGCAAATCAAGGGAGTATTCAAGTGAATCAACAGCCTAGTACATCATTTATGAAGAACCCAAGATTTGCATGCCAGAAAAGTTGGATGGGGATCGCACAAAGTTGCGTGGATTTCTCCAGCAAGTTAAATTGTACATCCGTATGCAACCTAATAGATACCCTTACAAGGCATCCAAGGTCGGGTTTATTAGAACCTTGCTCTGTGGCCAAGCATTATCATGGTTTGCGCCAATCTTGGAGAAGAACGTGGAAGTACTTCAAGACTATGAGGGATTTCTTGAGAACTCTCCGCCACATTTGGAGATGCAGATACAAGTCGAGTAGCAGAAACAAAACTTCGGAAGCTACGTCAAGGTAACCTCCCTGCCTCTACCTATGCATCTGAATTTAGGCAGTTGATATGTGATCTCACTTGGCATGAAGATTATTTCATAAGCCAATTCAGATGGGGTTTAAGAGATGATGTGAAGGACCTGTTGCTCACGATGCCAGAGGTTAAAACATTGAATGAATATATCATGCAAGCTATTCAATGTGAAAACCGACTTTTTGAAAGGAAACAAGAGAAACAAGTAGAAGGAAGACCTCGCCAGTGGAAACCTTTCGAACCGACTACTAAAGATGAGTCCATGCCTGAACCTATGCAAATAGATGTAACTAGGTTTCAGCCTTTAACACTAGAAGAGAAACAGAGAAGGAGAGTTAATAAGTTATGTCTCTATTGTGGAAACCCTGGACATATTGCAATTAATTGTCCAAACAAGAGAACAAACTCCAGAGTCGCAGCCACCCTTGTAGAGAAGGGAAACGAGGAAGTCCAATCGTAAAAGAGACCTTGCAGCCGGACCATGATATAAGAAAGGGTCTCATAATTCAAGCTACACCCATAGAAACATGTCTTGCACCTTTCAAGTTAATCATGCCCAAGAAGACCCTTTCCCTTAAAGCCCTAGTAGATTCAGGAGCCTCCTCATGTTTCATCGATGAAGGATTGGTTAAGAAGCATGGAATTCCTATACTTTGGAAGAACAAACCAGTAGTAGCTGAAGGAGTAGATGGACGACCTCTAGCATCTGGGAATATAACCATGGAAGCCACACCATTAAGAGTACACCTTGGTGACCATGAATCCCATATATGTTTCAATGTAATATCGAGCCAAGTACATCTAGTTATCATTGGAATGCCCTGGTTAAAGAAGCATAATCCAGACATTAATTGGGAAAAGAATAAAATCACCCGTCGAGATATCCAAAAGAACCCAACATATGTCGGAGCCAAAGCTTCATACATGCAGTAAGGAAGGAACCTACATATATGATCTATGCCATACAAGCTCAAGAATCCAAGAAAGATGATCCAGTACAACTACCCAATCAATACAAAATCTTTGAAGATGTTTTTGAAAAGAAGAATGAAGATATCCTCCCAGAGCATAGACCTTACGATTGCCCCATAGATCTTCAAGAGGAAGCACAACCACCCTTTGGACCAATCTACATACTATCCCCAGAAGAACTTACAGAACTACGCAAGAACATTGATGAGAATCTAGCAAAGGGATTTATCAAACACTCGAAGTCTATAACAGGAGCTCCTATTCTATTTGTAAAGAAGAAGGATGGGACTCTCCGGATGTGTGTAGACTATCGTGGATTGAACAAAGTCACTATAAAAAACAGATACCCTCTACCACTCATATCAGAGCTCTTGGAACGCCTTGGAAAAGCAAAATTCTTCACCAAAATTGATCTTCGAGGAGCTTACAATCTTGTCAAGATCAGAGAGGAAGACGAATGGAAGACAACATTTCGAACAAGGTATGGGCATTTTGAATATGTAGTTATGCCATTCAGTCTCACAAATGCTCAAGCTGTCTTCCAACATATGATATCTTTCGAGAATATTTAGATGATTTTGTTGTAATATACCTTGATGATATCTTGATATTCTCCAAAAATCTTGAGGATCATGAATGTCATGTAAAGATAGTCCTAGAGAAACTAAGAGAAAAAGGATTATATGCGAAATTGGAGAAGTGCTCTTTCCATAAGACAGAAGTGGAATTTTTAGGGTACATTGTATCAGATAAAGGGATTTTTATGGACCATAAGAAGATTCAGACAATCCTTGATTGGCAACCACCTTCATGTGTTCGAGATGTACAATGTTTTCTAGGTTTTGCAAACTTCTATAGGATATTCATCAAAGATTACTCCAAGATAGTGACACCTCTTACCAAGCTTACAGTGACTCCAAATTCTCATGGACCGAAGAAGCAAAAAAAGCATTTCAGACCTTGAAATCAGCATTCACTACTGCTCCAATTCTAGTTCATCCTGATTCTACCAAGCCCTTCTTCCTAGAGACAGATGCATCAGACTTTGCCCTAGGGGCCATTCTCTCACAATATGATATTCATCAAAGATTACTCCAAGATAGTGACACCTCTTACCAAGCTTACAAGGAACTCCAAATTCTCATGGACCGAAGAAGCAAAAAAAGCATTTCAAACCTTGAAATCAGCATTCACTACTGCTCCAATTCTAGTTCATCCTGATTCTACCAAGCCCTTCTTCCTAGAGACAGATGCATCAGACTTTGCCCTAGGGGCCATTCTCTCACAATATGGAGATGATGGACACCTACATCCAATTGCATATAATTCAAGGAAATTTTCTCCTCTAGAAATTAATTATGAAATTCATGATAAAGAACTTATTGCCATAGTGGAGGCATTTGATACTTGGCGTCACCATCTAGAAGGAGATGGTCATAAAGTTATCTATATACAGATCACAAGAACCTAGAGTATTTTATGACCACCCGCATCCTCAACAGAAGGCAATCTCGATGGAGTAACTTTTTATCCAAGTTCGACTTTGTCATCACATATCGTCTAGGACGACAACAGTGTCAGTCAGATGCCTTGTCAAGAAGATCTTACCTTGCACCAAAGAAGGGTGAAGAGGCCTTTGATCAACAAGAGAGTGTATTACTCAAGCCTGAGAATCTCCAGTTAGCAGCTATCTCTTCAACCCATCCTAAAGATTCAGCCTTGAATCATTTGATCCATGAGAATCTACCACAAGATGAATTATTTTGTAATGTTAAGCAAAAAACTCAAGAAGGAAAAATCCAAGAAGTAAATGAATTCCAAGAAAAGGACGGGTTACTATTCTATAAGAACCTATTATATGTCCCCCCCCCCAAGAAAGCCAAGGATCCAAGTACTTCAACAACGTCATGACAACCGTGCAGTAGGACATTTTGGAGTAAATAAAACAATAGAACACATATCTAGGGATTTTTGGTGGCCTCAAATGTGGAAGGAAGTCAAAGAATATATCCGAACATGTGACACTTGCAATAGATCTAAGGTACCACGACATAAGCCTCATGGCCTCTTGCAATCTTTACCTATTCTAGAAAGGCCATGGGCTTCATTATCTATGGATTTCATCACAGATCTACCAAAGTCAAATAAGTATGATGCCATTCTTGTTATTGTGGATAGATTCACAAAGATGGCACACTTCATTCCAACTACAAAGGCAATCACAGGTGCAGCCACTGCTAGACTCTTTCTCAGATACATCTTTAGGCTTCATGGATTGCCTCATGATATTGTTAGTGATCGAGGTCCACAGTTCGTATCAAGCTTTTGGAACAGTCTTTGCAAGCTCATTGGTGTTCAAGTTAAACTATCTACAGCAAATCATCCACAAATTGGTGGACAAACAGAACGGATGAATCAAGTCCTAGAGCAATATCTCCGTTGCACTAGCAACTATCACCAAAATGATTGGTTTGAGTTGTTACCCTTTGCAAAGTTTGCCTATAACAATAGTGTTCATGCATCTACTAAGCAAACTCCCTTCTTTGCAAACTATGGACAACATCCAAGGATGGATATACAACTCTCAAATCATGTCAAGAACCCAACTGCCAGAGACAAGGCCCAGTACCTGATGGACATTCACAAAGAACTCAAGGAAGAGATCCATAAAGCTCAACAACAATATAAGTACTATGAAGATCAACATCGTGTCTAGAATCCATCGTATCGAATTGGGGATAAAGTATGGTTACTCAGAAACAATTTGCAAACTTCAAGGCCTTGTGCAAAGTTAGATCATCAAAGATTTGGTCCATTTACCATCTTGGCCAAGATTAATCTAGTCACCTTCAAGCTCCAGCTACCGAATACCACGAGAATACATCTAGTTTTCTATGTATCAATGTTGGAACCATATCAGTTTTCACCATTGAGGGGGGAGAGACCTAGTCCTTCACCACCTATCGAGATTGATGATCATGAAGAATTTGAAGTCGAGCATGTCCTAGATTCGAGAATATCCCGAGGAAGATTAGAGTACCTTATTCATTGGAAAGGGTATGACATCAGTGATCGTACTTGCGAACCTACGGAAAACCTTCAAAGAGCACCAATCAAGGTTCAAGAATTCCATAAGAAAAATCCAATGAAGCCGAGACCAAAGAACGTGACCGCTCCTCGTGGAACTCGTGGCTTGAGGGGGAGGTAATGTCATGGACAAAGGAAACTCTCAGATTCCATGTGAATCCTATATCTCATAATTGGTTCAGAATTTGGGGAAACTAATGCTTCCATTGCGTCCGGAACTTGCCAAAACCCTAAGATCGACTGTCTTCTTGCTTGATTCTGACATCCAGAGACCATGCTACAAATTGATGACATCATTGATGACATCATCAATTTGTAACCGCCCTTGGAAAACCTATATAAGGAGGGGTTGGCCACATTCATAATCAGTCTTGCCAATACCAATCTTGGGAGCTCAAGGAGTCGTGGCCGCCAAGTAAGTACTCTTCAAGTTCAAGTTCTAGTTCTTGTCTTGTTCCTTGTTCTAGTCTAGTTCTTGGACATCCTATCTTGTCCCCTTGTAATCTCATAGTACGAGATCCTGTCGAGTTCTTTCGTGTATCCAGTTCATCTCCGAGAAGGGAGTTCTTGTAATCCAAATATCTTGTCTCATACTTACGATCCCGAGTCGTGGGATCTCTAGTATCATCTCTAATCAAGTTTTCCATACCTATTGGTACCGAGTTGTGGGACATCTTGTATCAGTCACATATTCTTGTATCATTTTCCCTACGTGGGCATTCTTGTAATAAGTGTATTTCGGAAATCTTGTCTACTGTAGTCAAAGAGCACAATCTAGTGCTCCCCTGACATAATCCTTATGGATTTTAGACCATAGGACTGCTAAAGGGAAGGAGCTATATCTTCACCATTAGTAATGTGCACAAGCAATCCTATAGGTTTTAGGAAGTTGCATACAAGCACGGGAGATACATTTATGATAATCTCCAAGGTAGTGAAGATTTACTTATCTTCATAAGAGTCTCAAAGTAGCATTAGGAGACTATGGGATATTATCAGGAATACTCGAAGAGTGACTAGTTTCACTCATGCACATTGTTGATGTATGAAACACCACAAGAAATGAATTAATGTGACACTAAAACACCTCTATGGTCACCATTAACTCATTGCCACTCCAAACTTTGAGAAATGATAGCCTAAAGTGAGAACTTTGCTTCTACAGAAATTCCATACCTTCAGTATTTTGCTAATTTCTCCTAGCTCAAGTATTATTTCTCCATGCAACTTTATAGGATGAAACTAGAAGAGTAGAGCTTTCCAACAAGCTATCATATGCATCAAACGGATCTCTAGAACTCAAGTTATGGCCTTCACAAGATGACCCTATATGACCTTCCAAAACTGGAAATTTTTGCCTGTTTTAGTATTCTTGGTTGTCTAAAAATAAAAATTCGATGCCTAGCATCGAATTTCAGTCAAGGTCAATGCCGGGCATCGACTTTGAGCTTTTTTAGGCCCTTTTTCTGCACCAGAAATACTCTCTTTTACACACACATGAAGAAGACCACTTGTATGCTAGAAGTCGATGCCGGGCATCCACTTTATGCTGAAACTCGATGCCAGGCATCGAGTTGCTCCACAAACTTAATGTTTTTAAAAGATTCAACAACAGTTAACACACAAAGAATGGAAATAATGACTTATCAGCCAAGATTCGATGCAAGGCATCGAATTGCTCAAAAAACTTGAACTTTTGAATTCATCACACAGTAGGCAAGCATGGAGATGATGGAGAGAGACTCATACACAGAACTTTACTCAGTTCTTTCTCATAGCTATGAAAACTCAGAAGTTTTACAGATGCTTTCTAACTCAGAGAAGCCCCACTATACTAAGTCGTATAAAATGAACTCCTTCTACTTCTTCTCTCTCACTCTCTCTCTCTCACCGCATCAGTTGATAAAAACTAACTTATATAGATTTTCATATTCTCGTGATTTTAAAAAACTTCTAGAACTAAAGTGAACTAACTTTACAAATATGATACATTTGTGAATTTTTCCCTTCACATAGGCATGGGGTTTTCTTCCTAAGATTTGACCTTCAAATATATATCCAGTTAGTGATTGTTTCTCCAACAGCTCCCCCTCAATCACTAATTGACATTCCCTGTTTCTTCATATCATCTTCTTTTCTTTTACTCCTTCCATGCTTTTGAATCTGCTGGTCTTCACACCATCCAAGCTCTTTGTCATTATGTCTGCTATCTGATCTTTAGTAGAAATGTACTCCACTTCAATCTCCTTCTCCATTACCTTTTCTCTGAGAAAATGATATTGTATCTCTATGTGCTTTGTCCTTGCATGAAATGCTGGATTTGCTGCAAGATAAAGTGAACTCATATTATCTCCATGTATTGTAGGTGTACCTTGATCAATGTCCAAGCTTTTGAACAATGTCTGCATCCATATGACTTCCTTAGCTGCTTCCACAAGTCCTTTGTACTCTGCTTCAGTTGATGATAATGCTACTGTATGTTAGTTCTTTGAACACCAACTTACAAGCTTATCACCAATATATATCATGTAACCATGAGTTGATCTTCTGTCATCTTGATTACCTGCCAAATCTAAATCACTATAGGCTCTCAACTTCAAATCTGATGTAAAAGGATAATATAATCCTTCCTTTATAGTTCCTTTGCTATATCTGAGAAGTCTTTGACCTGCAATCCAATATGGGTCCTTTGGACAATGCATGAATTGTGACAAAACTCCCACTGCATAACTAAGATCAGGTCTTGTTAGTGTAGCATAAATCAAACTACCCACAAGAGATTGATACTTCCTCATATCTTTGTAGTCTGCACCATCATATTTACTGAGCTTGTGATTAACTTCAAGTGGAGTTGAAGCTTCTCTGCAATTTTCCATATCAAACTTCTTCAACAAGTTCAGAAGATACCTTTCTTGTGACACATATATGCCATGATCTGTATAAGTAACTTCCATTCCAAGAAAGTATGATAACTTTCCTAGGTCACTGATCTTGAATTCTTTTTCAAGCAATCTCTTTACCTCCTTGATTCCTTCATCTGAAGTACCTGTGATTATAATGTCATCTACATAAATACAAATGTAGATTGTACCTTCCTATGTTCTTTTGATAAGTAGACTTGGGTCTACTTTTGAACTTTGATATCCAAGATCATTGAGATACTTCACCAGTCTATAGTTCCAAGCTCTTGGAGCTTGCTTCAATCCATACAATGCTCTTCTCAACCTGCAAACAAAATTTGGATACCTGGAATCTATAAACCCTTGAGGTTGTTCCATGTATACCTCATCTGATATGTATCCATTCAAGAATGCATTCTTTATATCCAATTGACTTAGAGTCCATCCTTTTGAAGCTGCAATAGCAATGATTGTCCTTATAGTTGACATCTAAGCTACAGGACTAAATGTCTCATCATAATCTATGCCATAGGTCTGGGCATAGCCTTTCACCACCAATCTAGCTTTGTATCTGGCTATACTTCCATATGCAAGCTTCTTCACTTTATAAACCCATTTATTTCCAATTACTTTCTTACCATTTGGTTTAGGAACAAGTTCCCATGTCTTGTTCTCCTCCAGTGCATTGAACTCTTCCTTCATTGCTTCTTCCCATTGCTTCTTACCTTTAGCTTCATCATAGTTCTGAGGTTCTTCATCATCTTTGACCATATATGCATAGTTCTTCTGAGTTATGTAAGAAGTATCATAAGAATACCTTTCTGGTTGTCTTCTAGTCCTGCTTGACCTTCTTGGTTCACATTCTTCATATGTGTCTGGATACACTTCTTCATCAAATATAGGAGCTTCTTCATTCCTTCTTGTTAATCCACTTCTGGATGTACTTGCTTGCATATAGTCTTCATCTCTATTTACCTGCACAATTGATTTTCCTTTCTCACATCTTCTTACCTCTTCTTCAAATTCTTCAGCTGTATGACTTTGATCTGCATACCAACTTTTCTGTTCATCAAATGTAACATCTCTAGAAACAAGAAATTGTTTGGTTAAAGGATTCCACAACCTGTAACCCATCTGCTTTTCATCATAACCAATGAACACATATTTTTCTGCCTTTGGTTCAAGTTTATGCCTAAGTTATGATGGCACATAAGCATATGCAATTGATCCAAACACTCTACAATGATCTAGTGTTGGTTTCTTACCCCACCAAGCTTCATATGGAGTCATACCATTGAGAGCTGCACATGGTAATCTATTCACAAGATATGTAGCTGTATTTACAGCTTCAGCCCAAAGATAATTTGGACAATTCTTCTCCTTCAACATAGCTCTAGCAAACTCAACCAAAGTCCTGTTCCTTCTTTCTGCTACACCATTTTGTTCTGGTGTATACCTGCAAGTTATTTCTCTCTTAATACCTGCATTCCAAAGATAATCATTGAACTCTTGGGAGAAGTATTCTCCCCCTCCATCAGACCTCAGTCTTTTAAGCTTTTGACCTGTTACTCTCTCTGCATATGCATGAAAATGCTTGAAGGCTCCAAACACTTCTGATCTTTCCTTCAAAACATATAATGTTATCCATCTTGTAGCATCATCAATGAAAAGAACATAATACCTTGAGCCATTGATAGATCCTTCTTTTGTTGGTCCCCATACATCTGTATGAATGAGCTCTAGTAGTCCATCATGTTTGAATCCTTTCTTTTGAAATGGTAACCTGTGTGCTTTACCCATTTCACATGCTTCACATTTATAAACCATATGTTGACTTTGCACATTTGGTAATCCTAGTACAGACTGATTAGCAACCATAGCTTTAATTCCTCTTTCATTGAAATGACCTAATCTCTTATGCCAAAGATCAAGTTCTGTAATCACTGCCTCACCATGTGTGAGCAAATCTTGACCAATGTTCCCTTGTACTCTTAAAGTAAAGAGTCTACCTTCTTTCTTACCAGAGACAATCTGATTATATCCATTCTCTGGATCTTCCACAAATACTCCTTCATTTGTAAACCTGACTTGAAAACCTTTTTCAACTATCTGTCCCACACTAATCAAGTTTTTAGGTATTGTAGGAACATACAAAACATTGGTTAGCAAATCTGCTCCACTCTTGCATTTCACTTTTCCAATTGAATGTACACTATGTCTTGTATTATCACCAGTTTGAACTGTATGACTAGAAATGCCTTTTTCCAATTCTGACATCAATTCTATGTTTCTTGACAAATGATTAGAACATCCAGAGTCAATGTAAAATACCTTTAGATCTTCTTTATCTGATGTGTTGATTGAGTTCATCATCAATGATGTATGACTTTCATTTTGTGTGTCATTTGCATAGTTGTAGTAGGTGGTGTTGTAGGATTGATTTTGTCCCCAACTTCTTCCTCCACCTCTACCATAGCCTCCTCTTTGACTTTGTCTACCTCTTTGAAAATTACTTTGATATCTTCCACCTCGGCCTCTGCTATTGTTGTTTTGATTCTGGTTTGATCCTTGTTGGTTGTGCCAACAATCATGAGCCAAATGATTACTCAATCCACGGATCAAGCAAGCCTTCTTGTTGTTATTTTGATTACCTCTTCCTCTTCCAAAACCTCTTGCTCTTCCTCTGCCAGTGCCTTTACCTCTTGCATAATAAACTTGAGAAGTTGACTCTTCTTCATCCTTTGCTTTACCTTTATCTTCTTTCTTCTTGTTCTTCATGTACATTGAAGAACTTTGTCCTTTATCTCCATCTCCCTTCAAGTCTTGGTCATATGTGAGCATCAAACCAAGCAACTGGTTCAAATCTGGAACATAATGATTTAATGAAAGTCTTGTTGATAAGACAAAAGGTTTCCACCTTTCATCCCCTCTCAAACCTGCAAGTAATTGAGCAATCAATCTGTGATCTTCAACATCTTCATCTATGGATCCAAGACTATCAGCTAGATCCTTCATCTTAGTGACATAATCACTAATGGTTTGACTTGGCTTCTTCTTGAATGTTGTAAACTCTGACCATAGACTTGCTTTCCGTGCTTTAGTAGTACTTTGGAAATGATACTCCAATGCATTCCATATATCTTCAGATGATTCCAATCCTCTGATGTGTGGTAGCAAATGATCAGAGATTGTATTGTAGATGTATGCTTTTGCACTTGCATCCTTCTTCTGCCAATGCTTTAAAGCATCTAGTTCTTCTTTCTTTGGTCGGCTTTCATCTTCAAATACTGGCTTCTCTTCTTCACCTGTTACATATACCATGAGATCCTTACTCATAAGTAAGGCTTCCATTCTCATTACCCATGCGGGGTAATTATCTCTGTCCAGTTTGTCAATGGAGATATGATCTTCCATAGTTCTTTTCTTCTGCTGCAACCTGTGAGCTTAAAGAATAAAGGAAAATACCTTTTGAAGTTCTTTGTGTATGAGGATACTTTTGAAGTAACCTTTTGATGCCTTGTGTCTTCAAATGCTTCACCTTTCGAACTTTAATGGAAAACTTTACAAAACTTCTCGTACCTTTGTCGTCTTGCTCTCGAGAATCTTTCTGCTCTGATACCACTTGTTGATGTATGAAACACCACAAGAAATGAATTAATGTGACACTAGAACACCTCTATGGTCACCATTAACTCATTGCAACTCCAAACTTTGAGAAATGATAGCCTAAAGTGAGAACTTTGCTTCTACAGAAATTCCTAGTCACCGAAATGACATACCTTCAGTATTTTGCTAATTTCTCCTAGCTCAAGTATTATTTCTCCATGCAACTTTATAGGATGAAACTAGAAGAGTAGAGCTTTCCAACAAGCTATCATATGCATCAAACGGATCTCTAGAACTCAAGTTATGGCCTTCACAAGATGACCCTGTATGACCTTCCAAAACTGGAAATTTTTGCTTGTTTTAGTATTTCTGGGTGTCTAAAAATAAAAATTCGATGCCTAGCATCGAATTTCAGTCAAGGTCGATGCCGGGCATCGACTTTGAGCTTTTTTAGGCCCTTTTTCTGCACCAGAAATACTCTCTTTTACACACACATGAAGAAGACCACTTGTATGCTAGAAGTCGATGCCGGGCATCCACTTTATGCTGAAACTGCGTGTGCTTATGTGATTTGAGTGATGGTTAGGAAGGCCACAGGCATGGCACTAGCACTATGGTATAGAGCATCGATCCCTTAGTCAGGAATAGTTGGGATACCCAATACATATATATGTATATCGGGATCTACAGAGAGGTACTTAGCCCTAGTCGTGCTTATGTGATTTGAGTGATGGTTAGGAAGGCCACAGGCATGGCACTAGCACTATGGTATAGAGCATCGATCCCTTAGTCAGGAATAGTTGGGATACCCAATACATATATATGTATATCGGGATCTACAAAGAGGTACTTAGACCTAGTCTTTGTACCTAGGAACAAGTTGATTTGGAACAGAAAGGGATATCCATTGTCACATAGTGACTAGAACCAAACTAACTAGTTCGAGGACATGGGACTCATTTGAGTCCACTAACATGATTTTAGTATATGGGATTCATTAGAGTCCACCTATATATTCCATTATATATATATGGAATATATATTCGGTTTAGTGTAGCTATGACATCGTGAATTGGAAGAAGGTTCCACTGGTATGGGACAGTGGAAACGACTTCCCTTTGAGGACTCTTCTTCTATGGCCAAGGAAAAAAGGACTCATCATTCATGGCGTCATGTCTCACTAGATCAGAGGAGAGCTCTTAGTAGAGATCTCCTTAGGATTGGGAGTTATCCTTCTTAGTTTAGGGAAGATTTATTCTTCTAGTAGAGAATGTGATAGGTGATTTTATCACCATTAGTATCACATACTCATATTGAGTTTTTCAAGAAGGATAATTCCACAAGTTTGATTGGATCGTATAGATCCATCCACAGAGTATGGTTTCCATCATGGTTGATCATTTTAGGAGAGGGCTTTGAGCCTTATAAGGAATTTATTTTCTCCACTCTTCACTACATACACCTTCATTAGTTAGGAGATATTTGTTCTCCATCTTTAAAGGAATATACATAATGAGGGATTATGCATCATTCGTGGAAGAGAGGAGCAAATGAATTCATAAGTTTCTCTTTTAAAGAAAGGAGAAAGTGGGAATTAGCTTAGAGATATGAGAGTGATCTCACTCTAGCTTAGAGATCTCACTTTAGCTCCTCTTCCTAGAAGAGGAAAAGGAAAATATTATTTCTTCTTTGGAGAAGAATATAGTATGTTTTCCTTTACAATGGGAATCTCTTTCTCCACTATTTTTGGAGGAAAATATGGAGAACTTATGTACATGTCTAAACCTATTGGGATATCAAACTCTTAGTTGGTGTTACATCATGAGCATGATGTGTAAACATCAGTTATTAGGATGGTTACTTAGGGATTATCTGAATCTCAAACGCGATGCTTTTGCATTCATATGGCAAACTATAGGGAAGAGAAAATGTTAGAGTTTGCACTAGTGCCAATAGATGCTCTTCCAATAGAACTTAGTCTAATGGTAAGGATAACAAACCCAAGACTTCTTCGTTGGCAAAATGTAAAGATTGTATGTTACTACCAAGAAACTCTTATATATAAGTTGGATAATGGATTTGCATAGTTCACACGATAGTTTAGATTAAACTATTACTTGTGATTACACTCAAGGTTAGGAAGACCTAGAGTGTTATGAGAGCAATCTATCATTTAGTCCTAGATCGGTTTGAAGTCACTTTTTATGGGACTTTGTTCTATACTTCAGAGTATTGTATGGTTTATTATCTCCACCATAGTATGGTCAAGCTTATAAGTTTGGCACTTTACACTTGCTTTTCATACTATTACTCCATAGAGGATACATCATATGGACTTAGGTCATTTGGATGATGCTGTATGTTATGGGAGTGATAGTTTGGAGGTAGAGTGTACATGGGAGATAGTAGGCACCACTTAGACGGTTTCCCACCTTTAAGATGATCTCATATGAGATCTCTTAAGGGAAAGGATATGGGGAAACAACACACAGAGATGACCATGTACATAGAGTACATGGGATTTAGGGGAGTACGAGCACTTTCTTCTACCATTACGGACATTTCATCTACATTTTCGAGGATGAAAATGCTTTAAAGGGGAAGGAAATGTCACATGATGTATATATGGGGATCTTGCAGAGCATGCCACATGGCATCATTTTGGACGGACTCCATATTTTTGGTAGAGGCAAGAATGAGAAAGCTCACTGATCATTCGAATGAAGAGTGGACGGTTCAGGCGCGACTGGAGGAGAACCAAAGAGTATACTCTGTGTGATGATTGACGAAGAGGGAGCAACTGCTGAAATCGGCATTCAAAAGAAGTTTATGTAAGAATCCATAAAACATTAAAGTTGAAAAACTTTGAGCTCTAGATTGCCCCATCGAAATTAAATACACTCCAATAAGAAATCCTTAAAAAATGTTTCATTGAATGATCTAGGGCATGATATTCTTGTTATTAACATAGATGCTCTTAAAAGTCCTCCTTAACAATTACAAATATACTTTAAGGATTCCACTATCTTTGAAGAGTGCTAGAGTGATGAGCATAGTTTCTAGAAATAGCAATGTACATATTTAGGTTAGTTGGGGCTAGGCTAATAATGGTAGAAGATTCATATCAAAAGGAGGAAACATACATAAATATTCTCCTTGAAATATATCCTAGAGTCAAATTAGGGCTAATAAGCTAACAAATTACATATTTTGCCCAACCAAACGGCTTTTCCTTCATTTATTTTGCAACATCTAACCAAAAATCTAAGAACAAAAATATCAATGATATCGCCATAATGCCCATCCCTGTGATGGCATGACATATGTAATTTCAAACTCCCAAGCAACTTTATATAAGATACAACTTTGTTGCACTGAAGGGAAACATACAAACAAGCTAAACCAAAAGTGCAAGTTCACAATACCTTTGTTTAACCTAACTGGAAGACCCTGTTTCCTCAAGAAGGGTTCCATATCATGAGAGAATTGTTCTAAAGGCCCTTCCTTCAACTCAATCTGTTCAGAAACAATGATTAATAAGTATTTTACCATAAAGAATGCTGCAATAGATGAGCTATGAAAGACACATACCGTCTCTGTAGCAAGACTTCCAGTCCGACCAAAATCATACTCCTCAAACTCTTCAAATGTCCTGTATGAGAGGCAACACTAAGTATGAAGCTCTTTGTAGGAGCTACCCTACTTTCCATAATTAACATCTTCACACATCAAACTAAGCTATCAAGCAAGTAAACTTGTTGCAACATACCTTTCAGCCTTTTCGTCTGATAGATTTGTAAAAAAAAGGCCACAATCTCCACGTATCATCTATGATGAATCGGTCAAGCATTAAAAAGCATCTTCTATAATATAATTGTGAAACATGGTATAACTGGAGGAAGTTTGCATGCAATGCCTAGAACTACAATGTAGAAGCAAGCAGCACCTCACTAGCTCTATGTAAATCTTCTTTGAGTTCCTCTGCTGGTGTTCTTCCAAGTGCAATTTGAAGCACTTTGTTAGACCCAAGGAAAAATCTGATGTATGGAAAAAATAATAAGAACAAAACTTGGAAAACAATGCAACTTTCTGTGTCATTAAAAATGAAATAAATTTGCTATCACATGAAAAGACCTGCTGCTATCTTTAAGACTCTCGCGAAACTCCTTGAATTTAGTATTCCGCATATTCTCATATGCAAAAATGTACAGAGTTGAATACTCTTCGAGGCATTGTCTAACAGTATTTAATAATAGCTCTTTGCCTTCCCTTCCTTTCTTTTTGGTTTTGGATAATGTCACTGATCAAAAACGTCAGAAACTGTGTCAGGATGGCTGCAAAGAACATGACCTCGGAACTATAGTGCACACAAGAAGCTTGAGAATCAACACCAAAACAAATATCAAAATCACCTAGTTTGTTGCGCTTAGACTTCGGCATGTTGAGTTGCCCTCGTACTAGTTGCGAGACTGTAATGAGCCCTTCAAGTAGGAAGACTGTGATGAGACTTTATATCATGTAATAGAAATCGGAATTTCATAGTCTCATGCACTGTGTAATTGAAAAGAAAAAAATGTTAATGCAGTGTATCCTTCATAGCAAAATATGGACTAATGTAAAAGCCAGAAAACTGAGTTTCACGCTTAGATGTTTCAAGAATTTGCTACGATATTCTAGACCGACTCTGAAATGGACATCCCATCGAGGAGGAGACTATCATGCTAAACTTCTCAGACTATAGTTTTTCCGTCAACTACTTTTTATACTTGCTTGCAATTCCTACGGCTTCACTATTGACGTCCTTTTAAAGGTAGTGACATCTTTCAAATAGCAGTTACTACTTGATGTTGAGATTATGCAGCGCACATATGTGGTTCATGTGATAGCATGCGATCCCGCTTTTCGAGACATGGATGGGGGGAAGAGATACAGAGAGAGAGAGAGAGAAACAATGCCGTGGCAGACAAAACTTGAAACGGAAGAGAGACAAAAGAAAAAGATTCGAGCATCACCAAACGACCTACGCTAAACATCGGCGCACGCCAGAGAACCCAGTTGTAAGAAAGCAGAGAGCATACCTTAGCCCTCATGGTGACCACCTGAGATGATCTGCGTTTTGTGACGTCACAGGGCGTTCTCCACTCTGCGAAGAGTCTAACCTTTGCGAACTGATTCTAAAACCATAAAACCCTACAATTCCTGGTTTTCTTTCCCCCTTTTTTTTTTGTCTGGTTCACGATGCCACTGCACGATTATGTGCACACAAAAAGAGATGCTTGTTATGAAAAGACCCGGAGGTTCTTGACTCTACCTCATGAGAGGGTAAGCGAAAGTGTATATGACGAGTTGAGGTCTTCTTTTTTTGAGAGAGTACAATGAATTGGAAAGACACACACCCAACCTCGTAAGGTAGAGGCACCCATCTTCGGGAAATCTGAGGCATCCAGCCTTAGGTGGGACTTGAACCCTAGCCATCTGCCTATGAGTACAAGGCACATCCGCTAAACCACGCCCGCTAGATAAGTTGAGGTCTTTTTAGAGATGCACAAGGGTTTAGAAGTGATCTTTAACCGATCCATGGTTCGTTTTGAGCAGTGTTATGACATGTCATCTGAATGTCGTTCTCAAAAAGGAAGTCCTCATGGTGAGCTGGTAGACCCAACATTTCCCCCTGTTTGGGGTCATAGGTCCCATCCTCGTGGAGATGAGACCATATCCAATACCCAAGCACTCACGGAGAGGCTGGGGAAGCATGACCATTATTGAGCATCTACTTGACTCGAGAATCGATGTCGAATTCAAGGAAAATATGGCTCAACACATATGCTTTGTAGTGCATCATCGCAACGAGGACATGAGGACTCCATCGCACAGCAGAGACATGGGGCAAGCTCAAGATCGAGCTTGGGAGCATGAGTCTCCGTTTTGGTTGTCACCCTCAAAGTGCCCATCAAGAAAGCAAAACATTCACCCCTGCTAGGAAGAATTTGCATCCTCACAAGTTGAACTATCGGTGCATACTAGCTTATGGCTCCAAGCTTTAACATTCGTGTTAGGGGAGAATACTAAGTGTGTAGATAACCAAAGGGAAAGGGAGTGACCCTCTTAGGTGTTCTAGCCCATGCTTGTGCGATGCCCTTGTCAGCCCAGAAGAATCATGGCATGATATACAAGCAAGCTATAATGATGTGTAGAAGAAAAAGTCTACAATAATAGAGAGATGAGCACATTACATGTTGTAGTAATGCTCTAAGCAAAAGAAGAGGACTTGCTTGGATGTACATGGGTCACACGAGCCATCCGCTGCATTGCTCATGAGAGGGTACTCCTTTGATCATTATATCAAGTTGAGTAGTATAAGAATGCAATGCTTGCCAAGGTGTACAAGTTCTAGGTTGCATATAGCCTCGTACTCCATGCTTTAGAAATTGGATCATTCTTTGTTGCCACTAGTCTTCACATCCTACGACTCTTGCCTTTGGCTTAGTCGAAATCTTCCTCTTGAGTCTTGGTTCACTTGAACTTTGAAGCATCATCTTCCAACTCTCACCAGACCAACTTGGAGAACCTCAAAACAAGATCCTGAATGCAACCTTTCACTACACAAATAGGTAAAGTCTGTTTCCTTTTGTCCAAAGTTTATGAAGCATCGGCCCCACAAACCAGAGGGATCAAAAGGTATTTCACTTCGAAGGTTGATTCCACAAACATAGTTAAGGTTTTTCAAAGTCCCTATGCAACTCAAGTCCTTCACAGATCCCTTAGGACTATCCCACTTGAAAGAGATTTATTTGGAGAGTGACTCACATAGGCATGCATGGCTGGATATGAGTAGTTGTTGTTGGAAAAGAGTAGTGTATTCCCCTGCCACTTGAGAGCTAACATCCTTGTAGCTCACCTAGTGTCCCCCTGATTGGAGCAAATCCTTTGTGTAGCATATTGGATCGTGTAGGTCTTCTGCTAAGAAGAGCCACTTTAGTACCTTCTAAGACTTGAAACAACGAATGCCCCCGCTAAGACAAGTCTTTTCACCCCCTTCTTTTTAACTGAAGCTAAATCTGGGTTTGCACCAAAAGGGCTCTAGCTGAAACACCTTGCCAACATATGCAATCAAAACACGTAGGTGACACCCTCACACCTTACCACATACTCAAAAGCCAACTTCCACTTGACCAACCAGCCTTTCACTTTGCCCCCTACATGGAGCGGATCTTCTTCTTTGCACTTGGACTTGCAAGAGGCCTTGTTGCCTAGAACTAAGCCTTTTGCCCAATGTGTTCAACTTATCACAAAGACATACTTTATCCATAAGCCAAGAAGTGCCCTCTGAATATATCAAATACACGTTGAAGCATTAATAGTGCAATTCCTCACAACTCTCACTTGCCCTTTGAATAGAGCAGATATATGTTGAAGCACTCATAGTGAAGTTCCTCACAACTACCACTTGCAAGGAGAAGTGCCCTTCGAATAGATCGGATATATTGAAGTACTCATTGTGAAATCCCCCACAATCCACTTGCAAGGTTTTGTCATGGACACAAAGGAAACCATCATAAACCTTAGATTCCATGTGAATCTTTTATCTCAAGTTTGGTTTAGAATTTGGAGAAACTAATGCTTCAACTATGCCCAAAACGTGCAAAACCCTAAGATCAACTACCTATGTGCCTGATTCTGATATTTGGAGGTCTTGTTTTGAATTGATGATATCATCGATGATATCATCAAGTCGTAATTGCCATTGATAAACTACCCTTGAAAACCTATATAAAGAGGGGTTGGCCACATATATACTCATTCTTTCTGATGTCAATCTTGGGAGCTCAAGGAGTCATGATCACCAAGTAAGTACCTTCAAAATTCTTGTTTGAGCTCTTGTCTTGTTCCTTGTAATCCTAATTAGTCTAGCTCTTTGACATCTAGCTTTGTCCTCTTGTAATCTCATAGTGTGAGATCTTGTCTAGTTATTTCTTGTACCTAGTTCATCTCCATGAAGGGAGTTCTTGCAATCCAAATATCTTTCTTCGTACCTACGATGTCGGGTTGTGAGATCTCATGTATCACCTCTAGTCGAGTTATCCATACCTATTAGTCCCAAGTTGTGGGACTTCTTGTATCAATTACATATTCTTGTATTATTTTCCCTACATGTTTGATCTTGTAATCAAAACTATAATTCCAAAATCTTGTCTAGACTAGTCAGAGAGCACAATCTAGTGCTCCCCTGACATTTGGAAAGATTCCCTCATCAAGACCAGGCACCATGGATATTATTTGTGAATAAATTTTTTATGCACTTAGAGTCACTCAACAACAAGTCTAGGAGATACGAGAAAACCAAGAAGGGGTTCAACACAAAAATATTCAAGATGTCATCATAGAACTTCAAAGGCGAAGCAAGGAGGTGCAGATCATAGTAAATCAATCTTCTTCAAGTACCCCCATGGCAAATAATATGAAGAAAAGCCCAAAAGTGAGCATGCTTGAGAAATTTGATGGGACATATTAAAGTTTCAGGGATTTTTGCATTAAGTGAAAGTATTCATAAGAATGATATTAGACAAGTACTCAAATGATGCTTCTCAAGTAGAACTTATAGGAACTCTATTATGTGGCCCTGTTCTTTCATGTTTTGCACCTATCCTTGCGAAGGATATGGATATTTTGTGTGATTTCAAGGTCTTTCTTCGAGAATTCACATCTTCTTTTAGAGATACCAATTGTTCATGTGTTGCCAAAACAAAGATAACGAAGTTGCATCAAGGAAATAGGCCTACATCTACTTGTGCATCACAATTTGTACAAATCATTTGTGATCTCACATGGCATGAGGATTATTTTATCAACCAATTTCAATGGGGCTTACATGATGATGTCAAGGACCTCATTACATGCCCAAGGTAAACACTTTGCATGAATTCATTAATCATGTAATTGAATGTGATAATAGGTTGCTCAAGGGAAATCAAGATAAGAAAAATCATATTAGAGATTAAGAATTCAAGTCACCTTTGTTCCTCAACATCATATGTTGGAGGAAACTCAAGAAAAACCCATACAATTGGATAACATCAGGGTCAAGCGACTTACAACAAAGGAAAGACAACATCAAAAGAACAATGGATTATGATTTTATTATGGAGTCATGATCATATGGTATTCAAATGTCCTAAGAAGAAGAAACAAGTTTTGTTGGAGTTAGACGTCTGCGGAAGCACGCGAACATCACAAGGAAGAAGAAGAAGCTTAGAGCACAACACACAATACTGAATGTATTACTAGAGAATGTACAAAGATAAGTAGCCCATTAGGGCAATAGGCGTATATACAAGCCGAGGGAAAAAAACCTCCTAAAGAGGGAAAAAAGTGCCCCGGTGGTCCTAGTGTGTTCACACACATCACTACCTAAATATATCAACAAATCCCCCCTGGGAGTGATGTGGTGAACAAGGAGCTGGCACTCATGTATAAGGAAGTGCCAAGCTATGTGGAAAACACTCCACAAAAGGAAGTAAGCCCAAAGCTTTGCGGAAAGCTTCAAACTTCTCCCTAAGCAGAGCCTTCGTGAAAAGGTCTGCAATGTTCTCCTGCGTGGGCACATATGCCAAGCTGATCTCCCCAGCAGAGAACCTCTCCCTGACATAGTGATAATGCACCTCAATGTGCTTAGTGCGAGCATGGAACACAGGGTTCCTCGCAACTGCCAATGCACTCTGACTGTCAGTGAAGATGGTGGTGGCAGAAGACTCACCAACACCCAAATCAGCCATAAGGCATCTGAGCCACACACACTCAACAGTCGCTGTGAAAGTTGCCCTATACTCAGCCTCACAACTGGAAGTGGCCACAGTAGGCTGCTTCTTGCTCAACCAAGATATACATGAGCTACCAAGCATGAAGCAAAAACCACTAGTGGACACACGAGTGTCATAGCAACCAGCCCAATCTGAGTCAGAAAAAGCATGCAAATCTGGCGGTAGTGATCCCCCCTTGGGATAAAACAACCCAAGTAGCCGAGTACCACTCAAGTAGCGAAAGATGCGGTTAACCGCCTTCCAATGCGTGACTCCTGGGCAATGCATAAACCTACTCATCTGTGAGACAGCAAACTGAATATCTGGCCCAGTAATGCATACGTAAATCAAGCATCCAACAGCCTGCTGATAGAGAACAACATCAAATGCATCTCCAACATCATGAAGACTCAATCGTAAACCTATCTCCATAGGAGTGGCAATAGGCTTACAGTCTTCAAGGCCAAAATGCTGCAATAATGTGTCAATATATTTCGTTTGACACAAAGCCATTCCACCATCAACTTGCATAAACTGAATGCCCAAATAGTGATGCAAATGCCCCAAATCAGACATCTCAAATGAGGCATGCAAATCAGCCTTAAAATAAGCAATATGCTTCTCAATAGGACCAGTGAGAAGCATGTCGTCAACATAGACAACAATGATCAGAAGCACATCATTAGCACGCTTAACATATAAGGTGCTTTCAGTTGGACTGTTCTCAAAACCATGTGCAATCAGATAGGCATGTATCTTCTCATACCAAGCACGTGGTGCTTGCTTTAAACCATATAACGCCTTCTTTAACCTGCACACTTGGTTTTCATGCCCTTTCTGCACAAAGCCACGGGGTTGAAAAACATACACTTCTTCATGCAAGTCACCATTCAGAAATGTTGTTTTAATGTCCAACTGATGTACATTCGAACCATGATGGGCTGCAAGTGCACAAATGCTCCGAACAGTAGTCATACGGCATGTAGGTGCAAAGGTCTCATCAAAATCAATGCCACTTTCCTGTGCATAACCCTTTGCAACAAGCCTAGCCTTATACCTGTCAACTGTACCATCAGGTTTACGCTTCAACTTGTATACCCACTTAGTGCCAATGGCCTTCTTGCCAAGAGGCAAGTCACATAAAGACCATGTACCATTCTTCATTATAGCATCATATTCAGATTGCATAGCAGCCATCCAATTTTCTGAATTCTGTGCTTCATCAAAAGAAACAGGCTCATTCTCATCACAGAGGCTAGACGCAGCCATAGCATAGCAATCTGATGCAAAGGAGGCACTATGAGAGCCTGAACGAGTACGATATGATAAAGGTGCATCTAATTTGCTCTCACACAAAGTCTGCGCTAGCCATTTTGGCATAGTTTTTGCTTGCTCAATATCATTTCTCTCATCAACAAGTGCATCATGTAAATCTGCATCAGAAATGGAATGAACTGCATCATTATATGAAACCTGCAAAGGTTGAGAAGTTGCCTCATTAGGACCAGCACTAGACTGTCCACCTATAAAAAGAGGCATCAAAGTATCATACATGTCTTTGGAGCTAACAAATGTCTCCTTAGTACATGAACGCAATGGTTGAATAGCATCTTCCACAAAGACAACATCATGGCTAACTAGAATGCGTTTAGTTTGTGGATGATACAGACGATAGCCTTTACTTTCAGAATTGTACCCAAAAAAAATACATTTTACTGCCTTATCATCCAATTTTCTGCGATGTTGTTCAGGCACTAGTGCATATGCCAAACAACCAAAAACATGCAGATGAGCAACAGATGGCTTGCAGTCATGCCAAGCCTCATATGGAGTGATAGACTGCAGTGCTTTAGTGGGACACCTGTTCAGTACATATGCTGCACACATGACAGCCTTAAGCCAGAAACTATGAGGTAAAGCTTGACTCGTGACCATACACCTCGCCATCTCCATGAGTGACCTGTTCTTTCGTTCAGCAATTCCATTTTGTTGAGGTGTATACGGCATTGTACACTGGTGTTTTATCCTATGTTCAGCCATAAATGCATTAAATCAGAAGACATATATTCCCTCCCTCGATCAGAACGGAGGGTGCCCATTTTTACATGCTGACAAATTTTCAGCCAAAACCAAAAACTGTTTGAAGCACATGAACACTTCGGACTTTGCTTTGAGTGGATATACCCATGCATGCCTGGAAAAATCATCAATGAAAGTCACGAAGTAAAGGTAATTTCCAAAAGAAGGTGTCTGCATAGGACCACAGACATCACTATGTACAAGCTGCAATTTCTGAGTAGCCCGAACTGAACCATCTTTTGGAAAGGATGAACGCTGCATTTTGCCCAAAATACAGCCTTCACAAACATGTTTTCCAGGTGCCTCAAGTTTGGGCAAAGAGGACACCATTTCAGATTTCTGCAGGCGTAGCAAACTAGCAAAAATTCAAATGACCAAAGCGTGCATGCCAAAGCTTTGCATCTGACATAGCCTAAGAATCATTTACTGCACATGCCAAATCATTTACAGATCTTTCATAGTCTATGAGCTTATACAGCCCACGACATAAAATGCCAGAAGCAATAATCACATTGCCATTTGACAGATCATGAACTGTACACCTGTCATCAACAAATTTCACAACCAAGCCAATCTTGGCTAATGCAGAAACTGATAACAGATTCTTCTTGATCCCTGGCACAAATAAAGCATCTGACAAAGTGAAAGAACTACCATCAGCAGTAGTCAAAATGATCTTACCAACTCCCATAACAGGATAAGAGGAGTTGTTGGCGCATGTAACAGTATTCCCTATAGGGGCAGGCTCGAGTGAAGAGAAGAAACTGCGCTGCGAGGTAATATGTTTGGTTGCCCCACTGTCAAAATACCAAACATCTGAGTCTACAGCAGACATGCACTGATCATGAGAAGATGGGTCAAAACTGGAGACAGTAGTAAACACCCATTCTTCTTCCTGCACAAGATTTGCTGACTCTGTTTTTGGTGTAGAGGCCTCTGCAACAACCATTCCAGCCTCTTTCTTCTTTGCCTCTTTAGCAGCCAGTTTTGGACAGTTCTTTATGATATGATCATTCCCTTTACAGTACTTACAAAACAATTTCTGCTTTTCTGATTTCTTCTCATCTTTATCTTCCTTTTTCGAATATGCAAAATTAGCAAATTTCTGCTTACTAGTTGAAGAGCTCCATTTTCCTTTGCCCTTCTAACTAGCCAGGAAAGCTTGATCTGCAACTCGCATAATGGACCTGTTTTGCATGGACTGATCTTCTTGCAACAGAACAGAGACTAACTCCTCAAATGATAAGGAATTTGGATTGTCTTTCATCATCAACCGAAGAGTAGAAGCAAAACTCTGATATGAATCAGGAAGACCATTCAGAACGGTCTGCACAAGTGAGCTATCTGGTATAACCTCATCAGCAGAAATCAACTGTTCCTTCAGGTCTTTGATCTTCGTTAGGAAACTGTCCATAGAATCACCTTCATTCATATGCTCACTCTCCAACTGTTTTCGGAGGTAAGCTACACGAGCCTCATTCCTAACTTGGTACAATCTGGTAAGTGTATCCCAAGCATCCTTAGCTATTCTGCAAGAGCGAATATGAGGAATAATGGCACGTTTGACAGACAAAGCTATCAATGCATGTGCCTGGGCATCTCTGCCATTCCAACGAATCTGCTCTGTAGTAGGTGCAGCAGAAACAACAGCACGAACAGGAATCTGCACAATATCATCTTAGACACCATCTTCATCAGCTCCAGCACCTCCAGCACCTGTATTTGCAGTACCTGTAGTTGCAGGTGTAACAGGACGTCTTTCAACACCCTGCACAATGTTCCACAGTCCTTTTGCAACCAATACATGTCGCATCATATAAGCCCATAATGGGTAGTTCGTACCATCCAACTTATCCTCAACAGCCAACATACAAAATACATCACTGCTTTCAGCCATGGCCGGTGACTAAAATACCTTGATGCAAAAAATTGACTGTATCTCAAAAAGTTGAACAAAACTACCCAGATGAGTTCTACTAGACCTGTAGCGGACTTCGAGATGCTTAAATTGGCAAACAGAAACTGGTATATACCTTTGGCACAAAAAGACAAAATAGCCTGCTCAAGCGCTGCGATAGTGTGTTCGAAGGTTGAAACGAGCTCAGATTGCGATTTCGGCACCACAGAACGAAGCTGTTTTGATCTTGAAAACACCTTGAGTATGCTCACCAAAATTCGTACGATTCTGAGACTGCAAACAGAGGAGTGTCGATGGCACCCTAGATGAAGCAACGACCTGCTCTGATACCAAAATATATCAACTACCTAAATATATCAAAAAGTTTGAATTAGAACATCTTCCATATCAAAGGAATCATCATCAGAGTAATAAGATGACTATAGATTCCACACCTAGATATACTACAAACCCTTTCCAATTTCATCATGGATATCGATCATCATCATGTTCCAGTAACACATATCAAGAAATCTACAAAGACCAAGAGCTATGAAGATTCAAGTTCTAAACAATTTCACGGTCAAACAACTGCTCCTCGTGGAACTTGTCGCTTGAGGGGGAGGTGATGTCATGGGCACAAAGGAAACCATCATAAACCTTGGATTCTTGTGAATTTTGTATCTTAATTTTTTTATTTGGAGAAAGTAATGCTTCCATTGTGTCTAGAATGTGTGAAAACCCTAAGATCGACTACCTACTTGCTTGATTCTAACATCCGAAGGTCTTGTTTCAAATTGATGACATCATCAATGACATCACCAAGTCGTAATTGCCATTGATGAACCACCCTTGAAGTTCTAGTTCTTGCCTTGTTCCTTGTTCTAGTTCTGATTAGTCTAGTTTTTAGACATCTAGACTTGTCCTCTTGCAATCTTGTAGTAGGAGATCTTGTTTATTTATTTCTTGTATCTAGTTCATCTCCTCGAAGGGGCTTTCTTGTAATCCAGATATCTTACTTCATATCTACAGTCTCGGGTTCTAGGATCTCCTATATCATCTTTAATCAACTTATCCATACCTATTAGTCCTAGGTTGTGGGACTTCTTGTATCAATTACATATTCTTGAATTATTTTCCCTACATGGGTGATCTTGTGATCAAAAGTATAATTCCAAAATCTTGTCTAGTCTAGTCAGAGAGCACAATCTAGTACTCCCCTCATAGGTTTCACTTATTTGTCGATGAGATGTCCGTGTCGAGATAGATTTTGGCTTGTGCTCATAAAGGGAACAGAGGATTTAAACCCGCGGTTTGAGTCCATCCACTGTGAAGAAGAAGAAGAAGCTCGAGGTCTACATTTGAATTGCAAGTCAACCACGAGATTGCATGGTCCCTTCCGAAGAATGATTCGAATTTGATTGGTTACACAGGTCCCTTGGTAGAGTCATCCGGCTTTGTTGTTGTGAATAAGAGCTCATCACCCCATATGCATGGGTGATGGGACAATCCCAAAGGTTTCAACTTAGGAAAAAGGCACACTCTAGGCCCGCATCTCGATTAGCCGATCTCCCCAGAGCAAAACAGCCATAGAGGCGAAAATTGAGGCCCCCTAAACAGCACGACGACCCGATCTAAGGGTATGACTCAAGGCCTGTGTCAAAGAAGGACAACTAATAGGACAAAGTACTTGCCATCCCAAGGCCTGCATAAAAGCAAGACGATCGAGGGAGAAATAAGTCATCCCAAGGCCCACATCTGAATCGCAAGATGGCCAAGGGGTGATAAAGAGGGATGAACCCAATAGATGTTGCATGCACATATATATACACACACTATATATATATATATATATATATATATATATATATATATATATATATATATATATATATATATATATATATATATATATATATATATATATATATATATATATATATACACACACATACATATATCACCTTTGTCATTCCACTGTGGGACTTCGACGCATCATCCATGGCCATGAGACTTTGTGTTTTGATGTGGCTTAGACCTATGTATGTTGCCATGAGTTAACCCAACAAGGGGTAGGCTTAGAATTTGCACACCACAAACTTCCTCTAAAATTTTTAGCGAAGCAAAAAGTGAAAAACACGAGACGGTGATTGATATATCTTGGATCCATGGATAGTTCTTTGGCAAGCGGAATGTGGCTACCCATAATTAGGTGTTGGAGTGTATGCTTGTGAAGACGGTTCACATCTTTTCATGTGCAAGTAGGAACACCGTGAAAATGCCCCACCACTCCAATTTGCCATGTTGCTAGAATTTTTGTCTTGGGGCTGGAATTTCTAGTTTTACCTCCTTTTGTCGATGTCATGGTTTCCATTGGAGGTTGTCATCAACGAGCTGTGAAGCCTTTCTTCTTTGGGGGACCTTTGCTATCCATGCACACACACCATCGAAATGAGCAAAAAAATTGTCATAGAGATTTACATCTCTATATATCTAGAGTTTGAACCATCAATCTCCAAACTTCTAAGAAAGACTTCCAACTCAAAAGATAAAGATCATTGTTAGTCGAAAATTGATCAAATATTATCAAAAATATTCTTGTACCATTGAAAAGTACTCGTCAAGAGCTTTCCAACGATATATAACATTGTACCAATTGCTTCCAAAATGAGCAACAATGTTCAATGGAGTACATCATATGAAATAAATTTTGTACATAAACTCACGTTGGGACCTTGGTTAACCCAAGCGACTTTCATGGGTGAAACCAAGGTTCCATCCTTCCAAGCGATGGTGCTCTATGGAGACAATTATGCAAAAAGCATTATTTTGATAAGCGCAATTCTATAAATGGTGCAATGCAAAAGCATATGCTTTTGGAGTTGATTCTTTGGTAGATCTTCATATCCCAATCGCTAAATTTTGCGATGGGTTTTCTAGATAGTAACTGTATGCTTTTGGAAGAGTTTCTTTTTTATGAACACAAAAAACTATATAAAATGGTACTTGGCTCATATTTAATCATCAATTGATCAATCATCACCCATCATTGGAGGGAAGGAGGAGGAGTTCTTGCACTGGAAGATTGGAGGACTTGAATATGGAGGCTATACACATTATGAAGTGAAGAGCTCTATGATTACTAAGTGGTAGAGATACCTACACACATCTAGGCGATGGAGGTAGCTCTACACACATGATGAAGGATTGATGGACATTCTGAATCAACATTATGAACCAACTTTATGATCTATGATGAATTGGTAACTTGTATCTTTTTCATTATTTTCAATTAGAATTGTATGAAGACTTCTTATGAATCAATTTGTTTTAAACATAAGATGGCATGTCTTGTAAGTTATCTGATCAATCTTCTTCTTGAGTTCTTATTGTCTCTTTGAGTTTCCATTCCACCATTTGAGCTTGCATGAAGCACCTTGTGTGCGCCATTGGACTTGGCAGTTGAACTAATCCACCAACTGTGCATCATCTTCTCAACACTTGAACCCGATGTGAAGAAACAACACAACATCTCAAGTACATAAATTTACATTGTTTTGCTTTGCATATATGTACATTACGGAGATGTGGTTTCTTCTTCATCCTTGGGAGTAGTAGCATACTCATAAACCTTGTGCAATCTCCTTGGTGTTGAGGGTTGATCATCTTGATCTGAGTGCCTCCACAAAGATTGGCAAGTGGATAGTCCTCATCAATATGCCATCCTTTCCATCAACATCTACTACATCTATTTTTGCACTCATTCATATACTAGAACTATGATGTATTAGGCTTTTTTATCAAATCAAATATTTTAATAAATTTTCACAATCACATTTACAAAGAACCTCTTCTATGAGCATTTCCAAGTATTTTTCTTCAAGTTATATCTTCAAATTATCTTTTCATATACCACAAATTCTATACTAGAGGAGGCAATAGACCTACTTTTATGCCAGTTACATACGTACATTTCACTTCTTTCAGTAGTTTCAAATATAAACAATATGTCTACATAGTTTAAAGAGCAAAGAGTATGGAAGATAATAGACTCAATAAAAATGGATCGGGGAGATTTTAATGGGTTTAATGTTACTGTGTATCTTAGATATTATGAGTAGCTAACTGAGTAGTATGATTTACCCGAAGAAGATAAGAAAGATATATTTATACATATCTCACATGGGTTTACTAGAGAACAAATTCAGCTTAGGGTAGTTACACCTAACATGACCTGGGCCAATTTTAAAACTCAACTTCTTGTTGAGTTCTCACGTGAGGAATATAGCAAAAAAATAGGGCCACATGCTTGAGATGGGTGGATACTACTAAAGCGGATAAGCACATAACCCAATGTTTAGCTAAATTTAAATTAAAGTTCAACCAAATGCCTAAATCAGACCGTACAACCCTAGATCCAGACAAATTACATAATTTCCTAAGTATGTTAGAAATATCTCTCCAACGTGAGCTAGAACCATTCTTGAGGATGAAACGATTGCTAGTGGATTAACTGAAGCTTGGGAGAATGTGCGAGCAACTGTTCATAGGATAGCTCAAAGGCAAGAACATAATGAAATTCAAACTCCTAGGCTAAATGAAAGAGATGCACTAGCCAAAGTAGACATTGACAATACTTCACAAGGACTTGGTAGAGATGAATAAAAAATAGCCATATTGGAAACTAAAGTGGAGTCAATGGCTAAACATATTGAGACATTAGTAACCGAGATGGCATCCTTGAGAAGTACGCATGAAACTAGACCAAGAGAACAAGAGAGGCCAAGAGAGCCAGAGCAAGGCCCTAGGACTCAAATGTCAGGTAGGAGAGTGTCTAATCACCCTGTAGATGCCTCTGGTGTGATGAGATTGATCACCCACACTAGACGTGTAATCTAGTCAAGGAAGCTAAAGATAGAAGTTGGGTCACTGAGATTGATCGACAAATCTTTGACCAATAGACCTTTGGGAAGGAAGCTTGGTAAACAGGGTATGAAGAAATTCTATGAGGCCTCTACAAGTCAAAACACATATGCATGTAGGCTTGATAGTGATGATTTAAATTGTGAATTTTTGAGCCATGTATATGATGTTGCTAGTAGAGGAAAACTATATGGCTGGTCTTTGTATGCCATAGGCTCTGATACCCATACAAAGACATGCTAGAATGAACCAGTTGACATGTTCTCTATCTATGCTCACAAGATAAATATAGATGAAAAGAGAAAGCCAGATGAAGAGAACGAAGGTCATTCCAAACGTACTACTAAGGCTAGAAAGGAGAGTGAATCTAATGAACCAAATAATGAGCCATCTAGATTGGAGCTTTGACAAGAGACTAAAAAACAAGAGCAAGATAAGAAAACTCCAAACAAAGGAAAAGTTAAGAAAGTGGTTGAAAAACTTGAAAATAAAGTTGTAAATGAAGATAAAAGTCAAGATAAAATAAAAAAACAACCTATGCAAGAGAAAGGTGTTAAAGAAGAGAAAGCTAGAAAGAAACCACCTAGTTTTCGTCTGATATATCAATTAGAAAAGCAAATAGACATTCGGAAAGTAGTGGATGAAAAGATTATGAAAGTTGAAGTAACTTTGACATTAGAAGAATTGCTAGATTTATCACGCATGGATGTTAAGGAAGACCTTATGAATACAATAAAAATATGGAGAGAACCAATTGAACATAAAACTAAAGATATTGAAATGGAAGAGAGAAAAGAAAGTGATGAGCCTAAAGTTAGTACTGTTCAAGTCATTGAATCAGAATATTATGACCCATTTGGGCAAAAAAATTATTTGGGGCCAATGATTGGACATGCAGAGAAAGTAAATAGATTCCCAAATAGTCACTTTACTCAGAAACATTGGGCTAGAGGTACTATCAAAACTATTGTTGAAATTGGAAATAATAATAAACCACAAATAGCTTTAATAGATTCAGGATATGAAATAAATGTTGTTTCAAGGGAGTTATACAATGAGGGAAAATGGCCTATAGATAGAGACCATGGTTAGAAGATCAAGGCAACTAATAATGCTTTCAATTATTTACTTACTGCATGTGCAAATGTATCGATTGCTATTGGAGATATTAAAGAGGAGCAAAACTTCTTTGTTCATGATGATTGGTCATACCCAATTTTTTGGGACAGTCATTCATTTGTGAACAAAGAATGGAAATTAAAGTTCTTGATGACGGCCGTGCTTTCGCTAGGATTCGTTCTCATGATGGCCTTAAATTCGTTCAATTTATGACAATCTGTATTAATCATCCTCGCAACCATAGGTCCTTAAGAAAAACTCCTTTGACACATTTAGATCAGGATTTCGAGTAAAAGCCACTATTGAACGAGATGACAGTGGACTTTGGTTCGATATCTCACAAACTTTTGTACATAATATAGATAATGTTTCTATTTATCTTCTACATTAAATATTTTGCATTTCAGAAAAATTCCTAAAACCCTCATTAAAAAATATGAAAAACACTTAAAAACAAAGGGCATTTATTATCTGATGAGAACATTGAGCATGTTATAAAAACATCTCATTGTTTCTTAACTCTTGAAGAGCTAGAAATATGTTGCCAAAATAATTCTGATTCCCAGTTTCTCCTAGCTTCACTTGATGAACATGATTTAATTCAAGAACATGTTTTCAATATTGATAAAGAACATGAAGCTTTAGTGGAAATAAAATACAAAACTGTGAATGAGAAGGTAAAGCTAGTAGCACAAGCACTCCCTAAATTTAGTGATGAAACTATAAAAAAAGTAAGTCAGAAGCCAATCCTTAGAGATCCAACAAAAATTGGACATGTATTACTAATGAATCATTAAAACAAATCAAGTTAGATGCCCATGGTTTCCTTCTTCCAACAAAAAAAAGAATGTTTCTTGAAGATTATTCAACAACACGATAAATTATTTTCTTGAGACTCTATAGAAATAGGATGTGCAGATCCCAGGATTGCTTCCCCAATTATTATTTTTACCATCGACATATTCCTTGGAATTCACATCCTATTCTTGTACCTAAAGCTCACCTTTTCAAAATTGATTAAAATACTTAAAGAGAAAATCAATATGCATATTCTTGAATCTTCCTCAACTCCCTATTCAAACCATTGGTTCATTGTGCCAAAGAAGAATAGATGAATAAAGTAATCATTAGAAATGTTGGTATTGGATCAGTTTTGGATGAATTTGTGGAAGATTTTATGGGCAATTCTATCTACTCAATGGGAGATCTCCATTTTGGTTATGACCAATTCCAATTGGCATTGGAAAGTAGAGATATTACTACAATGAAGACACCTCTTGGATTGGTTAGAATGTGTACGTTACCTCAAGGTGCAACCAATTATGTTGCTCATATGATGAATGCAATGAATTTGGTATTGCACAACTTTATTCCACACATTACTATGCCCTTTATAGATGATATTCCCATTAAGGGTTGCTTGGAAGTTGAGAAACATTGCACTTTAGATGATGATGGATGTCGTCAATTTGTGAAGCCCACATCCTTGATTGCCAAAAGATTTTTCAGCAATTTATTGAAGTAGGCTTAACCTTGGCCATAGAGAAATCTATTTTTGGTGTCCATGAGGTTCTCGTTGTTGGTCATCTTTGTGGTCACTATGGCCGGAAGCCATCTCCACAAAAAGTTGATGCCATTAATAAGATTTCAGAAACATGTCAAAATATGAGTGAGGTTCGTAGATTTTTAGGTGCTTGCATCTTTTATGTGATTTGGATACCACATTTTGTTCATGTTGCCGATCATCTCTATGACTTGTTAAGAAAGAAAAGAAAATTTATTTGGACTGAAAAACACACTCAAGTGATGCAAAAATTAATTTGTTACAAGAAGCTCCCATTCTTAAGCGTGTAGATTATTCTGGGAATAAGACTATCATATTGACTGTTGATACTAGTCCTATTGGTATAGGTTGGGTCATAAGTCAAGAAGATAGTGTCCTCAAATTAGAAGGGAACTATGGGGTATGGTAACAACTTGGAAGACTAATAAAGAATACTTCATAAGTGCAAATGTTAAAGCTGAGACTGACTGCTTACCTCTCATTGGACTCATAGCAAATCGTTCATCTCATGATATAGCTATGCTTAGATGGATCTCATATATAGAGTCTATTAGTCCATAATTAGTTCATATTTTAGGAAAATCAAATTGCAGTAGCTGATATGCTATCTAGAGCTAGATATGAAGATAATCTTGAGGATGAACTTACACAAAATATGAACTTATTTAATTATGATCCACAAGTTTATGTGTATGAAAAATTTCATGAGTTTGAATATGAAGATGAATGGAAAGATATTGATAAGTATCTGAGCACATTGAAAACATTACCAAGTTGGTCTACACAAAGATTCCTTAATATTAGGAAACAAGCTTATAATTTTTTTTTACGACACGATTATCTTTGGAGACATGCTAAAGGTACCATTAAAAATCAACAATGAGCTCTAGGAAAAAGAGGTCTTCAATTGCAAGTAATGAAGAAAATGCATGAATCATTATGGGTTGGACATAAGGATTTAATGGAACATATGAAAAAATTAGATGTACATATTTTTGGCCTAGGATGTATGTTGATATTAATAATTATGTTTCTACATGTTTTGTTTGTCAACTTCATTCATCGGTCAATAACTAATACCACATGTCCAAGTTCCATAGGTTCAGCATCTACAACATAGAATCCAATAATTATGTTTCTACATATCTGTTGGAAATTTAGTAGGCCCATAACTAATACCACAGGTCCAAGTTTCATAGGTTCAGCATCTACAACATAGAATCCAATAATCTTCCAATATTGAGAAAACATGAACATACCACATTTAATCATACAAATGATGAGACAAAGATAGAGAAAGATTACACAACATGTGTAAAGTGTTACGTAAGCCACTGCTTACTCACACTATCATATATACAAATATCAAATTACAACGTGGGAGCAAAACTCAACCACTCTATGTGAACAGAAATAGATGGAAGAGTGTATATACAAATGTAACAAACATATTTAGATGTATGGACATAAATCTAAATATACATGAGATGTGTGACCTAATAGGTTGTAGAAGAGTGAATATGAGTGACAAAAAGAGGAAGGATCAGTCGAAAACTGATAATCAACAAACCCTCATCTGAACTTAGGCTATGGAAGACACTAAGTCAGATACATGTGTGAAAGATCACATACTTACAAAATTAGCAAAGAATGCTAACAAGTTTGCTACCAGAAATCCTCAAACTCATATGAACATACCTTCTCAAACACCTCATCCAAATATGCATAAAGCATACATGTACTGATTCTCTTGTACCTATGCCGAATAGGACTCCTCCTGATATGGATGCCACTTCCATATACTTCAAGTAGTATCTGTGTGCATAAAGAGAATATGTACCTGAATTCTTAACATAAGATGTAAATCTTATGTTAACCACCATCCAAGTCTTTGAAGTAACCCAAAATCATCATGTAGAAGAAAATCTTCAAATACATCATGTGAATGGCCGATCCACACCACCAAGCTGCTAATAGATAAGTTCTCTCCATAAGCAAGAGTGTGAGCACACTCTTCTTCTCCAAGAAGAACTCCATAGCCGCTCCTCAACATGCTCCAAGATAGCACCATGGCTGCCCCATGTGCTAAGAAGCACCATCTCTATTGAGGTAACAAAGCTTCCAAAGCTTGTGTTGAAATAGGTGTTGGATGAATAAACAATAAGCCAAGCTCTTCTTATATGGTAGTTGTGTCTCTTCCAAAAGCACTTTAAAAGCTCTACGATCGCTTTCTCCAATAAAGCAAGATCCACGAAAAGCTCCGTCATAAAAAATTACATCGCCATCCATTTTATTTCCCAAAAGCTGAACAAAAAATATCTTCGCGTTTCGCTACCGACGGGTATTGAACCTTCATGGGTTCTTTGAGAGGAAATTGGTGTAGCCACGGTGCCCACCCTATTTACTTGTAAAGGAGCTACTACAAAATTGTACAGATGTTGTAATATTGTGAGCAAATGAACCAATGGAATATTTTACCTATATGATATTGCTTCCAACAATCCCCCCCCTGCAATGTCATATTGGTACAAACTGAACTGGATCTGCAAACTTCATAATCTTCAAACTTGTACTCTCGAATCGACCTTCAAACCTTTTCTTCAAAAGTCTTCTTCAAAACTGAATTTGACTTTCTTCAAACTTCAAAAAACTGAACTTGATGAATATGAACCATAATACTTGAGAAAATATGCAAACTAGATATCCAATAATGTACTCATCAAGCAATCACTTGCTTGACAACAAATGTAGCATGTATTGACTCTGAACCTGCTATCTTTTGTCTTCTCAAACCTAAAAACATATATTAGGATCCTCATACTTGCATTTACCTTACGAATGTTTTCTCAACATACTTCTGCTGTGTCATGTAAATACACTAAATAAAATCAAGAATTGAATCTTGGAACCTGTGACTGACAACTTACAACTTACAACTTAGTGTATTATGAACACTAGCTGTTCATCTCTAACTATACTCAAGTCAACTCAACTCAACTCAACTCATGAGTCTCATCAAAAAATATATGATGTCATCATGTCTTCATCCTTGTTCAATATGTAAATCCTTCATACCTCTTTCCTTTAGAATTTGGTATAAACATAAATGTGCGCACCTCATAACTTTCTGAAATATCAAGTTTCTCTTCAATAGAACTCTGGAACCTTCTCCTGAACAGGAACACCTAACAAGAACTTTCTCCAGACATTCTCCTTCTTCCTTCTTCTTTCAAAGCTGGAACATAAAGAGAAACTGACAAAGGAAATATAGGAATACCTGTAGGTATGACTCTGCATTCTTTCACATATGGCTGAAAATAAGTCTTCATGTTTCATCACCCCCTGGATGATTTACCACTAGTATCCAAAATTCTTCAAATATATCAGACTTTATGAAATCTGGAACATCATCCTTCTTTCAATAAATATGTCCTTTAGCGATCAAATACCTGTATCTGAAAAAAATTTTGAACCCTTTTTATTAGCACTGCAGTTGCCAATAGCTTCCTAGCATTTTAGGATCCATAATCTTCTGCAACATAACAAGTATCTTCTTCTATTCCTCTACAACACTAATCTGATAGAATCTGAATTTTTGACTTACTTCTTCCAATGTTAAGAATCTTCATAAACAAAGGATAAATATCTGACTCATAAATACTCAAGATCTTCATGATCATTCAAGATCATCCAAGATCATACAAGATCATCCAAGATCATACAAGATCATATAAGATCTATGATCTTTCCAACAAAATACCTGTGTAGAATCTGCTCTCATCAAACCTTCATGACTGAATGTTTGATTTGTTACCTGAATGTCTCTAAGTGTCCATGCTTCTCACATAAAGTTGTAAAACTTTTCTTTAACCAAATTGTTTCCAAGAATTTGCAACTCCTACTTGTAAGTGGACAAACTCTCACCTTGAGAACTCCAAAAGCTACAAGTTGATACTTCATATCTTCATATTCTACCCGGGTGAAATGTGATAGTATCTGCTTGACTTTCTTTCAGCTAATTCCACTTCTCAATCAAGTGATGGAACACCTTTTTGAATACAAGCATGTATCCAAAAATCAAGACAAACATAGAATGTAGATTCTCCAACTAACTGGTACATCAAAAATCTGAATTTTATGAAGTTTTCTGAAAATATTGAATATGAGGTAACTTTTCCAAACACAAAACCTCAACCCAAGTCTTCAACATCTGCCACAAAAAACTCTTTTACCTCAAGAGTTAGATAAAGAAGAAATATACTTCTCTGCAACTTGTCATATACCAAGTAGCTCTGAATTGACACTCCAAGAATTCTTTGAGGGAATATATAGCTGCCTGCTCAAAAACTTCAACTTATATATAACTCATACATATGAGTCAAAACATACAAGTTGTCTTGAAAATCTGCTGCTTTTCTTTCTCTCAATGCAATTCTTTGTCAAATCTACTAAAATATGACCAAGTGTAATGCAAAACAAGAAACTGCTTCTTCTTTAAACTATCTTCTTCATACAAGATGTTCTCGTAGACTTGTCTTTGCATGTAGAGGATAAAGTAGGAAAGTTATATGGAAAATATAAGAGAAAAGGAAGTCTTACTTTTCTTTTGGAATATTGGACTTTCTTCTTCTGCATCTTTCTTCCACTTGATGATGTCAACATCTTCAAACTTCTCTTCAATACCTTTTGTTCTCTTCATCTTGAAGTAGCAAGCACTCTTAACTTCTTCAAATGAACTTTTCTCTTCCTCTAGTGTTAAGAGTAAGAGATAAAACAAAAAATGGTATACAAATGGAAGTGAACATAGAATCATGTTTTATCATATCCTCATATCTCCTGAATCAAAGTTCTATTTCAAATGAGACTGACAGGACTAAATTCACCAACCTTTTGGCTGAATGATGAATTGCCTTTCTAGAGTTATCTATTTAGATACAAAATGTAAGCAAAAACTTCCAACCAACTTATAACACAAGATTGGCTAAAAACAAAACTGATGCTCTCCACATTTGTCTCCTTAGATAGATTTCTTGCCATGAAAGATGTTAGATCCTTAGAAGCCAGTGTGAATCACACTGAAAGATTGTGGACACAATAGTTGAGTGACTATCCCTATGGATCTCTCAAAACTCTCTAGAAAAACATCTAGATACCTGTTTTGATGTAGCCTTTAACTTTCAAATAATGAAAGTGTATAAAAGCACTCCTTGAATCCTTCAAATCTCTTCACATCTGCTCTTCTAAGATATGACCTACAAATGATAATCTAATAGTAGAAACTGCTACCTGTGATTTGATGTTGATCTGGTTCCTTCATCTTCTCCAAACCATTGTTTTTCCTTGAATTTGAAGTAGCCTTCTCTTCATCAAGTCTTGGTCTTCAAACAATACTTCTGTAAAGTATTTTCATACTCTTCCAAAAGTTTTCGACTGCTAACAGATCATCAACTTCATACTTCTCACTGATAAATAAACATGTGACTGAATTGTCTAATTCTCAAATCTCTACTCATCTAGATTAAGTGTGTATGTCAAATGTCAAAGTTAGAAGATGCTCTTAAATCATATGTTGTAAACCTAGAATTCTAGAAACCTGTGAACCTGGATATCTGAGAGCCTAGATGCTCTGCTACCAAATGTTGAAAAATTTAGTAGGCCCATAACTAATACCACAGGTCCAAGTTCCATAGGTCCAACATCTACAACATAGAATCCAATAATCTTCCAATATTGACAAAACATGAATGTACCACATTTAATCATACAAATGATGAGACAAAGATAGAGAAAGATTAGACAACATGGGTAAAGTGTTACATAAGCCACTGCTTACTCACACTATCATATATACAAATGTCAAATTACAACGTGGGAGCAAAACTCAACCACTCTATGTGAATATAAATAGATGGAAGAGTGTATATATAGATGTAACAAACATATTCACATGTATGGATATAAATTTGAATATACATGAGATGTGTGACCTAATAGGTTGTAGAAGAGTGAATATGAGTGACAGAAAGAGGAAGGATCAGTCTAAAACTGATAATCAGCAAACCCTCATCTGAACTTAGGCTATGGAAGACCCTAAATCAGATACGTGTGTGAAAGATCACATACTTACAAAATTAGCAAAGAATGCTAACAAGTTTGCCACCAGAAATACTCAAACTCATATGAACATACCTTCTCAAACACCTCATCCAAAAATGCATAAAGCATACATGTACTGATTCCCTTGTACCTATGCCGAATAGGACTCCTCCTGATATGGATGCCACTTCCATATACTTCAAGTAGTACCTGTGTGCATAAAGAGAATATGTACCTGAATTCTTAACATAAGATGTAAATCTTATGTTAACCACCATCCAATGTCTTTGAAGTAACCCGAATTCTTCATGTAGAAGATAATCTTCAAATACATCATGTGAATGGCCGATCCACACCACAAAGCTACTAATAGATAAGTCCTCTCCATAAGCAAGAGTGTGAACACACTCTTCTTCTCCAAGAAGAACTCCATAGGCGCTCCTCAACATGCTCCAAGATAGCACCATGGCTGCCCCATGTGCTAAGAAGCACCACCTCTATTGAGGTAACAAAGCTTCCAAAGCTTGTGTTGAAATAGGTGTTGGATGAATAAACAATAAGCCAAGCTCTTCTTACATAGTAATTGTGTCTCTTCCAAAAGCACTTTAAAAGCTCTACGATCGCTTTTCTCCAATAAAGCAAGATCCACGAAAAGCTTCGTCATCGAAAATCGCATCGCCATCCATTTTATTTCCCAAAAGCCGAACAAAAAATATCTTCGCGTTTCGCTACCGACGGGTATTGAACCCGCATGGGTTCTTTGAGAGGAAACTGGTGTAGCCATGGTGCCCACCCAATTTAGTTGTAGAGGAGCTACTACAAAACTATAGAGATGTTGTAATATTGTGAGCAAATGAACCAATGGAATATTGTACCTATATGATATTGCTTCCAACAATATCCACCTTGTATTCATTACAAGTGGGTAGTAGATCTTGTAACCATGCCTAACAAAATTCATAGAATGCATTATATCGTACTTGCAAGAGAAGATTTAACCAATCATGTAGAAGATCATGCACTATGCTCTAAGACCACATATAATATTTGCAAATTTTGTTAGACGATGTTATAAGTGTTAGTATATGATCAATGTCTACCCCTCATGATTGTATGCACATTTTGTAAGGCCCCCTTTATGAGGAGAAGCCAAGCGTGCATTACCCAATTAATGGGAATCCCAACTTGCATGTTGGATGAAGGTCATATTGGACCATGTAAGGTATTGTAAGGAAAGGGAGTTATCAGGGTCCCCAATTGTGGGGTCCGGGGCAGCGGTGAGAAGCCCCGACTGGGGGGTCCAAGGGGGCCAGTGGGCCCCATGGCTAGGGGGTCCCAGGGGGTCAACGGGACCCCTGGTGGGGGTCCAGGGGCAGCGCCCCCAGCGCGACGGTAAAGGGAATATTCCATGGAATATTCCCTGTCGGAGTAAAAAATCTAGCAATTTTGGACTCCTATGAATTACTAGACACTGTCATGGGACCGATGGGATTGGATTCAGAGCCTATACCAGTTGAAGATCCAGCAAATTCAAGATTGATGATTCAGCGAGACCCAGATCTTTTACGAGCTTGGAAAAGGCGGAATGCTGATGCATTATGTGCGATTGCCACTAGTGTAAGTGATTCTGTGCTTACTTTAGTTCAACATACTACTAAAGCACATGAGGCTTGGGGCATATTGGCTCGTCAATATGAGACCAAGAATCACCCTAGGATACATAATTTAGAAAATCAGTTGGCAAATGAAAAGCATTCTGATTCTGAAAAGGTTGAATATTTTATCAAACGGATAAAACATTTTCAAGATCAATTGGCTGCAGTTGGTGTTGTTATAACACCAGAAGAGCTGGCTCGAAGATGTGTACGTGTTCTTCCAGCAAAGTATGATGGATTAGTAAAAACCCTTAACACTCAAGTAAGACCAACTCCCCTTACATTTGAAGAGTTTTGTGCGATGCTTTTAGAAGAAGAGATGCGGCTGAAGAATCGGCAAAGTACAAGTGATGCTGCATTCTCAACAAATGCAAAAGGTAAAGGCTCTTCTAATGGATCAAAGAGGAATCCAAAGAAGAAAACGTTCACAGGAAGTTGATTCTATTGTGAAAAGAAAGGCCATGCCATCAAGGATTACAAAAAGAAGCAAGCTGATGAACGGAGTGGGACTATAAAATCATCATGGAAGAACAAAGAGTCTGCAAACAACACAGAGCTGGAACTTTGGGTAGCTATTGAAGAGGTATGCTCATCTGCTCAAGCTCGTGTTGATGAACCATGGATTTTAGATAGTGGAGCTTCTCGCCATATGACCAGTAAAAAGGATCGGTATAGTTCCCTAGTGCCTCTGCGGGAATCCATCAATGTAGTGGTGGGAAATGACTCCAAGTGTCTAGCCGAAGGAACTAGAACCATCTCTTTTATCACTTCTCTAGGTGTTGAGAAAAAGTTATCCGATGTTCTCTATGTACCTACACTTAAAAGAAATTTGTTGTCAGTTTCTGCAAACAGATCGTGGACTCGAAGTTCACTTCAATAAGAGTGGTGCAGAAATCATGGATTCATCAGGTAATTTTATAGGTAAAGGCATACGATGGGATAACTTGTATGAGTTAAGTGCTTTAACTACTACAGAAGATAAAGATGTAAGCAGGTTATGGCACCAACGATTTGGGCATCTCAGATTTGTAGTTTTGAAGGAGATGTAAAGAACAGGGATGGTTGCTCATTTGCTTGCATTTTCAGAGTTGCAGGAACCTTGTGAAGCTTGTATGATGGGCAAGCAACAACGAAAGGCATTTCCAAGAGAGACCAGCAATCGATCTCAAGCTCCTCTAGAGTTGGTACATGCTGATCTCTGTGGTAAAATGTCTACACTTACTTTAGGAGGATCTTTCTACTTTTTGTTGTTAGTCGACGATTATAGTAGAAAGATGTGGGTTTATTTCATTCGAGAGAAGGCTGATGCTTTTGAAAAATTTAAAATGTGGCATAAGTATGTGGAAAATGAATCAGGAAGGAAACTAAAGAAATTCAGAATAGATAGAGGAGGTGAATTCTTGTCAACAGAATTCAATAATTACTGTAAGGAGCATGGTGTGAAAAGACAACTTACCACAGCTCATACACCTCAACAAAATGGCATTGTTGAGCGCAGGAACAAGACAATAGTTGAAATGGCTCATTGTATGTTAAAGGCTCAAGACATGCCTGATTCATTCTGGGCAGAAGCAGTCAATACAACAGTCTACATCCTCAATCGAAGCTACACAAAAGCACTGAAGGGGATGACTCCTCAAGAAGCATATTCTAGTAAAAAGCCTTCAGTTTTGCATTTTAGAATTTTTGGTTGTTTCTGTTATGCACATATTCCTGATTCAACAAGATCAAAGTTGGATTCAAAAAGCAAAAAGTGTGTCTTTCTAGGATATAGTGAAGAGTCTAAAGCATACAGGTTGTGGGATCCTGAGGCAAGGAAGATTTTTGTCAGCCGAGATGTGGTGTTTGATGAACAACCACACTTAGTAGAAGATAAAGGTAAATCTACTATCTCATCAAACGAAGAAATATCTCACCTTGTGCCTATCAAAAGACAGGTTAAAGTTGAGGAGGAGGAAACATTTGATGGAGAAATTTCCTCAATAAAAAGCCAACCAGTTGTAGCTGCACAGCGTAAGCCACTACCGAAGTGGGCACAACAGCTCTTTGATGATCACAATCCACATGTAGGTGTACCAGAATCATCCTCGGATGGATTACGAAGATAAAAGAGAATAGAGGAGCAAAGAAGAGCCTCAGAAGACATTGTTAACATGGCTCTAATGGCAGATATCATGGGCTCGATAAAGGAACCTACCACCATTGAAGAAGCCCTTGATGATCCAGGTTGGAGAGCGGCAATGCAGTCTGAGTATGATAGTATACTAAAAAATGATACATGGGATCTAGTCGACTTGCCGCCAAAGAAGAAGGTAATAGGTACAAAATGGATTTGGAAAGCTAAGTATAAAGCAGATGGAACATTAGAAAAGTATAAGGCAAGATTAGTTGCACAAGGTTTTTCACAGATCGAAGGATTTGATGTTCAAGAAACTTTTGCACCAACAGCACGCATGACAACTATTCGAACGGTACTTGTAGTAGCTGCACAAAAGGTCTAGCCTATTTTCCAGATGGATGTCAAATCTTCATTTTTGAATGGTCACCTCAAGGAGGAGGTATATGTATCTCAACCACCAGGTTTTGAGGTGCCCAATTCAGAAAATAAAGTTTGCAGGTTGAAGAAAGCTTTGTATGGACTTAAGCAAGCTCCACGGGCTTGGTACCAACGGATAGATAATTTTTTCAAAAATATGGGTTTTGAAAGAAGTACTTCTAATGCTAACTTGTATGTAACGAAAAGGGATAGCAAGCTAGTTGTTGTCATTGTATATGTAGATGATTTGATCATTACAGGAGATCATCAGGAACTCATCAATCAAACTCGGATCAGCTTGGGAACTGAGTTTGAAATGATAAACTTAGGTCTACTCCATTTTTGTCTGGGAATTGAAGTATGGCAAAGGAAGGATGGCATTTTCATCTCACAACAAAAATATGCCAAAGAAATTCTCAAGGCATTTGGAATGATGGACTGCAAACCAACTAGCACACCTAGGGAGGTAAATCATAAGCTATCTATGGATGATAACATGCCTGATGTAGATGCTAAGAAGTATAGGAAGCTCGTTGGAAGTCTTATTTTTATGTGCAACACTATGTTGATATATTTAGGTAGTGATGTGTGTGAACACACTAGGACCGTCGGGGCACTTTTTTCCCTCTTTAGGAGGTTTTTTTCCCCCGGCTTATATATACGCCTATTGCCCTAATGGGCTACTTATCTTTGTACATTCTCTAGTAATACATTCAGTATTGTGTGTTTGTGCTCCAAGTTTCTTCTTCTTCCTTGTGTTGTTCACGTGCTTCCGCAGACATCTAACTCCAACAATTGGTATCAGAGAAGGTCGTCGCTTCATCTAGGGCGCCATCAACACTCCTCTGTTTGTAGTCTCAGATTCGCACGAAACTATGTGAGCATACTCAGGGTGTTTCAGAGATCAAAACAGCTTCGCTATGTGGTGCCAAAATCGCGATCTGAGCTTGTTTCGGCCTCTGAACGCACTATCGCAACGCTTGTGTAGGCTATTTCGTCTTTTTCTGCCAAAGCTATATACCAATTTTTGTTCGCCAGTTTAAGCGTCTCGAAGTCTGCTACAGGTCTAACAGAACTCGTCTGGGCAGTTCTGTTCAACTTTTTGAGATACAATCAATTTTCTGCATCAAGATATTTTAGTCACCCACCATGGCTGAAAGCAGTGATGTATTCCGTATGTTGGCTGTTGAGGATAAGTTGGATGGTACCAACTACCCATTGTGGGCTTATATGATGCGACATGTATTGGTTGCAAAAGGATTATGGAACATTGTGCAGGGTGTTGAAAGACGTCCTATCACACCTCTGACTACAGGTACTGCAAATACAGGTGCTGAAGCTGATGAAGATGGTGTCGAAGATGATATTCCATAGATTCCTGTTCGTGCTACTATTTCTGCTGCACCTACTATAGAGTAGATTCGCTGGGATGGCAGAGATGCCCAGGCACATGCATTGATAGCTTTGTCTATCAAACGTGCCATTATTCCTCATATTCGCTCTTGCAGAACAGCTAAGGATGCTTGGGATACACTTACCACATTGTACCAAGCTAGGAATGAGGCTCATATTGCTTACCTCCGAAAATAGTTGGAGAGTGAGCACATAAATGAAGGTGATTCTATGGACAGTTTCCTAACAAAGATCAAAGACTTGAAGGAACAATTGATTTCTGCTGATGAGGTCATACCAGATAGCTCACTTGTGCAGATCATTCTGAATCGTCTTCCTAATTCATATCATAGTTTTGCTTCTACTCTTCGGTTGATCATGAAAGGCAATCCGAATGCCTTATCATTTGAGGAGTTAGTCTCTGTTCTGTTGCACGAAGATCAGTCCAGGCAGAACAGGTCCATTATGCGAGTTGCAGATCAAGCTTTCCTGGCTAGTCAGAAGGGCAAAGGAAAATGGAGCTCTTCAACTAGTAAGCAGAAATATGCTAATTCTGCATATTCAAAGAAGGAAGATAAAGATGAGAAGAAATCAGAAAAGCAGAAATCGTTTTGTAAGTACTGTAAAGGGAATGATCATATCATAAAGAACTGTCCAAAACTGGCTGCTAAAGAGGCAAAGAAGAAAGAGGCTGGAATGGTTGTTGCAGAGGCCTCTACACCAAAAACAGAGTCTACAAATCTTGTGCAAGAAGAAGAATGGGCATTTACTACTGTCTGCAATTTTGACCCATCTTCTCATGAGCAGTGCATGTCTGCAGTAGACTCAGATGTTTGGTATTTTGACAGTGGGGCTATCAAACATATTACCTCGCAGCGCAGTTTCTTCTCTTCACTCGAACCTGCCCCTATAGGGAATACTGTTACATGCACCAACAACTCCTCTTATCCTGTTATGGGAGTTGGTAAAATCATTTTGACTACTGCTAATGGTAGTTCTTTCACTTTGTCAAATGCTTTATTTGTGCCAGGGATAAAAAAGAACCTGTTATCAGTTTCTGCATTAGCCAAGATTGGCTTGGTTGTGAAATTGGTTGATGACAGGTGTACAGTTCATGATCTGTCAAATGGTGATGTGATTATTGCTTCTGGCATTTTATGTCATGGGCTGTATAAGCTCATAGACTATGAAAGATCTGAAAATGATTTGGCATGTGCAATAAATGATTCTCAGGCTATGTCAGATGCAAAGCTTTGGCATGCACGCTTTGGTCATTTGAATTTTGCTAGTTTGTTATGCCTGTAGAAATCTGAAATGGTGTCCTCTTTGCCCAAACTTGAGGCACCTGGAAAACATGTTTGTGAAGGCTGTATTTTGGGCAAAATGCAGCGTTCCTCCTTTCCAAAAGATGATTCAGTTCAGGCTACACAGAAATTGCAGCTTGTACATAGTGATCTCTGTGGTCCTATGCAGACACCCTCTTTTGGAAATTACCTTTACTTCGTGACTTTCATTGATGACTTTTCCAGGCATGCATGGGTATATCCACTCAAAGCAAAGTCCGAAGTGTTCATGTGCTTCAAACAGTTTTTGGTTTTGGCTGAAAATCTGTCAGCATGTAAAAATGTGCACCCTCTGTTCTGATCGAGGGGGGGGAATATATGTCTTCAGATTTTAATGCATTTCTGGCTGAACGTGGGATAAAACACGAGTGTACAGTGCCGTATACACCTCAATAGAATGGAGTTGCTGAACGGAAGAACATGTCACTCATGGAGATGGCGAGGTGTATGGTCAAGAGTCAGGCTTTACCTCATAGTTTCTGGCTTGAGGATGTCATGTGTGCAACATATGTACTGAACAGGTATCCCACTAAAGCGCTGCAGTCTATCACTCCATATGAGGCTTGGCATGACCGCAAGCCATTTGATGCTCATCTGCATGTTTTTGGTTGTTTGGCATATGCAGTAGTGCCTGAACAACATCGCAGAAAATTGGATGATAAGGCAGTAAAATGTATTTTTGTTGGGTACAGTTCTGAAAGTAAAGGCTATCGTCTGTATCATCCACAGACTAAACGCATTCTGGTTAGCCGTGATGTTGTCTTTGTGGAAGATGCTATTCAGCCATCGCTTTCATGTACTAAGGAGACATATGTTAGCTCCAAAGACATGTATGATACTTTGATGCCTCTTTTTACAGGTGGACAGTCTAGTGCTGGTCCTAATGAGGCAACTTCTCAGCCTTTGTAGGTTTCATACGATGATGCAAATCATTCCATTTCTGATGCAGATTTACATGATGCACTTGTTGATGAGAGAGCTGATATTGAGCAGGCAAAAACTATGCCAAAATGGCTAGTGCAGACTTTGTGTGACGGCAAATTAGATGCACCTTTGTCATATCATACTCGTTCAGGCTCTCATAGTGCCTCCTTTGCATCAGATTGCTATGCTATGGCTGCGTCTAGTCTTTGTGATGAGAATGAGCCTGTTTCTTTTGATGAAGCACAGAATTCAGAAAATTGGATGGCTGCTATGCAATCTAAATATGATGCTATAATGAAGAATGGTACATGGTCTTTATGTGACTTGCCTCCTGGCAAGAAAACCATTGGCACTAAGTGGGTATACAAGTTGAAGCGTAAAGCTGATGGTACAGTTGACAGGTATAAGGCTAGGCTTGTTGCAAAGGGTTATGCGCAGGAAAGAGGCATTGATTTTGATGAGACCTTTGCTTCTACATGCCGTTGTTGGTGCGAAAGCAACGGTCGGTGGATCAGGTCAACCGTCGATAATACGGCGCACGCAGGATGCTTACAGCAAGCTCAGGTGGTTTGAAAAACTCAAGGAAATAATTAAAAGTTCGTTTGAAACTATAACCTACTGCCAAAAAATTTAGAATCAAAATCATCAGGTTAATTCAATCATCATGTTAATCCTAGGAAAACATATGCTCTTAATGCTTGAATGTGGGTACCTATCCTTTACAACAAGTCAAAAACAACTCAGATGTTTCATATTATATATTAGTGAGCCTTTTTTTTTCTTTATGCTTATGTGAGATTATCGTTTAAATCATGCGAAAGTTCATTCAAACATATAGATCAATATGGATAACGATTATTGGTTTTAGTTCTCCTATTATTAACGTCATCAAGCAATTTCAATCGGCAAATAATCAATGCAATTCATGTGTATTTCAAGTGCTTTCCGATAAGTTCTAAGATTTCTTTGATAGCTCTAATGCTAGTTTCAGCTCATACATGTCTTGTTAACCATAGGTTTGAGGAAATAATTCAGCGCATATTTCAAATCATGATTGGAAACGAAAAGGTTAATCAAAGCATAATTTAGCAACGCATACCCTTAAGTGGTTTGGCACAATTACTTCATTATATTTATTCCAAAATCTTCATTCTCATTGTCCTTTATGAAGACGTGTTAACAAAATAAAGTAAATTTGGAAGTTTCAAATTTTAGAATCAATGTGCTATACCGCATATTCCCGATAAGATAAAGTCCAATAAAAAAAACAAACGTCTTTCGCTAACAGAGTCTAACTCCAGTTTGCACTTACTGTATTCAGAAAGTAAATACATCCATAGAATCAGAGTACTTCAATAGCTGCAGATGTATTAATAAAATCTAATTTGAAAAGTAGAAATGGGTCATACTTCCAGGCGATCATCTGTTTCTCCAAGTCTGCGCAAGTTGAATTCAGATCGTGTGTGTATATGCATGCACTTGCATGCTATTGTGCAAACTTTTGAAGTTACAGAGATTCTCTTTAATCTACTCAGATCAAAGTATTGTCCTCATTAGATATGCAGATTGTGCAGAACATCCCTTGTTGGCTTACACACACCAAATGAGGAAGTAATCGCTCGATGTTAGCTTTGCTTTATTCTGATTTCAGCATTATAGCCATTACCTGGTTATTGTTTCTCTTCATATACCTTGCACACAGGGCAAAAAAATGTCAGTAATCATTAGTGATATCATAATCACAGCAGCCACAAGCGATCACAACATCAACGGAAGTGTGTGCCTCCGAATGCTCTTTCCTTAAACTCCATCACAGTCGACTAAATCTTCTCCCTCAGATGGCAGTCACCATAGATAGGACATGCGTAATATCAGTCAATCTCTCCTCAGAAAATTTGCAATTTGTTTTGAATATTTCAGATCGCACGAACGTTGGCCTCTGCATGTGCAACTGTTCTTTTCTCTACCTGCAAAACTCCTTGAAGTTCTGCGTTAGATTCTCAGATATATATTGCAATCTCAGAACCTTCTTTCCGGAATCTCTTCCCTAAGGAAAACATGTCGTATTGGTATCTTCCCGCAGTAGCAGATGCACCATTGTCAGCTCTGAATCTTCACTCCAATTTTTCCTCCTTCAAACTCCACAGGTAAACGTCCATCTCATTAGTGTAGACACAACAATTCCTGAACAGCACTTCAGAATTGATGTCAATCTTCAGAGCTTCATATTTTTTTTTTTTAATTCGATGATCAAGAGGATCGTCTGATTTCTTCTGAATTTATCAGATCATGCGAGTATATCAGCAAGTTGATAATGGCGAAATGTGCATATGTGCGCATATTTCAAAGAAAAGGTGCAGATTTCAGGTTTCTCTTTAGAAGAGTGTGCCATCAAAGCTTTTCTGTGTCAAATTCACAGCAGCTCACATTCGTTTTCCTAGTGTCGCCTGCAATTACCCCGGGGGAAAGATCGTTGAGTTAGCCCAATCTGCCGAAAAAAATAATCGTGTGTTGACCTCAAACTTCTACGCGCATCCAATAGCTTCAGATCAAATGTGTAAATTCCCCAGTTGACTCAGAATTCGTGCAAATAAAATTATAAAAGATTGATTATAACCAGCTCAGATGTTGTCAGTCCACAGTGGAAAGCATGAAATTGATCAGAGGTTCAAAGCGGAGGCAGAAGATTGGCTTAGTCACATCAAAGAAGAGAGGTGACACGAGGAGCAGCGACAGCTATGGCGTTACATATCTGTGATTCCCCCTTGATTTTTACGTCCCCCCTCGTCAGATGCCGGAAATAAGAATCGTATATTGGCCTCCGTTCGTATGCATCAGAAATATCAGCATATAGATTGCACAGATGTCGTTGTCAGCATCATCTTCTCGGCGCATCATTGAACAGTTGAAGATGAATAAGACGCCATGGATAGTGTCATATATGATCAGAGAAGTTAAGTTCTCCTTCGCGTCCTTCTATTCAACAACCTTTTCTTCTATACACACATAAAAATGCTCCATATATGCTGCGCAATCCTCTTCGTCATTAAGTTCTTCCTTCCTATCCTAGCATAATGCGTGAATCCCCTTTTCAGCAGTACCTCTCCCCTCCTTTATTTCTGCAGCATACGTCTCTCCTCCTTGACCAGATGATCGCTCATGCTTCCCAAACATTACCCGCCATACTAGCGATTGGCCTCCCCTTTTTCTTCCTTCCTTTTTTGGTAAATAAAGCAACGGTTAAAGACAAAACAGACACAGATCTCTACTTTACTACCTGCATGATAATGTCAATCCATACTTTTTTTTTGTTTTTAATCGCTTCCTTTTTTACTTTACACAAATCTTGCGCCTCCTCTTTATTCATGCGATCCATACAGATGAAAAAGGATTCCAATAAAATACTTTGATTTTCAATCCTCATACCTATTGCGCATGCCCATACGCATCCACTCTTTTCCAAATATTTTTGGTGTATTCTTGCTTCTTGGTCTGCAGAATGAATGTGTCATACCCATCCAACACATAGTAAATAAGCCCCATGAATGCCAGCATATATCACTTTGCAACGAGCCAAGGCTTTCTGATTATCTGTATTCATGACTTTAGGAAAGAAGATTTCTCTGATATTCATAAATCATATCGTGAACTTTTGATTCGAAAAATGTTCGGATTTGATGCAAGTAGATGCGAGAGTAGAGATGTGAATCTCTACGACACCGTATAACTACTGTTCGGAGTATTTTTGCACTTGCAGCCCATCATGGTTGGAATGTACATTAGTTGGACATTAAAACAGCATTTCTGAATGGTGACTTGCATGAAGAAGTGTATGTTTTTGAGCCCCATGGCTTTGTGCAGAAAGGGCATGAAAACCAGGTGTGCAGGTTAAAAAAGGCATTATATGGTTTAAAGCAAGCACCACGTGCTTGGTATGAGAAGATACATGCCTATCTGGTGGCACATGGTTTTGAGAACAGTCCAACTGAAAGCACCTTATATGTTAAGCGTGCTAATGATGTGCTTCTGATCATTGTTGTCTATGTTGACGACATGCTGCTCACTGGTCCTATTGAGAAGCATATTGCTGATTTCAAGGCTGATTTGCATGCCTCATTTGAGATGTCTGATTTGGGAAATTTGCATCATTATTTGCAAGTTGATGGTGGAATGGCTTTGTGTCAAACGAAATATATTGACACATTATTGCAGCGTTTTGGCCTTAAAGACTGTAAGCCTATTGCCACTCCTATGGAGACATGTTTACGATTGAGTCTTCATGATGCTGGAGATGCATTTGATGCTGTTCTCTATCAGCAAGCTGTTGGATGCTTGATTTACTTATGGATTACTCAGCCAGATATTCAGTTTGCTGTCTCACAGATGAGCAGGTTTATGCATTGCCCAGGAGTGAAGCATTGGCAGGCGGTTAAGCGCATCTTTCGCTACTTGAGTGATACTCGGCTGCTTGGGTTGTTTTATCCCAAGGGGGGATCACTACCGCCAGATTTGCATGCTTTTTCTGACTTTGATTGGGCTGGTTGCTATGACACTCGTGTGTCCACTAGTGGCTTTTGCTTCATGCTTGGTAGCTCATGTATATCTTGGTTGAGCAAGAAGCAGCCTATTGTGGCCACTTCTAGTTGTGAGGCTGAGTATAGGGCAACTTTCATAGCGACCATTGAGTGTGTGTGGCTCAGATGCCTTATGGCTGATTTGGGTGTTGGTCAGTCTTCTGCCACCACCATCTTCACTGACATTCAGAGCGCATTGACAGTTGCGAGGAACCCTGTGTTCCATGCTCGCACTAAGCACATTGAGGTGCATTATCACTATGTCAGGGAGAGGTTCTCTGCTTGGGAGATCAGCTTGGCATATGTGCCCATGCAGGAGAACATTGCAGACCTTTTCACGAAGGCTTTGCTTAGGGAGAAGTTTGAAGCTTTCCGCAAAGCTTTGGGCTTACTTCCTTTTGTGGAGTGATTTCCACATAGCTTGGCCCTTCCTTATACATGAGTGCTAGCTCCTTGTTCACCGCATCACTCCCAGGGGGGATTTGTTGATATATTTAGGTAGTGATGTGTGTGAACACACTAGGACCGTCGGGGCACTTTTTTCCCTCTTTAGGAGGTTTTTTTCCCCCGGCTTATATATATGCCTATTGCCCTAATGGGCTACTTATCTTTGTACATTCTCTAGTAATACATTCAGTATTGTGTGTTTGTGCTCCAAGCTTCTTCTTCTTCCTTGTGCTGTTCGCGTGCCTCCGTAGACGTCTAACTCCAACACACTAGACCAGACATTTGCTATGTTGTTGGAGTGTTAAGCAGGTTTTCCAACAAACCTAAGGAGAGTCACTGGAATGTTGGAATGCAAATTCTAAGGTACATTGCAAGAACCTTGGATTTTGGTATTTTGTATACCACAGGTGATACACTTCAAGGATATTGTGATTCAGATTGGGTTGGAGATTGTGATTCTAGAAAATCAGTTTCTGGATATTGTTTCTCACTTGGTTCAGGAATATTTTCTTGGGTAAGTAGGAAGCAACCAACTCTCACACTCTCCTCCACTGAAGTAGAGTAAAAACCAGCTTGTTTTGCTTTTTGTGAGGCAGTCTGGTTAAGGAGAATTCTTGCAGATCTAGGCTTTCCATCAAATATGCCGACTGTACTCAAGTGTGATAATCAAAGTTGTATGGCTATTGCAAAGAACCCAGTATTTCATGCTCGCACCAAGCACATAGAAGTACAGTACCATTACATTTGTGAGCTAATTGAAGATGAAATTGTGGAGCTAGAAGATTGCCCAACAGAGGAAAATTGTGCTGACATATTCACTAAAGCACTTGGAAGAGAGCAGCTCAACAGGGCGCGATGGTAAAGGGAATATTCCATGGAATATTCACTATCGGAGTCAGAAATCATTTATATTTGTTAGGTTGGTTCAACCGGTCTAAGCCATGTATGGCAATTACGCAGGCAGTGGCCGCCCACGCTCTACCACCCATGTATAGCCGTCCATGGCAGGCCACCCATGATCCTATATATATACATGACTTCTGCACTACCTGAGACATCAAGTTGAGCCAGCATACCTCTACCTTGTATCTCCCTGTCTAGAGTTTTCTAGATCACCATTTAAGCTCTACATTGAGAGCGCACGGGTGGACAACGCCATCATCTTTGTACTAGATTATTGAGATTCTCTTATATTTGTTATCTTCTCTGCTATTGCTTTTGTGCTATATTGCGTAACTATTATCTTACAATAAGTCGATCTGGGTATATGGAGAAAGTAGTTGCCGATTGTGGGGAGTTAAATGTTAAATAAACGGAAGAGTTCTTTGAACATCATGGTATATGTTTGTCCCTCACCACTGCATATAATCTTGAAGCTAATGGAAAAATAGAGAGAGGACATCCATCTATTTTAAAATCTCTGGCTAAAGCATGTAACGAAGATACTAAACAATGGCCTAGATACTTACCATTTGCACTTTGGGCAGATAGGATGACATGCACACATACCACAGGTTAGATGCTTGCTGAGTTAATGTACTGCAAAAAGGAATTTTTTCCGATTCATACTCAAAATCTTAACGTGGACATCACTTCCTTGGAATGATAATATGACAAGAGAGGAATTGTTAAATGTAAGGTTGCAACAATTAGAATAGGGCAATAAAAAATTAAATTAAGTAGTTTAAAAGATAAAAGAATCAAGATTATTTTGATAAATGACACCGTATACATCCAATGAAGGTACAAGAGAGAGATTGGATTTTAATATATGATAGCTCATTTGATACACAATTTGAAGCGAGAAAAAAATTAATGAAATGAAGGTTTTGTCCATACGTAATTTTTAACGTGAATGATAATAATATATATTTTGATGGAATTGGATAATATTGTTTTTAAAATTCCTTTTGCAGGGAAAAGAGTAAAGTTGTTCAGATGACGAGAAGGTAATAATCATGAAGATTTTGAAGGGATACTGGAATTTCCATCAAACGAAATTGTGGATGAGCATGACAATGAGGATGATACATCTTCTGATGAGGAATAAAAAGTTTTGTTTAGCTTTTTATTACATCATGTTTATGATAAATGATTAATTATGTTTTTGAGTTTGATACAGGGAAATATCTTGCCAAAGATATAGGGAAACATTATGTTTATGAGAAATGATTAATTATGTTTTTGAGTTTGATACAGGGAAACATCTTACCAAAGATGATCTATGACGGGTTCTTTTACAACAAATGTTTTCTAGGACTTTATGAGAGAACCTGTAGCGAGGAAGCTATGTAAAAAAATGTATTTTTTGGTACTAATGCTTGATGATTCTATGAAACAGGACAAATTCTTGAAGGACCTTCTTCACAAATGTATCTGTGAAGATAGAGAAAATCTATAGAGTTTGAGTGATTTGAGAGAATTTTTTGATTGAGGAGTGAGAGTTGAATTTTGAATTTAATGCATTTTTAGTTTTCTTTTTCTACTCTCCATTATTTGCAATATATTGATTTTATTTTGCATTTAGAGTATGCATAAACCAATGTATACACATATATGTTTATTTCTTTAGCTTGCACAATCTACTTGCACTTGTAAACAAATAAAAAAGATGACATCCAATTTAAAAATAAACATAAAAAATTTTGAAGTACCTCATCATCGATATCCTCTTACCATTTATGCACCATAATTGATTGAAATTGCACATAGAATATGCATGGTAGGGTGTCACTACATGACCTTGCATCGAGGCACGTATTGAGATTTACCTATGCACACAGAGTGATTGTAAGGATTGATGTATATGCACATTAACATGTATGTGAGTGAGCGCACAAGCTTCACCATCAAATGCCTTTTACCCTAATGTTTGCACCATACTTGTTTACCTATGCATTTTCAAAGTATGCAATTATTAGGGATACATCATAGGGCTTTGCATAGACACATTATTTATCTTCCCATGCACTTGATAAATGATTTCAAATTCAATGTTTTCATGAAATATGACTTATCTTCGAAGGAAAAAAGTGATTTCAGGATTGGCCCATCAAGGATGATGTGCAAGTTTAGTAGGGCCAAATGTCATAGAGATTTATATCTCTACATACCTTGAATTTTAACCATCAATCTCCAAACTTCTAAGAAAGACTTCTAACTCAAAAGATAAAGATAATTGTTAGTCAAAAATTTTTCAAAGATGATAAAAAATATTATTGCACCATTGGAAAGTATCCTCAAGAGGTTTCCAATGATATATAACATCGCATTAATTGTTTCCAAAATGAGCAACAAATGTACAATGGAGTACACCATATGAAATAGATTTTGTACATAAACTCACGTGGGGACCTTGGTTAACCCAAGCAACTTTCATGAGTAAGAATATAGTTTGATCCATCTAGCCGGCAATGTTCCACAAAGAGAATTTTGTGAAAAGCAATATTTTGAGGGGTGCAATTCTAAAAAGGGCACAACACAAAAGCATATGCTTTTGGAGTTGATGTTTCGATAGATTTTTGAATCCCAATTGCTAAATTTTGTGATGGGTTTTTTAGATCATAACTTTATGCTTTTGCAAAATTTGCTTTTTGATGAACATAGAAAACTATATAAAGTGGTCCTTGACTCATATGTAATCATCACTTGATCAATCATCACCCATCGTTGGAGGGAAGGAGGAGGAGTTCTTGCACTAGAAGATTGGAGGACTTGAAGATGGAGGCTATACACATTATGAAGTGAAGAGCTCTACACTTGCTAAGTGGTGGAGATATCTACACATATCTAGGCAATGGAGGTAGCTCTACACACATGATGAAGGATTGATGGACATCACGAATCAACATTATGAACCAATTTTATGATCTATGATGAATTGGTAACTTGTATCTTTTTCATTATTTTCAATCACAATTGTATGAACACTTCTTAGGAATCAATTTGTTTTTTCCATATGATGGTGTTGATATATTTAGATAGTGATGTGTGTGAACACTCTAGGACCATCGGGGCACTTTTTCCCTCTTTAGGAGGTTTTTTCCCCCCCGATTGTATATACGCCTATTGCCCTAACGGGCTACTCATCTTTGTACATTCTAGTGGTAATACACTCAGTATTGTGTGATGTGCTCCAAGCTTCTTCTTCTTCCTTGTGTTGTTCGCATGCTTTCGCAGACATCTAACCCCAACAATTGGTATCAGAGCAGGTTGCCGCTTCATCTAGGGCATCGTTGACACCTCTCTAGTTGTAGTCTCAAAATCGCCTGAATTTTGGTAAGCATACTCAACGTGTTTTCAATATCAAAACAGCTTCACTATCTGGTGCCAAAATCGCGATCTGAGCTCGTTTCAGCCTTTGACCGTACTATCATAATACTTGTGTAGGCTATTCCGTCTTTTTATGCCAAAGATATATACGAGTTTTGGTTTGCCAGTATAAGCGTCTCGAAGTCTGCTACAGGTTTAGCAAAATTCGTCTCGGTAATTCTGTTCAACTTTTTGAGATATAGTCAATTTTTTGCATCAAGGTATTTTAGTCACCGGCCATGGCTGAAAGCAGTGATGTATTTCGTATGTTAGTTGTTGAGGATAAGTTGGATGGTACCAACTGTTGGGAAAGATGGATGGAGACTCCAAAAAATGAGTTGGTACTGCTAATCCCTGCTTTGTACCAGCCCTCTTTAGCTTTAGAGTTGAGTTGTGGGCCCTTTTAGCTTTCCAATGACACTAAATAAGTGCCTATGTACTTTGGAAATGATGTGAGAAATGTTTCCTACTTTGATCACTGAGTGCTTGGTGTCATCACTTGTTTGTACATGATGCTTACCCTTAGGTTCCTCAAGATCAGAAAGAAGAGCTACATTGCCTGCCACATGGTTTGAGCATCCTGAGTCAATGTAGAAGAGATGATCATCATTCATACCTTGCTTTGAAGTCATATTCATAATTAGAAGGGAATCTTCTTGTTCCTCTGTATACTTATTGTAGTCTTTCCTTGACTTGTAGCCTCCTTGGTAGTTGTTGTTGTTGTAGTTGTTATTGTAGCCTTGATGATGGTTGAATCTTCCCCTTGATTGTGTATATCCACCTCTTTGAAATCGTCTACCTCTCTGATTTTTGAAGTTCCTGTAACACTCATCTGTAGTGTGATTTGACAAACCACAAATATTACATGGTGAGGAGTTATAAGGTCTCCCCCTACCTTGCTTACCTCATCTGCCCCTTCCTCTTGAGTTTCTACCTCTCCCTACATAGTTGGCTTGGGAGATAGCTCCTTCATCCTCAATCTTCTTGTTTTTTCCTTTCTATTTAGACTTGCTTTTATATGTGTATAGGGCAGAAGAGCTGTTACCTCTTGATGAATCTCCATTTTTGTTGAGCTTGGCCTCATGGGTAAAGAGTTGCCCCATGAGTGTGGTAAGATCTAGAATCTGCATGTCCATGTACAAGTCCATGGTAGTAGTGAAGCTCTCCCATTTGTCATCTGCCTTAATGCCATTGATTACTTGTCTCACAATTTGCTCCTCTTCAATCTCTTCTCCTATGCTTGGCAATTGATCAACTACATCCTTGACTTTGGTCACATACTCTGAGATGCCTTGCTTGGGTTGCTTTCTTTGAGTGGTGAAATCAATCCACAATCGGTTCTTCCTAGCCCTTGTGTTGGAAGAGAAATATGAAGAAAATGTTTCCCAAGCCTCTTGGGATGTCTTATAGTTCCTAATGTGTGGAAGGAGAAAATCAGAGATTGAGTTAAATAAGTATGACCTTGCCAATGCATCTTTTGCACACCATGAATTGAGTCTTTCATGCTCCTCTCTTGTAGGTTGTCCTTTGCTTCTAAAAATGGGCATCTCCTCATCTCCTGAGATGTATCCATAGAGACTCCTTCCTTGCAAGTATGTCTTCATCCTCAAGGACCATGATTGATAGTTGTTCCTATCCAATTTGTCAATGAAAGAAGGAAAACCATCTCCCATTTTACCTTAATTAAGATATGATACCATTGTTGGGAAAGATGGATGTACACTCTAGAAAATGAGTTGGTACCACTAATCCTTGCTTTGTACAAGCCCTCTTTAGCTTCAGAGTTGAGTTGTGGGTGCTTTTAGCTTTCCAATGACACTAAATAAGTGCCTATGTACTTTGGAAATGATGTGAGAAATGTTTGATTCAAGACAGACTACTTCCAAGCTTACAATCTAATGGAAAACTTCTATTTTGGTTCACACACTTGCTGCTTGTTAAGCTCAGTGCTTCTAGTACAGTAGGAATTAGAAAAATTCCTTTTGGGGATATTAAATTAGCTTAATAAGCTAATGATTCCAAGTGGAATCACTTAAAATGATTGAATATACACAGAGCAATCAATTTTGCAAGTGTAGCATTACCCCTGATTTTTTAGGACCTTTGGAGAGTTTGACCAGTGGGTACTTCGATGTGCTTTTCTCTCAATCCACTAGATGGAATGTCTTAAAAATTTGTCAGCATGTAGAGGACTTAAAGTTGATTCCAACACGCTATAGAACATTGAAAATGTTGGAGCATTGACTGAGATATGAGCAATACAAAGTGACTATTTTGAGTAACAATAACAAAGAGATCAACAGATATAGTGAATGATCTATTGTATTATAAAACAATGTTGTACATGATCATTGGCATGTTAATCAATGCTCAATGATGGATAGAAGTGTAGGCTATGATGTGAGCCTCACTCTCTTACAATGTGATCAATCAAACACTCGGGAATGTAGTGATCTCTAACCATGAGTTTTTACATTCATCTTTTATAGATGCTCCATTCAATATTTGAATTTGAATTCAACTTTGGCTCTCACTAAAAATGATCCATTAATCTAGGAAATATTCTCTCTAAGAATTTGTGGCTTAACAATCCATCTAAATCCACGAGTTTAGTGGCTTTTACAAATATTCCTTCAAGTCAATTTGACACTTACAAATGGTAAAAAATAGAGAGACTCATAGCAATGGTTCCCATGGAACGTCAATTATTCCTCATAAGATCTTCTCATGCCTAGCCAAATGTGTAGGCTTGACATTTGCACCAACATCAACTACCCATTGTGGGCTTATATGATGCATCATGTATTGGTTGCAAAAGGGCTATGGAACATTGTGCAGGGTGTTGAAAAACGTCCTATCAAACCTGCAACTATTACAACTACAGGTACTGAAGCTGATGTAGAAGGTGTTGAAGATGATGATATTTTGCATATTCCTATTCGTGCTACGGTTTTTGTTGTAGCTACTGCAGAGAAAATTCATTGGGATGGCAGAGATGCCCATACACATGCATTGATAGCTTTATCTGTCAAACATGCCATTATTCCTCACATACGCTCTTGCAAAACAACTAAGGATGCTTGGGATACACTTACCACATTGTACCAAGTTAGGAATGAGGCTCGTGTTGCTGACCTCCGAAAAAAATTGGAGAGTGAGAACATGAATGAAGGTGATTCTATGGACAATTTTCTAACAAAGATCAAAGACTTGAAGGAACAGTTGATTTCTGTCGATGAGGTTATACCAGATAGCTGACTTGTGCAGACCATTTTGAATGGTCTTCTTGATTCATATCAGAGTTTTCCTTCTACTCTTCGTTTGATGATGAAAGGAAATCCAAATGCCTTGTCATTTGAGGAGTTATTCTTTGTTCTGTTGCAAGAAGATTAGTTCAGGTAGAACATATCCATTATGCGTGTTGTAGATCAAGCTTTCTTGACTAGTCAAAAGGGCAAAGGAAAATGGAGCTCTTCAACTAGTAAGCAGAAATCTGTTAATTCTACTCGAAGAGGGATGCCAAAGATGAAAAGAAATCAGAAAAGTAGAAATTATTTCGCAAGTATTGTAAAGGAAATAATCATACGATAAAGAACTATCCAAAACTGGTTGCTAAAGAGGCAAAGAAGAAAGAGGCTAGAAAGGTTGTTGCAGAGACCTCTACACCAAAAACAGAGTCTGCTAATCTTGTGGAGGAAGAAGAATGGGCGTTTACTAATGTTTGCAGTAGACTCAGATGTTTGGTACTTTGATAGTGGGGTGACCAAACATATCACCTCGCAATGCAGTTTCTTCACTTCACTCGAGCCTGCCCCTACAGGGAATACTGTCACATGTGCCAACAACTACCTATGTGTCAAGAGATGTTGTGTTTGATGAGTTAAGGTCATGTATGGAGACAAGGGTAAGGAAAAGTTGGATGACGAGGATCAAGAGGAGTATGCAGACTTTGATGTGCAAATTCAACCTCAAGAGTCAATCACAATTAGTGGACCAGAGGCTTCTACATCTAAGATACACTCATATGATTTTTCTTACACTTATGATTATGAAAGATCATCCCCTACTTCAAAGTATGGAAGGCTGCAAGAGACATACTATGACACTAGGGAAGATCAAGAGGAGTCACAAGAGGAAGAGCTTGAGGAGTTCATTACTCCTAATGTAAAGCTCAATAGACTCAAATAGCAATATCCCAAAAGTCAAGGGAGGAGGTCTACAAGGAAGAAAGCATCCTCACAAAGGTATACATATGGTTCTTTCATGGCAAAGCACTATGCATACATGATGAATGTCATTGCAGATCAAGGGCCAGATTCTTATGAGGATGCAAAGACCAAACCAGAGTGGAGGAAGGCTCTATATGAAGAGATCAAAGCTCTTAAGGAGAAAAAACTTGGAAACTAGTACCCAAGAAGGAAGGCATGAAGATAGTCCAAAACAGGTGGGTGTACAAGACCAAGAGGAATGCACACGGCAGCTTGGCAATGTATAAGGCTAGACTAGTGGCCAAAGGCTTCAAAGGGCTTGGAATCAGAGGCTAGTGGATTTCTTGAAGAGATGTGGTTTCTCTCCAAGTGATGTAGATCCATCCTTGTATGTGAAGAAGACAAATGACAAGATATGTTTGATATGCATATATGTAGATGATCTTCTTGTGACAAGTGATGATGATGCATGGATAAGGACCATCAAAGAGAAGCTTGGAAGAGAGTTCAAAATCTCAGATTTAGGTGTGCTTAAGTACTTTCTTGGCAGTGAGGTGATCTATGGGAAGGAAGTTATCTATCTCTCTCAAAGGAAGTATCTTCTAGATGTGTTGTTTAGGTTTGGCATGATAGATTGCAAACCAACCTGTGGTTTCAAATGTCAAGTTAAGCAAGGAAGATGGTAAGAAGCTGGAAGACCTTACATTATATAGGAGCTCACAAGACTTGACTTGTGCTACATAGTTGGAGTTCTATCTCAGTTCATGCATGCAGCCACACGTACACATCTCAATCATGCAAAGAGAGTGTTGAGGTATGTGAAGAGTACAATTAATTATGGGTTGCTATATAGGTATGATGAAGAAATTCAAGTAAGAGCATGGAGTGATGCAGATTGGTCAGGGAGTGTTGATGATAGAAGGTCAACTTCTGGCTATGTTTTCATGCTAGGTACAAAAGCAATTTCATGGATGAGTAAAACGCAACCCACAATTGCATTGAGTTCAATAGAGTTTGAATATAGAGCTTTAGCCCTCACTACATGTGAAGCAATGTGGCTTAAGAAGCTCTTCAAAGATTTTGGTATACAACTTGGACCGATTCCAATTTATGGAGATAACATGTCAAGCCTACATCTTGCTAACAATCCCATGTATCATGCCAAGAGCAAGCACATTGAGGTTCATTACCATTATGTAAGGGAAAAGGCTACAAGTGGGGACACTAATGTTCATTTTGTAGGTACAAAGGAAAAATTTGTAGATATCTTCACCAAAAGCTTGGATGTGACCAAGTTAACAAAGTTTTCAAAGGCTATGAGCTTGCTTGATATGGACATTACCACCTTAAGCTTGCGGGGGAGTGTTGAAAATGTTAATTATGCAAGCTTTATGTGGATAAAGGGGCAAAATACCTTAATGTAGACAAAAGTCATGGCACAAATCACTTAGGCCAGTCTCAAGGTTGGGAAAAGTCAGGCAAGGCAATCCTAAGGTGGTGGAAAAGTCAAAAGAGGAATCCAAAAGCTAGAAAAGGAGGTGAAGAGTCATTAAATGCATGGAAGTCTTGTAGCTCATTGAATACTAAGAGACATATACTCAAGGAAGCTCAAGGAGAGAGTCATCCAGGGCTCAAGGAGCTGAATGCAATAGTCCAAGCTAGGAAAAAATGCAAAGGAGGCATTATATGCACAGAGGAGGAGTAAGGAGGAGCTATCAAGTCCACACCCCCTCTAGTCTCTTGTAGGTATAGACATAGTCTGCTTATAATAGTTGTAACTCTTTGTGTACATATCCAATTCAAGAGATTTAAGGTGCATTCTATAGCTTATATGTGTCTTACTTTCCCTAAGAGGGCTTCTTGAAATCATTTTTATATGTAGAGAAAGTGTATCTCATAGTTTATTTTGTACAGAGTTGTTGAGTACTGACCTAAACAGATCCATTTGAGGTGTTCTATAGCTTGTTTGAAAGCTTATGAACCATACTAAATGTTTATAAAAGATTAGGTGATTTGGATTAGTGTAAGGTAGGTGAATCACATTTTTGCTGTAGGGTAATAGAAAAGGTATATGAAGGGACCTAGGTATTGGGCTCATTTCACTTCTAGTGTGCAAATATGAGGGATTAAATTCCATCAAATCATTGGTAGGTGGTAAAGTGCATCTTTTGATATTTGAGTGGTATCTTGTACTTGGATTGTTTTATCCCAAGGGATGATCACTACCACCAGATTTACATGTTGTTTTTGACTCTAATTGGGCTGGTTGCTATAACACTCATGCGTCCACTAGTGGCTTTTGCTTCATGCTTGGTAGCTCATGTATATCTTGGTTGAGTAAGAAGTAGCCTACTGTGGCCACTTCCAATTGTGAGGCTGAGTATATGGTAGTTTTCACATCGATTGATGTGTGTGTGGCTTAGATGCTTTATGGATGATTTGGGTGTTGGTCAGTCTTCTATCACCACCATCTTCAATGACAGTCATAGCGCACTCGCAGTTGCAAGGAACCCTATGTTTGATGCTTGCACTAAGCACATTGAGATGCACTATCAATATGTAAGAGAGAGGTTCTCTCTTGGAGAGATCAGCTTGGCATACGTGCCCAGATAGGAGAACATTGTAGACCTTTTCACAAAGGCAGCGCTTATGGAGAAGTTTGAAGTTTTCCATAATGCTTTGGGCTTACTTTCTTTTGTGGATTGATTCCACATAGTTTCACACTTCCTTATACATGAGTGCTAGGTCCTTGTTCACCACATCACTCCCAGGGGGATTTTTTGATACATTTCAGTAGTGATGTGTGTGAACACACTAGGATCACCGGGGTACTTTTTTCCCTCTTTAGGAGGTTTTTTTCCCCTGGCTTGTATATATTCCTATTACCCTAATTGTTGATATATTTAGGTAGTGAGGTGTGTGAACACTCTAGGACCGCAGGGGCACTTTTTTCTCTCTTTAGGAGGTTTTTTTCCCCCTGGCTTGTATATATGCCTATAACCCTAACATGTCACTTATCTTTGTACATTCTCTTGTAATACATTCAATATTGTGTGTTGTGCTCCAAGCTTCTTCTTCTTCTTTCTCATGCTATTCGCGTGTTTTCGTAGACCTCAAACTCCAACAATTGGTATCAAAGTAGGTTGCTACTTCATCTAGGGCATCATCGACACCCCTCCGATCATAGTCTCAGAATAGCACGAAATTGGGTGAGCATACTCAAGGTGACTAGGAGTTCAAAACTACTTCGATCTGTGTACCAAAATTGCAATTTGAGCTTGTTTTGGCCTCCGAATGCACTATCATAGCACATATGCAGACAATTTCATCTTTTTGTGCCGAACATATATAGAGGTTTCGGTTTTCCAATATAAGCATTTCGAAGTTTGCTACATGTTTAGCAAAACTCGATAGGGTAATTCTCTTCAACTTTTTGAGATACAAACATATTTTTACATCAAGGTATTTTAGTTAGTGGCCACGGCTGAAAGCAATGATGTATTTTGTATGTTGGCTGTGGAGGATAAGTTGGATGGTACGAATTACCCATTATGGACGTATATGATGCGACATGTATTGGTTGCAAATGGACTATGGAATATTGTGCAAGGTGTTGAAAAACATCCTATTTCACCTGCAAACACTATTGCTGAAGGTAAACCTGAGAAGTTGCCTAATTAGGACAAGCACTAGACTATCCACCTGTAAAAAGAGGCAGCAAAGTGTCATACATGTCTTTGGAGCTAACTGATGTCTCCTTACTACATGAAAGTAATGGCTGAATAGCATCTTCCACAAAAACAACATCATGACTAACCAAAATGCATTTAGTCTGTGGATGATACAAACGATAAGCTTCACTTTTAGAACTATATCCAACAAAAATACATTTCACTGCTTTATCATCCAATTTCTTGCATTGTTGTTTAGGCATTAATGCATATGCCAAACAACCAAAAACACGCAGGTGAGCAATAGATGGCTTACAACCATGCCAAACCTCATTTGGAGTGATAGACTATAATGATTTAGTGGGACACCTATTAAGTACATATGTTGCACACATAACAGCCTCGAGCCAGGAACTATGTGGTAAAGCCTCATTCTTGACCATACACCTTGCCATAATGACATGTTCTTCCTTTCAACAACTCCATTCCGTTGAGGTGTATACAACATCGTACATTGATGTTCTATCCCATGTTCAACCAAAAATGCATTAAAATCAGAACATATATTCCCCCCTCGATCAGAATGGAGGGTGCCCATTTTACATGCTAACAATTTTTCAGCCAAAACCAGAAACTTTGCCTAGGGAGAAGTTTGAAGCTTTCCGCAAATCTTTGGGCTTACTTCCTTTTGTGCATTGGTTCCACATAGCTTGACACTTCTTTATACATGAGTGCAAACTCCTTGTTCACCGCATCACTCCCAGGGGGGATTTGTTGATATATTTAGGTAGTGATGTGTGTAAACACACTAGGACTGTTGGGGCACTTTTTTCCCTCTTTAGGAGGTTTTTTTCCCCGACTTGTATATATGCCTATAACCCTAATGGACCACTTATCTTTGTACATTCTCTTGGTAATACATTCAGTATTGTGTGTTGTGCTCCAAGCTTCTTCTTCTTCCTTGTGCTATTTGCGTGTTTCTGGAGACCTCAAACTCCAATACCAATGGGCTAATGATTTTTGTACATTCTCTTGGTAATACATTCATTATTGGGTGTTGTGCTCCAAGCTTCTTTTCTTCCTTGTGGTGTTTGCATACTTCTACAGACCTCAAAATCCAACAAAAGTAGTGATCCTTAGGTTCATTTGGAGGAAAAAATAGCATGTTCTTGCAATATTTGTAAATATTAAATTGCAAGGAAGAGAAGAATAACTAGAGATCATAAATGAAAATATGGAGAGTTTGTCCATTACATTTTATTGGCTGAAAGATATGAATCACATCGAAGAGGCTTAGTGCATTCCATTGATAGAGAGGCAACTCACGACCTCTCATGATAAGTAAGAAAAAATCAAGCTTCTAAAATAAGAACTACCCTAGAAAATAACTCGAACAATGCTTTAAAGCATAGGGAACATGCCACAAAACAAATACTGATATAAGACAAAAAGATTAAACATATAATAAATTTAGAGGCCAAGACAAACACATGCTATGATTTCTCATTTCTGACACTTTTTAGGCCCAATCCATAAGTACATTTCAAGATTCATTTCTATAGAACCATACCAAGCAATCTTATATGATATTCAAGACAAGAGATTAGATTTCATAGCACAAATGTGATATTTTCAACCTATTATATAATTAGAGTGTAAATCCATCCTAGAAACTCACATGCAAATGGATACTCATGTGAGAAACCACTTCATACATGAAGTGAGTGCATTGGTCATTATTGACAGTGATGGTGTGTTTGTAGAGAGGTGCCGTGCAACCAAGGGACAAGGTAAAGTTATATGCCTAGTGCATTTTTATGAATAATCAATCACATCTGTATCATATTGTATAGAATCAAAGTTTCCCTTGATCTTAACAAAGAGTGAAGTCACCATTTCATATTTTTATTAGAGCTAGGAGTTGGGAGAACACGCCTACATGGATACCCCAAAGGAGAGATGAAATAGAGGCTTGTAGAGGGAGGGAGGGAGGGAGGGAGGGAGGGAGGGAGGGAGGGGGAGAGAGAGAGAGAGAGAGAGAGAGAGAGAGAGAGAGAGAGAGAGAGAGAGAGAGAGAGAGAGAGAGAGAGAGAGAGAGAGAGAGAGAGAGAGAGAGAGAGAGAGAGAGAGAGAGAGAGAGAGAGAGAGAGAGAGAGAGAGAGAGAGAGAGAGAGAGAGAGAGAGAGAGAGAGAGAGAGAGAGAGAGAATATCAACTAACAATGTGCACCATAGTTCCTCCCTTCAACTCTCCTTGTCTTCACCCTCTCCTTCAGTTTCCAATTTAAGATAAGACGATTGCTTAGATCCTTGTCTTCACCCTCTCCTTCGGTTTCCAATTTAAGATAAGACACCTTGGAAGGGGGCTTATAGTAGCCCTAAACTTGGTACCAAAAGTGAGATGAGTGGACACAAAGAGACGGCTTAGAGTAGTCCTTTGCACACTAAGTAGCTTTAGTAGGCTTAGAAAATTGAAAGAGTTTGTGGATGGCTTAGACTAACCTCCAACCCACAAGCTCACACAAACAATATTCTCTTTCTTATATTTGTGAAGTCACAATAGTAGGGCACTTAGTGCCAAATGGTTTCCTGAAGGGAGAGGGTTAAAACCCTTTGGAAATGCAAGAGATTATAATGAGGATTAATGAGTGACAACAAATATGCCCAAATTAGAGATGTATACCCTTAGATGATACAAGGTGAGTGCGAAAAATAATGAGAGACTTATGCGCCTTTGATTTCTTAGTGCAAGGTGGATGCAAGAAGTTTGCACCTTTATAGTTATAGTGGATTTTGCAAAATGGAGTGTTAATCCCAATTCCACATTATATGAGTCATATCAATTAGCTTTGTATTTATCTTCTCTTCTTTTATTGAAGTGTGGTAGGTGAACTACCTTTAGTGTTGAGTGCATGGATCTAAGAAAACCATCAATTCTTTAGAAGCAATGCTAAGAAAGGTAAGATGTTGCTAGTGTCTAGACAATCAAGATTAAAGTAATTAAATGATGGATGAATTCAATGATGGGATCACTTCATTCTAACACAAGAAACAAGTGGAACCGGATTCTAACAACACAACAATGTTGTTGTACCTATTATCTAGTCTCTCTTTCTCTCCACCTCTTCTAGCTCCAAAGGAAAGCAGCTTCATTCAATAAAATTATTAGTGCAAATATACAAGCCTTCACATTTGGCTTAGCATGGAAGACAATGTGTGCAAATCTCATTTGATGAAGCATGAGAACCTTGACTTGTAATTACTTGATCAATTACCATCGTAAAAGGTCTTTACCTTGAGAGAATCTTGTAAAAGCCAAAATCTCATGGAGTTAGGAAGAAAAATAGCTACGAATCTCATTTGATGGAATAACTCCTAATTTGGAGGAATCACTTTTAGGTGGAGCCAAGTTTGAAATCAAATTCAAACTTGGAGGAAAACATCTTATAAAAAGGACATTGTAAAATCTCGCGGCCATGGTGCCTCTTTCTGAGCTTACTTTTTTCATTTGTAGAAGCTAAGTGATTTACATCATAGCTCACTTAGACCACCATCATTGAGAACCATTATAATGCCAATGATCTTGTAAAATCATGTTTTATAATAGATATACTTCATTGATCATCTCTATCTACTTCTCTACTATGACTACTCAGAACAATGAACTTTGTCTGATAAGATCTAAGTGATCTCTCAAACATTTTGCATGATCTATAGTTTGTTGGAATCAGCTTGAAGTCTGCTTTATGCTGACAAAGTTTCAAAGTATTTGCTTTAGCCATTTGAGAGAAATCGTCATCAAAGTGCTCATTGTTCATCCACTATTCAATCCCTAAAAAGTCAGGGGTAAGCTTTGGATTGCTAAATTGATTTCTCAGAGCATAGTTTATTATTTTGGATGATTCCACTTGTAATAATTAAGCTAATTAAATTCACTCAAAAGGAATTTAATCAATTTTTATTGTACAATGAGCACTGAGCAAAAGAACCCGCAGGTGTGTGGACTAAAATAGGAAGTTTTGTGACACTAGCTATTCACAAAGTAGTCTATTTTGACTCAATTGTTTCAAGCATCAACTCCAAAGTACATAGGTACTTTCTTGGTGTCATTTTTAAGTTAAAAGGGCCTATTATCAAAATCTGAAGTGAGTTAGGGCAGGTACAAAGCAGGTTTTAGTAGTGCTATCTCATTTCCTTGAGGTGTCCATCCATCTCTTCCAACAATGGTATCAGAGTAAGTTGAGGTAAAATGGGAGATGGTTTCCCTTCTTTCATTGATAAATTGGACAAGAATAATTATCCAACATGGTTCTTAAGGATGAAGACCTATCTATAAGGAAGGAGTCTCTATGGATTCATATGAGGAGATGAGGAGATGCCCATATTCAGAAGCAAAGATCAACCTACAAGAAAGGAGCTACAAAGACTCAACTCATGGTGTGCCAAAGTTGCTTTAGCAAGTTCATATCTACTTAACTCTATTTCTGACTTCCTTCTTCCTCACATTAGGAATTGCAAAACTTCCCAAGAGACTTGGGATACACTATCTTCGTACTTTTCTTCCAATACAAGAGCTAGAAAAAATCAATTATGGATTGAGTTTACCACTCAAAGGAAGCAACCTAAGCAGAATGTTTCAGAGTATGTGACCAAGGTAAAGGATGTGGCTAATCAATTGGCAAGCATAGGAGAGGAGATTGAAGAAGAGAAAATAGTGAGACAAATAATCAATGGCATCAAGGTAGATGATAAGTGGGAATCTTTCACAACTGCTATGGACCTTTACATGGACATGCAAATCCCTGATCTTGCAACTCTCATGGGACAACTCTTTACCCATGAAGGCCAAGCTCAACAAAATTGGAGAACCATCAAGAGGTAACAATTCTTCTGCCCTCTATACAGATATAGGAAAGTCTAAGGATAAAGGAACGAGCAAGAAAACTAAAGATGAAGGTACTACTTCTCAAGCTAACTATGCAGGGAGAGGTATGAATTCAAGAGGAAGGGGCAAATGAGGTAAGCAAGGTAGGGGAGACCTTTCAACTCTTCCCCATGCAATATATGTGGAATGTCTAATCACACAACAAATGAATGCTGTAGGAACTTCAAGAACTAGAGAGGAAGAGGAGTTCAAAGAGGTGGCTACTCACAATCAAGAGAAAGATTCAACCATAATCAAGGATACAACCATGGCTACAACAACAATTACAAAAACAATTATCAAGGAGGATACAAATCAAGAAAAAACTTCAACAATCATATAGAGGATCAAGAGGATTCTCTTCTCATTATGAACATGACTTCAAAACAAGGTATGAATGATGAGCACCTCTTCTATATTGACTCAGTTTGTTCAAACCATGTAGCAGGAAATATAGCTCTCCTTTTTGATCTCGAAGAGCCCAAGGAAAAGCACCAAGTGGAGACAGGTGATGATACCAAGCATTTAGTTGTCAAGGTAGGAAATGTCAAAACTTCTGATGGGAATAGGAATGTGTTGAGCAGAGTTCTTTATGTACCTACTATCACAAAGAATTTGATGAGTGTTGGACAAATAGTGGAAAAATGTTTGTAGGTTAGGTTCAATAAATTCGGAGCCCTTGTGGAGGACCCCAAACATGGATTCAGAAGGATTGCCAAGGGAGAGAAAACAAGTAGATTATTTACATTTGAGCTTGAGGACACTAGAAACATTGCACTTTATAATTATAAGGATCAAACCTTGTCTGAGTTAGAGATATGGCACAAAAGATTAGGGCACATTGGTGAGAGAAAACTGAAGCAGATATGTAGAAATCAATGTGTACTTGGAATACCTAATGTATCCAAGCAACACATGATCTATAGATGTGGTGCATGTCAGTTTGGTAAATCACACAGGTTACCCTTTACAAAGAAAGGCTATATGCATGAGGATTATTTGGAACTTGTCCACACAGATGTGTGGGGACCAAGCAAGGACCCTTGAATTTCATGCTCCAGGTACTATGTGTCATTTATTGATGATTTTAGTAGATGGGCTATCTTGTATTTCATGAAACATAAGGATGAAGTGTTCAGTTGCTTCACGAAGTATCTTGCACTTGTGGAAAATCAAGCAGGAAAGAGTCTAAAGATAATAAGGTCAAATGGAGGAGGTGAGTACTTCTCCAATGAATTGTTGACATATTTAGGTAGTGATGTGTGTGAACACACTAGGACCACTGGGGCACTTTTCTCCCTCTTTAGGAGGTTTTTTTCCCTCGACTTGTATATATGCCTATTGCCCTAATGGGCTACTTATCTTTGTACATTCTCTAGTAATACATTCGGTATTGTGTGTTGTGCTCGAAGCTTCTTCTCCTTCCTTATGCTGTTCATGTGCTTCCGCAGACGTCTATCTCCAACAATTGGTATTAGAGCAGGTTGTCGCTTCATCTAGGGTGCCATCGACACTCCTCCGGTTGCAATCTCAGAATCGCATGAATTTTGGTGAGCATACTGAACGTGTTTTCAAGAGCAAAACTGCTTTGCTCCGTGGTGCCAAAATCATGATCTGAGCTCGTTTCGGCCTCCGAATACACTATCGTAGTGCTTGTGTAGGCTATTTCGTCTTTTTTTGCCAAAGGTATATACCAGTTTCTGTTTGCCAGTATAAGCGTCTCAAAGTCTGCCATAGGTCTAGCGAAATTCGTTTGGGTAGTTTTGTTGAACTTTTTGAGATACAATCAATTTTCTGCATCAAAGTATTTTAGTCATCGGCCATGGTTGAAAGCAATGATGTATTCCGTATGTTGGCTATTGAGGATAAGTTGGATGGTACCAACTACTCGTTATGGACTTATATGATGCGACATGTATTGGTTGCAAAAGGACTGTGGAACAACTGCAGGTACAGAAGCTGAGGCAAAAGGTGTCGAAGATGATGATATTTTGCATACTCTTGTTCGTGCTACGATTTCTACTACACATACTGTAGAGCAAATTTGTTCGTCCTATCACATCTGCAACTGTTACAACTGCAGGTACAGAAGCTGAGGCAAAAGGTGTCGAAGATGATGATATACTCCTGTTCGTGCTGTTTGGTTAATGATGAAAGGCAATCCAAATGCCTTGTCATTTGAGGGGTTAGTCTCTGTTCTGTTGTAGGAAGATCAGTCCATGCAAAACAGGTCCATTGTGCATGTTGTAGATCAAACTTTCCTTGCTAGTCAGAAGGGCAAAGGAAAATGGAGCTCTTCAACTAGTAAGGAGAAATCTACAAATGCTACACATTCGAAGAAGGAAGATAAAGATGAGAAGAAATTAGAAAAGCAGAATGTCAGATGCAAAGCTTTGGCATGCATGCTTTGGTCATCTAAATTTTGCTAGTTTGCTATGCCTGCAGAAATTTGAAATGGTGTCCTCTTTGCCCAAACTTGAGGCACCTGGGAAACATGTTTGTGAAGGTTGTATTTTGGGCAAAATGCAGCGTTCCTCATTTCCAAAAGAAGGTTCAGTTCAGGCTACTCAAAAATTGTAGCTTGTACATAGTGATGTCTGTGGTCCTATGCAAACACCTGCTGATAGAGAACAACATCAAACGCATCTCCAACATCATGAAGACTCAAACGTAAACCTGTCTCCATAGGAGTGGCAATAGGCTTACAGTCTTCAAGGCCAAAATGCTGCAATAATGTGTCAATATATTTCGTTTGACACAAAGCCATTTCACCATCAACTTGCATAAACTGAATGCCCAAATAGTGATGCAAATGCCCCAAATCAGACATCTCAAATGAGGCATGCAAATCAGCCTTAAAATCAGCAATATGCTTCTCAATAGGACCAGTGAGCAACATGCCGTCAACATAGACAACAATCATCAGAAGCACATCATTAGCATGCTTGACATATAAGGTGCTTTCAGTTGGGCTATTCTCAAAGCCATATGCAATCAGATAGGCATGTATCTTTTCATACTAAGCACATGGTGCTTGCTTTAAACCATATAATGCCTTCTTTAAGTTGCACACCTGGTTTTCATGCCCTTTCTACACAAAGCCACGGGGATGAAAAACATACACTTCTTCATGAAAGTCACCATTCAGAAATGCTATTTAATGTCCAGCTGATGTACATTCCAACCACAATGAGCTGCAAGTGCACAGATATTACAAACAGTAGTCATTCGACAAGTAGGAGCAAAGGTTTCATCAAAATCAATGCCTCTTTCCTGCACATAACCCTTTGCAACAAGCCTAGCCTTATACCTGTCAACTGTACCATCAAGTTTATGCTTCAGCTTGTATACCCACTTAGTGCCAATGGCCTTCTTGCCAGGAGGCAAGTCACATAAAGACCAAGTACCATTCTTCATTATGACATCATATTCATATTGCATAGAAGCCATCCAATTTTATGAATTTTGTGCTTCATCAAACGAAACGGCCTTAGTCTCATCACAGAGACTAGATGTAGCCATAGCATAGCAATCTGATGCAAAAGAGGCACTATGAGAGCCTGATCGAGTATGATATGACAGAGGTGCATCTTATTTGCTGTCACGCAAAGTCTGCACCAACCATTTTGGCAAAGTTTTTGCCTCCTCAATATCAGCTCTCTCAGCAACAAGTGCATCATGTAAATCTGCCTCAGAAATGGGATGATCTGCATCATCACATGAAACCTACAAAGGCTGAGAAGTTGCCTCATTAGGACCAACACTAGACTGTCCACCTGTAAAAAGAGGCAGCAAAGTATCATACATGTCTTTGGAGCTAACAGATGTCTCCTTAGTACATGAAAGCAATGGCCGAATAACATCTTCCACGAAAACAACATCACAACTAACTAGAATGTGTTTAGTCTATGGATGATACAGACGAGAGCCTTTACTTTCAAAACAGTACCCAACAAAAATACATTTTATTGCTTTATCATCCATTTTTCTGTGATGTTGTTCAGGCACTAATGCATATGCCAGACAACCAAAAACATGTAGATGGGCAACAGATGGCTTGCCATCATGCCAAGCCTCATATGGAGTGATAGACTGCAATCCTTTAGTGGGACACCTGTTAAGTATATATGTTGCACACATAACAACCTCAAGCTAGAAACTATGTGGTGAAGCCTGATCCATTCTATTGAGGTGTATATCACACTATACTATGGTGTTTTATCCCACGTTCAACTAGAAATGCATTAAAATCAGAAGATATATATTCTCCCCTTGATCAGAATGGAGGGTGCCCATTTTACATGCTCATAGATTTTCAACCAAAACCAAAAACTTTTTGAAGCACATGACGACTTCGGACTTTGCCCTCAGTGGATATACCCATGCATGCTTGGAAAAATCATTGATGAAAGTCACGAAGTAAAGATAATCTCCAAAAGAAGGTGTCTGCGTAGGACCACAAACATCACTATGTACAAGCTGCAATTTTTGAGTAGCCCGAACTGAACAATCTTTTGGAAAGGGAGAACGCTGCATTCTGCCCAAAATACAACCTTCACAAACATGTTTTCTAGGTGCCTCAAGTTCGGGCAAAGAGGACACCATTTCAGATTTGTGTAGGCATAGCAAACTAGCAAAATTGAGATGACCAAAGCATGCATGCCAAAGCTTTGCAATGTGACATAGCCTGACAATCATGTACTGCACATGCCGAACCATTTACAGATCTTTCATAGTTATACAGCCCACGACATAAAATGCCAGAAGCAATAATCACATCTCGATTTGACAAATCATGAGCTGTACATCTATGATCAACAAATTTCACAACCAAACCAATTATCTTGGCGTCCTATGTAAGTGCACCTCTCTTCTCCTTCTTCTATGGCTACCACTATTTTCTTGGTGGATTCTTTGTTATCATAGGCCTCTCCCGATTGTGCCTCTCGTTTAGGCATTCTAATCATGACTCTCCTGTCATCTATCTCATACTTCTTAAAATTTCCCGGGACCTCAAACAAAGATTCTTCCTCTTCTGGTGTGACTTCTCTCTTCTTTCTTTCCTTTCCTTCTTCTTTAGAGGTTACATGTGTGGCTAGCCTTACATCCTTTGTAAGCTCTCCGTGCTTCTGGGGTTGAAATTCTACTTCATAGAAGTATTCCTCATCTGATGCCAAAGGTGGGTCCATAATGATTGACTCTAGATCGGAGTCGCTCGCATCCTCAAATGCATCAGGGCTAGGTTCATACTCTTCTAAAACTGCCTCTCCCATGATCGGCTCTATGGAGAAGACTGAAATGTCATAGCCATCCTCATCACAGTGAGGTGTCCATTGTTCTTCATTGATGGCTACATCCATGGTTGCTAGAATTTCTGCCCAGCTGTGAGGTTCGAATTCTTCGTCTGGAAAAACTACAGGTGCATAGGCTGGGTCTTGTATTGATCTATGGGTTTCTTTTGCACCTATCTCCCTGGCTTTTTCTCGCTTCTCTTCTTCTACTGCTACCTTACACATCCATAAGTGAGTGTCTTCATGCATCCATGAGGATCTTGATCCTAGGGAATGCACCGATTCCGTATCATCTTTGGCTCTATGGATGGGGTTCCATTGGATAGGAGGGAAATCTCTATGAGAGTAATCCTTGAGATTGACTTTGGTTGTAACACCTAAGTGCTGCAAATACAAGGAATTGGTTCCCCAATCCTGTACCACTTGCAACTGCCGCATAAATGGTCTTCCCAAAATCATCTCATAGGCTTGATTTTTGCTAAAGTCACAGATAGCAAATGTGTGCTCAAACTCTACACCACAAGTAGTGAGAGTTATCCCCTTGAGTAGTCCTAAGGGTCTTTCTATGTGCCCGTCAGCCATCTGCAATTTCATTCTCGTTGGCCTGAGAGCTGGCTTGCCCCATCGTTTCCATAAGGAAGTGGTAACAATTGCAACTCCTGCACCTGAGTCCAAGATGGCCTTGGTTGTGTATCCCTGATGAGTGATGGGGAGATATGTGTTTCCCTCTTCGCCCTCACTCATGTCTCCTAGCTTGTCTAAGGGTATTTCTGGCACTGTTCTCTGGGATCCTACCTGGGAACAAGGTTTTGCTATCTCGGGCACTTGATTGGCTACATGTTTCCACACTTCTGGTCTAACCTTAAGCAGCTCTTCCAAAGTGAGATTGCACTGCACTTTGGTGTTCTTCACTACCTCTGTGTTCCTAGGTTTGACTGAATCTTCATTTCTTACCATGACTGTAGGTGCTCTCATACAGGTGGACTTTGCTTCCCATGGGCCTGTGAAATGGGGTAGTTCTTGTAAAGAATTAGACTCGAAGTCTAATCTTTCTTGAGATTGGGCACTCTCCTGCTCTCCATAAATGGAAGGAAGGTCTTGTGGGAATTGATCGTGTGTGTCATCCACAAGTCCAATGGGAGGAGGAACTTCACTCTCTTTAGCCCATTTCTCTTCTTGAATCTCTGGCAAGAATTCTGGTGTGTATTGATTCATAGAAGAAGAGGTGTCTGGTTCAGTGGAGTTAGGCACATAAGCTTCAGGCACATAGGCTTTCTGGGTAGGAAGACCTGCTCTTTCACTAGCCTTGTCATGGTGTTGAGGGGCGGGTTCCTTTTGTGATTGTGCAATTATATTCTCTATTCTTTCTAGGGAGGGGGGGTTGTCTGGTTCAGTGGAATTGGGCACATAAGCTTTCGGTGGGGGATGTATCATGTTTTTGCTTGCTTTATCTCTTTCTTGATTTTTTTCTTCCTTGGCAGATCTTGCAATTATGCCCTCTAACTTCTCTAGAAGTCCATCCAAGTGTAATTGCGTCTTGGCTGAGCCCGAGTAATTGAAAAGGAGACTGGCTTCAAACATAGTCTGAGCCAATGCGACCATTTTCACGCAAAGCTTGGTTCTTTCTATCTCTAGGTCAGCTCTAGGGTAGCACTTGTCATGATCCGTTACACTTGGCCCTTCTTGGATTCTGGCCTGATATGCTTTAAGCATCATGACTATGTCTTCAGGAGTGGGATCAGCTAATACTGATCCTGCTCGGGGTGGTGGGTGGGTTACGTGGGGTGTATTAGAGGGTGGAGGGATGGAGGGTGATGGGGATGGTAGCGGTGGGAATGTGTGAGAGTGCGGTTGAGATGTGATCTCTATGATTTTGGCCTTGGTTTCTTGTAGACTTTCCTCAAGTTCACTCATCTTCTTTGCCCATTGCCTTTTCATACGTTCACGGCTATCTCTCCAAGCTCTTGTTCTCTTCTTATTTTGGCTCTCAGTATCGCTAGCGTCTGGGCTCTTTTCCTGGCTTACCCCTTGGTTTTGCTGCAATGCTTGAGCTCTAGTGATTACCTGCACTGGTGCAGTGGAAGTGACACTTCCTGTGGAATTGAACACTAACCCAATAACATTAATCGGAGTGATTTTTGGCATATTGCTGGGATTCTTGGGACAGTCTCGTAAGAGATGTTCCTTTCCGCACTCCTGGCAAAAGCCTTGGATCGTCACTGATTGGGGTTGTGTAGGTGCAGGCATGGGGCAATCACGTATGAGGTGATCACCCTGGCATCTGAAGCAAGGTCCTCTAGGAAAAGGGGGTCGTATCTGCCTAGGTTGAGGTCTAGAGTTGGGGTTTGTGTACATGACATTAGCATATTCAGGCTCCCAAATAGGTTCACTCGGTTCCTCACTGTAGTAAGACTCACCATGTTCAGGAGACTGCATGTAGTAAGCCTGGGGACTATCAACATGTGTAGAATCAAAGCTATGGTCACTGGGATCACTTTCTGAGATTAATGGTGTTACTGGGACTATCGCTCTATTCAGGTTTTCTTCTGCAGCAGCATACTTGACCGGAATCACATTAGTAGGAGCAGGTGGTTGCTGTGCTAGCACTGGCTGGGGTCTAAGTTGGGCCTGATATTGCGGTTTGTAATTTTGCTGAGGCCTAATATACTGTTGTGGTGAATATTGACTCTGGTATCTGCCTTGTTGAGGGTATGGCTGAGGGTAGGTTTGCCTAACCACTTGCTTATTGTATGGGCAGTCCTGTGCTGAGTGATTTGTGTACCTTCGCTCTATGGTGCAATATTGGCTGCTAGGGTTCACTTGGGGTTGAGCCGTGATGGGACATGCGTTTGCCATATGGTCACCACCGCAAGTATAGCACCTCTTTACTGGGGCAAATCTAGGAATTTGTTTACTAGAGACGCCTAGTTTTTGAGCTACTTTTTCCGCAAGTTCCTCAATTGATGTGGACTGTGAGGAAGAGAGGCTAGAGGTACTATCCGAATCTTTGTAGATTTTGGATAGCTCTAACTCCTCCCCTAGGTTATCCTCAATATCGATGCACATGTGTACACATTCTTCTATAGTCCGGGGGTCCTTCAAGTACACATATGATCTCAATTTGGTACTTAGCAATCCATCCAAGAATAAAGCCACTTGCTTAGCGGCTGTGGGTAACTCAAGACCAGGACATCGCTCAAGATACTGCCTAAATCTTCTTCCTGCAAGTCTCACAGTCTCTTGCGGGGTCTGCTTGAAGCTGTATATCAATGAGGAAGTATTATGCCTTATGCCACTTTTAGAGAATTCGATAATGAATGCCTCTAAAAGTTGATCTATGCTTCTAAACTGCCTCTCGTTTAGTGGCTGAAACCATGTCAGGGCGGTGTTCCTAAGGGTTAAACCAAAGGCATTGTACTGCGTGAACAGGTCTTCAACTTGTTCAGCTCTCAAGACTTGCTTAAACTCGGCTACATGATCGTAGGGGTCTCCAGTGCCATCGAAGTAGTTTTTCATGGACTTAACTAGCTGGGTCGGTCTCAAGGTCCTCGTGTGCTCTCTTGGTCTTGGCAAAGGGAAATCATCGGCATTTCTTCGGTTCCCTGGGGCTCTATGTCCCTCAGGTTCCCCTCTATTCGTGTCCATTCTCGTTCTTTCTCTTCCCCAAGAGTTGGCAAAGCTTACCTCAGGTCTCTCTCGACTCCTTTCTCTTTGAGTCCCCTGAGCTTGAGATGTTCCAGCTCCTTGGCGACCAAAGGACACATTCGATCTTGGTTGGGGGAAGATAAATTCTCCTTTCCAAGTGTAAGCATGCCTATCATTTTCTGTAACCCCAAAGATCCTCTCTGAAGAGTGATCTAAGTAGGTCACTCTTCCTGGAATATCAGGATCTTTGAACTCATATATCATGATTGTTCCTACCTCACTCGGTTGACTAGGTCTATATCTCCAAAAGGCTTCATCCGTCTCTCGGTTCAAGAGGAGATCTATGCTCTTATTATCTTGGGGAATCCACTCTGGTGTGATAATCCTCGTGAGAACAGATTTGCCTCGGGGGGTTCTAGGTTCTTCGCCCATGTTTCCTTGCTCTAGGTCACCTAAGTCCGTTTCCGGGACCACATTCCCAAATTCATCTGTCCTATCGGGATGAATGGTGACTACATATATTGTCCCTTCCTTGTCCAAGTATGCTCCATTTTCAAACTTGACGGCTGGGCGCTCTAGTCCAATGGATTGGTCAGGGTTTTTAATCTGGACCACCGCTCTTCCTAGGCCGTCCTCATAGATGCTAGCACCTAATCGGTTGGTCCTAAGGTACTCGAGTTGCATCTTGTAAGGGCCTTCCACCCTATGTAAATATGGCACCCCAGAACTTCCTGTAGGTCTCTCCATACCGTGGGACATCTCAGACTCGCTAGTCTCAGAACTAGGGTAATACGAATGATGGCTCAACTGCTGGGCCCAAGACCTCGCAGTATGATTGACACTAGCCTCTGAAGATCTAAGACTTTGTCTGTCTCTCCCTAGGTGTCTACCTGACCTAAGGTTCATATGCCCTTTGTACGTTGCTGATTCTTTGGTACCAGTCACTTGTTCCTTTTAAGTTCCCTTGGATGTGTTTTCTTGTTTTTAGTTAAGCGTCATTAGGAGCACTTTCGTGGGTCGTACTTGATGTTCTGCGTCCGCTTAGTTTACGTTCTTTTCCTTTAAGTTATCCCTTGACTACAATTTTGCCTACCCTTGCACTTGAGAAATTAAGGGCTCTTCAAACTTGAGTGTTCCTATCGTACCCCTAGTCAATCAGAACAACTACTCGCACTTAGCCTATGCTAAGAATAGACTGAGGGGGTTAAGTGATGTTCCAACCTCAAGTCGCTCCTCCTGGCGATGCTGGTCTACCCAGGAAGCACGTTCCCGAGCTTGTTCTCCTTGGCACTTACTTTGCTTTCTCCAAGAGCTCTCGATGATCCTGTAAGAATCCCAAGTTTAGCTTCAAGTTGATCCTTCAATTGACAGACAATTTATTTCAGACACTTTTTTAATGACCCTTGTTCCCCCTTTTGTATTGCTAAAAATTTCTTCTAGAGCTCCCTTGGTGTTCCTACCCCTCAGTGTGTCAACTTCCAAATATCCTATCTGAAAATCAACGCATTATTCTTATAAAAAACAGTTGAGGGCGTGTAGGATACGCTACGAGCTTTCCGACAAGCCCTAGAGCTCAAAAAATGGATTTCGTATGAAAAAGTTATAACCATTCAGGGTTTAGGGGGTTAAACAGACAAACAGAACCTTTCAGGAGTTTTAATGCATTTTTCTAAGGCCTTTGCAAGTGTGTGAGTATTTGAGAGTGCAAATATGCCCAAAATTTAGCCTAAATTTCCAAAAAATTTACCCCTTAATTTTTGCCGAAAATGTCTGTCTATCGCGATAGACGGTGTCTGTCGCGATAGACACAAACTATCGTGGGGGGCTGTCTGTCGCGATAGAGTGGTCTATCGTGATAGACGGTGTCTGTCGCGATAGAGTGGTATGTCGCGATAGATGGTGTCTGTCGCGATAGAGTGGTTTGTCGCGATAGACGGTGTCTGTCGCGATAGACGGTGTCTGTCGCGATAGAGTGGTTTGTCGCGATAGACGGTGTCTGTCGCGATAGAGTGGTCTGTCGCGATAGACGGTGTCTGTCGCGATAGAGTGGTCTGTCGCGATAGACGATGTCTGTCGCGATAGAGTGGTCTGTCGCGATAGACGCTGTCTGTCGTCTGTCGTGATTTGGTCTGTGGCGGTAGACGGTGTCTGTCGCAATAGACTGGATCTGTCGTGGAATTTTGGTCTGTCGCGATAGACAGGTGTCTGTCGCGATAGACGGGGTCTATCGTGGGTCTCTGTCTGTCGCGATAGACGGTGTTTGTCGCGATAGACGGTGTCTGTCGCGATAGACTGAAAAAACGCAAATTTTTGAGAAACTTCTAGTGATTTGGAGTGCTCTAATGGTGTAGGTTACCGTGCCAAACACGCATTCACAAAATATTAAGTTTTTCTGTCTCTCGCGACAGACAGAGGTCGTCGTCCCGGGACCTGTGTAGAGTCTGTCGTACCTGCGCACACTGCTGGAGAAGGTGGTACAACTAGTTCCTGCAACAAAAGCTCAAAAACACACCAAAAACAGATAGCATGCAAGCTCTCTCTCGCTCTCTCTCACAATGAAATGAGGGAAATGAGGTGGGGAGTGTAATATGACCAAAAAACTGATATTTTTTGTGGAGATGGAGATGGAGGTGGGAGATGGTGGGGATGATGATGGTGATGATGGTGATGTGAAAGTAAGGAAAAAATGAAGAAAAATAAAGAGAAGGAAGGATATCACCTATAACTCCAATGTCTCAACTCGACGTCTTACCATCACACGCTCGTCCTCGAAGCTCTCTCCCCGGCAACGGCGCCAAATTTGGTGTCACTAGCACAATGGTGAGTACCAACGTGAGAATATTCACCTCATAATTGTCAATCCGTGGAGACGTGAGGACTAGTATGAAGACTATGAGCAAGTGAAGGCACAAGTGTGTGAGTGAGAAGCACACAAGCATGCACACACATACACACACACGCGCACACAAGGCAAGAACAAGGAGAGGAACAATGGAGTTCTTTGCATTAGTCAAAAAGTCTCTTACATAAGCTCAATTCACAAACAATCTAACCTCAAAAATGAGCTCTCTAGCTCTTTTTATAGTTTTCTAACTAGCTTTGGTCTTGTCCAGACCTAGTGTTTGGCCTAGTTAAAAATTAGGTTCTAGAGCCTATTTGAGGGCTCAAACAGAGTCTAAAAATTATGAAAATTGATATGTAGCTAGTTCTAATACTCCTCAAGCTCGAGGACTCCTCGGCTTGCACAAAATGGAGTCTATTCTACCAAAAACGGAATTTACAATGTTTGTGTAGTGATTAAAATCACTTGAGTTGTAAATGGTCCATGGAAAAGATGATTGGGCCTTGTTGCCGTATTGTGCATGACTCCTCCGCTTGCGCTAGTATGCTCTTCATCTGACTTGTATGCCAACAGACCATCTGAAAGAGTGTGGCTTGGAGTACCGTTTTATAGGCAACTCGGTATGCCCAAACAGCATGGTGCAGTTGTTTGATCCAATCAGAGCGTTTATTATTCACTAATTTGGTCAATACATTGCATAGAATCTTATTTGTGCTTTCGGCTTGCCCATTAGCCTGTGGGTGATAAGGGGCAGACTTCTTATGTACTACCAAGAATTCTTGGAGAAGATTTTCAATAACTTCATTCAAGAACTGAGTCCCTCTATCACTAACGAGCTCTATAGGTAGCCCGTATCTAGTGAACACATTCTCAAATAAGAACTTAGCGGTCGTCTGAGCATCATTCTTTATCGTAGCTTTTACCTCTACCCACTTGGTTAGATAGTCTGTGGCCACAATGATATATTCTCCATGGGAACCCTTAGCTGGGGGATTAATAGGACCTACAAAGTCTATTCCCCACTTAGAGAACACTATGGAAACCCCTTCATTGAGTACTTCATGTGAGGATACACAGAAGTCTGCTTGCACACCATCTTTTAATCTAGCAAGTCACAAGAGTGTCATATCTAAAAATAGCCTTAGCGAAGAACCACGCACAAGAGAGACTCATTCTCCAGGTAATCACAAGTCGGCACCTATTAGAATATACCCCATTCCTTACACTCGACAAGCTTGGATAAAGAAGGACCAAATGGCTGCATATCTTCAACAGAAGAACTACTTGCTACAACAGAAGAACCCATAGAACCAGTATGTAAATTGCTCTGGATATTCAGTTCCACAAAGAACTGCTAAAGTATGGATTCCGAAGAAGCTGATAGCCGCTCAACCGGCCCGAACACAAATATGGATTCCAAAATTATGTGCTCAAGTGACAATCAATAGAAAGGTCGAACCAATGCTCAAGGAAAATTAGTATGGTCTAAAGGCAAAACAACCAAAGATGAATAGCTACAGGACAGAGAACGAGTCTACATATGCTTCAAAAACCATTCCCAGATTCAAAAAGCAGATAAAGCAGACGTACAACATGAGAAGCACCATATTCTTCAGGAATGTTAGGAATACAACCTGCCCCAACAGTGTGAAGATCTGGATGCCGAAAAGCAAGTCTAGCTGTAGGCATCAACCAAGTAATTCGAGTTGCACACATGTGGAGTTACCAGAATCCAAAGTATGCATGATAGGGCCACATTACAAGGCCAAGCATTCGGCACAATATTCTTCTATTTCAGGATAGTGAAGCACATTTTCCTCTTGGGAAATAGGAGAGCACTTGTACATAATCTAAAGAAAATTACTACAAAATTAATAACCACTTCGGCTATGAACTAACTTTTCAGTTTTTCTTTCAGACAAAAACATAAAAATACCTAAAAATAGGAAAAATCCCAGGTATTACCTTTCTCACACCCACGGGGAAGGGACGACACCATTCGCGCGGAGCAATGTCAATCTTATGAAAGACAAATGAAGGAGGATTTCTGATACTATCTTGCCACTAATTCATACTCTATATTGAGTGCAAATGGCATCTACTGATTCCGAAGCCATTGGTTCTGGATGGCCATTGGTTCTGGATGACCAACTAGTATCAGATCTCATTTTCACGGCCACTATCAAAATCATGGACAGGGATCACTACTTCCCTATCATGTTGCAAGATTTCAAGACTATTGTACAAGGATTACCACGCATGATAGATGTCTGGACACAAGCAGGAATGGATGCATTTCTCAGACTACCTATTTATCTACCAGATTTCCAGAGGTGTACGCAAGTGATGAATACACTTCAGCCTGCATCAAATAAGATGTCAGTTCCTGAGGCATGAGTACTGGATAAAGTTGGTGCCTGGAAGACAATTCAATTCACTCATGAGCTGATTAACAAGGCTTTTGGATGGAATCAAGAAGGACTCACAAATATCAAAGATGAATGTCATGATCCGAAAAAGAGATCCTTTTTGGACATCAACAGAACGAACATTGAAGATGTTGTTCGCTTAGTGCACCAGCACTTTTGTTTTCCGAGTATGCATAGATACACAACACCTCAAAAGATTGTGGTGCAACTACTCTCACATGCTATGAGGCAAGTCGGAAATCAAGTAAATATGACTCCCTATGTTCAAGAACGTCTATTTGAAGCAAAGAAGAAGTGGGGTCAGAAAAAGTTTCTGAATGGTAGTTCGGCCTTGACCCTAATTATTTATGAGGCACTGGATATGAAAAACTTCTTGCGCCTGATGCCAACCTCAACAGAGTTAGCCGAATATGCCAAGTCAGCGACGGTTCCAAAGAAAAAGAATACAACCATCTCTATTGACGAAGCAAGAACCAGTTCAAGGAAACCCATGAGGGGTACAAAGTGCCTTAGGGAGGAAGGAGCCCAGGCTAGACCCCAATCAAAGAGGACACACACATTGCCAAAGATTCCTGGGACCCAACAACCAATTACTAAAAGAGATCTCTCTGCTGCCCTCGAAGAAACACATCAGTTTATGAAGGGGCAAGTAAATTTAAATATTCAAGGTCACCATTACTGACAGGGAAGCAAAGAAAGGAGACAAAAAGATAAAGAAGAGACCCCTGAACAAGTGGCCAGATACAAAGAATTAGGTTTAGAAGATTCTAGATCTAATGCAGAATCTAGTCACGAAAAAGACACTCTGGACACTGATATAAGGACAGAATCTCACAATGAAGATTGGACAGAGATCAATCAAATCGAAGTCACACCTGACAACCAACAGGCACAAGTAAAGAACATAGAAGAATACATTGGGATAGTGCACGTAATTCAATTGAATGAAACGTCAAGGGTCAGCATCAAAGAAGCTCCAATAACTAATACAGATGCAAAACCACCTATCAAAGAGGAAATATGGACCACATGGAGGCTGAGCCAAGAATCCAACTTCATATTAGGCAGCCCCATGATACTACGTTACACGTGGCACAAGGGAAAGATGTGACAACAGGAGTAGAACCTAATATACCTACCACTTGGTTAAATGTGGATGTCACTCAATTAAAACCTTTTGTCAAGCAAATGATCCAGACGGCCATGGATACACAACAACAAATGATGGATACAGATGCGGATTATGACAAAGCCATGAGAGAAAAGAATCTGTTTCAAATCATGAGTGAACAACTGTCCCCACAACTCGTCCAGGCTCAGAAAGAGATTACGGCCAAAGGAATGGAGTTACTCAGAGTAAAAACACAATGTGATACATTGATGCACCAGCATCATTAGCTACAAACACAACTGATAGACTTACAAAGATAGCATGAAGCTAGTGAAGCAGACAAGGAGCGAATGAAAGCTAGAAGTAATCTGCTCGAAACACAACTAAAGGTGTACATGGAGGAAAATGACAATTTACGCAATAGAACTAAAGAACTGATGAAGGCATTATTGTACGATCAGCCTATCGAAAAACAGGATACTTCAAATATTGACCAGAAAGAATTAAAAGATCAGATTGAAAAGTATGCAGAACTACTGAAACAAGAGCAAACCCTAAGAGAACAATGGGAACAAAAATACATGAATGAAACTAAGGAGCTCACGAAACATTTAAACATCGCCAATGGAAAACTTGCAGTGAGTTACAACGAAAATATGGATCATGTAGCCGAAATTGGTAATGAATTGCTTGCAACAAAAGAAGCACTCCGAGCAGTAATGCAAGAAATAAAAGAAAAGACTGACCAACTTACAAAATTAAACGTGAAAGCAACAGAGCCAACACCAATCGGGACACTAGTAGAACCAAGACAAGAAAATCCTACTGACGAGGTAGAGGTATATCCTCTATCTCCCCCAATTTATAATTCTCCAATAAAAGAGCAGATGGCGGAGCCAAATGATCATTATCCAATGCCATATACTGCAGAAATAAGTCAGAAGCAACGAGCACTATTGGTGTCCCGGTTGACTGAAAATTTTGAAAATGAAGTCATCAAAGTCATGAAAGAAGCAAGGATTAAAGGTAAAGACTTGGAGACGATCGTGAAGCCTTTCAACATTCCGTATGGACTATTGAAAGAGAAAACAAGATAATACATAAAGAAGACCACACAGAAAGTTCCAGACGAACAACTGTAGTTGAAAAATGACACGTTCAACTATACTCGAGAAGAATTTGAAGTTGCACGGCCTATTTGGAGGAGAAAATTTTTGGAGAAACATCCTACATTGCGGGTGCACTGGCAAGCAACACCTTACTTATTAGAGGTAAATCCTTCTTTTTGTCCAACACCACGACGAAGAGAAGCGAGAGAATTTTTGGAAATGCAAAAGACTGGTGTGATCCATAAACAATGGCTAAACTATCCACTACTTCCCATTCCACCGCATAACTATCTACCTACGAAGGATTACATGATTAAAACCATTGAATTTTGGCTGTAGAATTATGCAACAGTACCCGATTTAACTATCAAGATGACCAATAAAATACTCAGTATGATACTTACAGTGTTAAAAGTCTTCAAACACACGGCATATACATTTTTGAACTTCATTGGCATTAATCAAGGCACAAATATTCTTGTTTTTGACTTTTCTGTTATGCCTAGCCGACCAACAATAATGGCATATTATTCTAGGTTGATGTTTTTGCCGAGTACCTATATGCAAACATTCGAAGAAGCGTTTTTCACAAGGTTTTTTGAAATCGATTCAGAGATCTTTTTAAAGATGTTATCCAACCTGAATGGCAGATTAGTGGCATATGAACTAAGCTTTTTCGCCGATCATAGACAACCACCACATGACGGTGTAAAAGCAGAATAGTGGAAGCAGCTAATGATACGTGAAGCCAATCTGCTTAATGAAACAAAGCAAAAAGTGTATAGAACATACTCCCATCGACTCTCAAACCCTGCGGGGGATGACAGAGTTCAGGAGGGGGGTAGTGTTGAGGGAGAATCAAGCAAAAAGAAGAAAAGAAGAAGACAAAGAAAGAAGCTTCATTAAATGATAATATTTGAAGACACATCTCTGCAGGAAGCCTCGCAGGGGTGCAACACCCATCTCTGTACAGAGCCCGGTAGGGGCACATATCAAGGAAAAAGCACGTAGGTGGAAAGGAGGAACCAGGGCCAGGAAAGTATCCATGAAGAAGTGCAAGACAATATTTGGCAGGTGATAATCCTTCCGTTGACAACGTGCGATGAAAAGAAAGTAAATAGGCTCAAAGCAATACAACAGGGTCATATGTGTACAACCAGGACAAATCAAAGGAACAAACGCTAGAAAGAGGTCACTGGTGGCGTGCGTGGCAACCCAACTGAATGCAGCAACCCAAATTTGTGATGTACGGGATATCAAGGGGAAAACAGAAGCAAAGGACTTACATCGGATAAAATAACAAATTCTCTGACAGTCCTTACCGCTTCTTCGACCACTGGGTGCGTGTATTCAGACCTCTTAAACAAGCTGAAGACAAGAAGTAAAGCCTGTCAAGGGACGATAGAGACAAAGAGGGGGAGAGTGTTGCAGAGCAAAGAGAGCACAAAGGCAGAGAAAAAGATGGGCCCCAAAATTTTTCCGATTTGGACACCTTATTTTTGTATTATAACCATTCTTGTAACATAATTTCCATTGTAAATGCACTAGAGGAGTCCTCTAGATGCATCCCCACAGAAGATTAGAAGCTTACCCATGTAAATTAGTAGGAAATTAGCCTTTTAGTGAATAAAGTGCCAGTCTCTTGTATGAAAGGGCCATTTTTAGGGCACAAGTATATAAGTCAATTTGTGACTCTTCGTAAGTACTTTTTGCCATTGTGAGAATCAAGAGCACAGAAATTCGAATTTGTGTCTTCTCCTCTCTCTATCATCTTCTTTGACTTGTTGATCCCTTGCTCTATGGTGCTCAAGAACCCGGTTCTCAAGCTTGCAAAAAGCCTTGGCTTTGGATACCCTCAAGTGCTCTCAATGGACCTGTAAGAGTCCCAAAGTTAGCTCAAGACTTAGATTCAAATGACATAATAAATCACTTCGATTCATGCAATTTAGATATCAAATGGCCCTCTGTTTTTATGGCAAATAATTCTAGAGATCCCTTGGTTATGTTCCCCCTAGGTATGGTCAACTTCAAAATACTATATATAATAATCATGATATTAATTTTAATAATACTTCAAAGTTTTGGTTGTACTCCCCACGAGCTTTCCAACAAAACAAAATTCACAGCAAACGGATTGTATGAGAAAGCTATGCCAGTTCAGGATTTTGTGGTTAAAATAGGGTTCAAACAGGCTAACAGGTCAACAGGATTTCCTCAAATTACTTTTTTATAGCCTCCCTATATGTCCTATAGCCCAATAGTTATGCCCAAAATTAGCCAAATTCCCCAATTTAAAAAGCCCTAAAAAATAGGCCGAAAATGGCTGTCAATCGCGATCGACTGGGCTATCAATTGCGATGGACAGAGCTGTCCGTCGTGGCTTGTCAGTCGTGAAGGACACGTGTCAATTGTGATTGACGAGTGTCAATCGCGATGGACGGGGGGGTCAGTCACGATGGATAGGGGGTGTCCGTTGCGATGGATAGGGGGTGTGCATCGGGATGGATTCCTGTCAATGCATAGGCAATCCGTCGTGAGGTATCAATCACGATTGATGGAGTTTTTCAGATTTTTTCGTGTTTATGTGTTGATCGGGCCTCTATACGTCGCGATGGTCAAGAATCTCGTCGAAATGGGGTGTCAATCCTGATTTTTTTGTCGATCATGATGGATTGGGGTGTCCGTCGCGATGGACACGTGTCCGTTGGGGTGTGTCAATCGTGATCGACTGGGTTGTCCGTCGTGATGGACACTGTCAATCGGGATGGACAGCAAAAATGCAAATTTTTTAGAAATTTTTGTGGATTTGTGATGTGCAAGGTCTCTAGTCTACTGTGGTGCACTTAGTTTTACCAAAGGAGCAATTTTTCTATCAATCGCGATCGACAGAGGTCTGCGACCCAGAGATAGCACCGAGCTTTTGCGTACCTGCACGACGTGCTGGAGCTGATGGAACAACCAATAACTGCAAGAAAACTCAAGAAACATGCAAAAGAGTGCACACAAATCGCTCTCTCGCTCTCTCTCACAAGTGAAATGAGGGAAATGGGAGAGGAAAGGAGATATGATCAAAAAACTAAAATCTTCGCGATGACGGAGATGGAGATCGGATATGGTGAGGATGATGATGGTGATGATGATGGTGAAGCAAGAAAGAGAAAAGTAAGAAAAAATAAAGAAGTTACCTACAATGCCAACGCCACAACTCTACGTCTTACCATCACACGCTCGTCCTCAAAGCTCGATCCCCGGCAACGGTGCCAAAATTTGGTGTAGCTCAGTGATGAGTAGCACCTCCTTTAATGTCAATCCGGGAAGAGGTGAGGATGGTATGAAGACCTCGAACAAGTGATGGCACAAGTGCGTGAGTGAGAAGCACACTAACATGCACACACATACACACACACGCACACACAGCAAGAACAAAGAGGGAGACAATGGCATTCTTTTAGATTACTTCAAAAGTGCTCATACAAGTTCAAATCTATTACAAGCTAACCTCAAAAATGAGCTCTCTAGCTCTATTTATAGTTTTTGACTAGTTTTTGGCCCTATCCAGACCTAGTGTCCGGCCTAGTTAAAAATTAGGTTCTAGGGCCTATTTGAGGGCTTAAACGGAGTCTTAAAAATATGAAAATTGATAGGTAGGTGCTTCTAAAGCTCCTCAAGCTCAAGGACTCCTTGGCTTGCACAAAATGGAGCTATAAAAATATGAAATGGTATTTACAATGATTGTTAGTGATGAGAATCACTGTTATAAAGATGTTGATTTGGAAAAATTTGAGGGGCCTATTTGCCCGATCTGCGTCGACTGCTCTGTCTACTTAATCCTTCGTTTTGCTCTGACTCTCTCCGCTGGCTTCCTTGTCTCATCAGTCCTTGGGTGCCCTGACTGCTATCAACATAAGGTTCAAGGTATACAACTTCTTTTAGAGGCTATTTCAACTGCTCTGTACCTTGTCAATAGTCTACTATCCAAGTCACTTCAAGGCATGGCATGTAAGAAAACCTAGTCTAGGATATTACAAGGTGTTTTATTGTTTAACTTAAGTTCATCTGTGTTGGAGCAAGTCTATGACAAGCCTAAGTATTGGCTTGAGTCTCACAAAGTCTTAGAAGAAGTTTTAAAAAGAAGACTATGTAAAGTTCACTTGTGAACTACCTCTTGTAACTTTTGAAGAGTTTACTTAATGTAAAAGTAAGAGAATCTTAAGTGGTTGAGTCCACTTGATCAAGAATGGAAAGAGGAGCCACGAATTCGTGATTTGTGGTAGGTAGAGAATCAAATCAATCATTGATTGATTGGAGAGTGATTGAGGGAAGTTAGCCTCCCAAACTCAACTATAAATAGATGGCAGTTTTAGTCGTGGTTAGAGAGACCTATGTGAAGACCTCCAAGAGCTGAGCTTTATGCCATATCAAGGTGTGATTACAAGGCACACATATGTATCAGTAAGTCATTGTATTGTACAAGAAATATACTTTCATTTTCATGATTATTTGGTTTCATCTTTCCATGTTCTTGTGAAGTGTACTACTCACTACCATTACTCTCAGTTTTCTCAGTCAGCTTGAAGAGATGTTTTCTCTGAGCTTGGTGCATCATTTTCAGTGATTTAACCTGGTAAAGTTAGCTCTATAAGTCTACTATATGCTCATAAATTTTCATGTCATTTTAATGTTGCAATCTTCAGTTATGTTCATTTGAAGTCAACAGGGTCTATTCATCTTCACTTCTCTGTCACGTACACGACTTTTTTACTCATCTTGTCAGAGCCATTTCTCAGTGGTTACGTATTCAAATTCAGTGATTTAAAGCTTGTTGGATTCAGCTTACTGTCTAGTATAACCATAAAAATTTTCATAATCATTGAATTCCTACATTTTGAGTTATGTTGATTTTTCTGCTCACTGGTCTATTTCTGTAGCAGCCCGTGAAAATTGGGATGATGTCATCACTTGTTAAAACTCATTCTCAGTGTGTGCTTTGTTATTTTTTATGAGATTACTCTTGAAAGTTAGCTCTTTAAGCTAATTAGAATTCCCCAAGAGGAATTAAGCTAATTGCTGCTGTGCTCAGAGAATTATGTAAAACACTGGACAGGTGTATGAACCAAGAATAGCAAGTTTTCACCTCTGAGCTAACTCCAACTTATCTGTTTTGATCTATCTTTTTGAGAGTGATCTTCCAAGGTACATAGGGTGTCTAATACATCCATTGGCAAGCTAAAAGGGCCCACCATCTACTCCTGGAGTTCATTTGGCTGGTGTAGATCAAGGATTTTGCAACACCTCTTCATCTTCAAACACGTACTTATCCATCTCTTCACAGTGGTATCAGAGCAAGGTTGGACAACATGGCAGATGGATTTCCTTCATCAATTGACAAATTGGACAGAGGTAACTACTCAGCTTGGTCATTAAGGATGGAAGCTTATCTCCAAGGTAGAAGTTTATATGGTTATGTGGCTGGAGATGAAGTTATGCCAAGTTTCAGGAACAAAAGTCAACCAACACAAGAAGAGCAAGAAAGATTGAGCACATGGTGCTCCAAGGATGCACTTGCAAGGTCTTATCTCCTCAACTCTATCTCAGATTTTTTGTTGCCTCACATTAGAAGTTGTAAGACATCTTAGGAAGTGTGGGATGCACTTGAAGCTTTCTTTTCTTCAAGTACCAAAGCGCCTGAGATCAACATCCATATTTATCTTTGAACATTTAAACTTCTTGTGGTGTAATAGTCAAGCATCTCTGCATCTAAACCAAAGCATCAAAGTAAACTTACCAGTACATGTCAATTAACTGAACCATAGATCTTAATAAGTCATTCAAACTTGTGTAAGATATACATCACAACAAAAGGAAGAGTATCGAAAGAGAAACATTGGAACAACGAAGAACAAAGAAGTTCAGCACAGTACATATATTAAATTAAATTAGCGCCGAATAAAGCTTCCATAGCAAACACAAATTTCTTGTCGCTCTAACATTCAAATCCGCTAGCTCGTATCCAAACAGAGAAATAACTTAATTACCTTTGAAGTTCTAGTGTTTAAATTCAATTACCGTTCAGTACAACACTGCGTACGTTTGCATCTCAACTCCATGCGTATACTTTGTTTTAAGTTGGTGTCAATGCATGTGTTTCTCAGCTATTGCATTTGCTATAAATGGTAACGTACAATCTCTTGAGAATACGAGAGTGCATCTCCCTTTTGTACCTTGAAGTCACTCTATTTCCATTACATTTCCATTATATCCTTTGTATTTGGGTACCTTTCCATTTGTTTCTACCAGTTGTATTCATTCCCCTTTCAGATGAATTATCCGACGTGGGATATATTTTGGAGAGGCCCTCCCAAATCTATATAAGGAGGGCCTCTCCCCCATTTGGATTTGGTTAGAAGCTTGAGGAGCCTATTCCATGTTCTTGCCAAGCCCATTTCTAATCCACATGAGTTTACCCATTTCATGGTCTATTCATTTTGAGTCTCACACACTCTTTGTTTTGTGAGTACACTCTTCTTTTCATTTTGCTTCCTCGCATGTACTCTCTACATGGTATTAGAGCACTAGGTGAAGGTCCTGGTGGTACTTTTGCTGGAGGTGGTGCTTGCGTGGTGGTGGTGTTGCTTCCTCCTCATTGAGAGAGGCTTTTTCCATCAGTATTGCTCTTTTGGGATTCATTTTCTCCATTTGCCCAAAGCCTCCCACCCATTTTCTTCATCACATTTGTACCCCATTAACCCATTTTTTCCTTCCCTCCCACCGTTGCCCTTGCATTTTTTTGGATTTTGTTCATAGTCCACCACTATCATTTATAACATTTGTAATGAATCTTTGTTATTATAGTGTTCATCATTATCTCATGTGCATTTGGGTGCACTTTCTCTAGTTGAGGGAGTAGCATGATTGCCCCACCCTCCCACCCTCTTTGTGGAGTTACATACATTTTTCATCTTGGAGGTCTGCATAGATAAGCCTCTATAACAGCGCTGAATCTCTGATTGCACGTGGTTTTTATGCCAAAAAGCTCTGTTAATGGAATGTGTGTGAATGATTATTATGAACCTATGAATCAATTTATTCACTCCATTTTCATGTTCTGCACCTACACTTGTATGACCTATAGAGTAATACTCTTGTTAATAGCGAACAACAATAGTAATATTCATCGAGCAACATAGTGGATAAGCAAGCACGTAAGCACGATGCCTCTCTGAGGTGACACTCTTTGTGGGAGCATGACAATGAGAGAGAGAGAGAGAAAGAGAAAGAGGCTCTCTGTTTCAGAAAGAAGATGCTTGAGATCTTGTGCACCTCCACTACATTGCTACCTAGATTCACACTCCACCTCTCTATGAAGATCGTGATTACGTAAGGAACATTTGCCTGCGTAGGTATGTGTGTGATTGTGAGAGATCACAGAAGTTTTGGTGATACACATCTCAGGGAAGATATTGTCAAAGCTTTTAAGGTTCCTATGTACCACATTGAGTCATCCTACCTCTCTTGCATGGAGACGATCTCGTCCAGTGACACCTTGTTCTGTTCATGTACCTCGTTGGTGGCGTACCTCTAGAGCATCTGCTTAATCCATCTGGTGGATATCTTATGGAGTACTTGGCGATCCCTCATGGTGGATACCACTTGAAGGCTATGGATTCCCAAACGACGAATTCATATTCCATGCTTGTGTTGTTGCTAATACATTCTTGGTGGACCTTTCTGTCATACCCTAGGAGCCTCCATACTCTACAAAATGGAGCTAGAGAAGGGGTGTTGAGAATATAAGAGTGCATCTCTCTTTTGTACCTTGGAGGCACTATTTCCATTTCATTTCCATTACATTTATATTATATCCTTTGTATTTGGGTACCTTGCCATTTGCTTCTACCAATTGTATTCATTCTCCTTTCAGGGGAATTATCCCACATGAGATGTATTTTGGAGAGCCCCTCCCAAATCTATATAAGGAGGGCCTCCCCCCCCCATTTATATTTGGTTAGAAACTTGAGGAGCCTACTCCATGCACTTGGCAAGCTCATTTCTAATCCACATGATTTTACCCATCTCATGGTCTACTCATTTTGAGTCTCACACGCTCTTTGTTTTGCGAGTACACTCTTCTTTTCATTTTGCTTCCATGCGTGTACTCTCTAAACAATCATTAAGTAGTCAATCATAAAATTCAGAAACTGTATTTACAAAGACCTATGCATATCTCCTATAGAAATATATGCTATAGCTACAAGCACGTGTAAGAAATCTGCAGTCCACCTTCACTCTTTACCGCTGATGTGATTTTCAACAGCATCAATATTACTCTTTAAGTACCAACAATCGCTCACTTGTTTTGTTTAAAATTATATTTTTCTCACAATCCCCGAACACTCACGATCGTATAAGATCAATTACATGAACATTTCCTTGCTATCAAATTGCACATAGCGCACCTGAAGAACTGAATTCCGGGTGGATCATCATAGATGTGCTGCACTTATTCAGTGTGAAAACTAAAGGATCTCCTTGACACTATAGTCCACCGAATGAAGAACTTGTAGACCCCAGAAGAAAGTGAACTCGTGAGAAAATCTTTTTAATCTTGGATATTACACGCATAATAGAAAAGGGAATGCAGGTCGATGATTCCTTCTCTCCTCTGTGGCTGCTCCTTCTATATTTTTTTCCTGTCATTTCCTGATCAACGAATCCCTTTTCTCTCAATCAAACTAAGCCCGCCTTTTTTCACGTCCGCACACATTCATGGCTTTCATTCCATATCCATGTCCTCTCCCCTACATTCCTCTTTGAGAGAGTACACACTACAAGGAATACGGGCGTATAGCGATGGTTAAGGCGACACAAATTCATCGCTATAAAATTGCAACATGCGTCGTAATGAGCGTTGCACGCGGACCATCGATTAAATGACGAAGTGAACGACGTGTTTTGCGACTTGTACTGCGACGGGACCTGCGACGCTCGCCTGTAGCGTCGCTTATACGTGGGTTCCAAAAGAGACGCTTTTTACGTCGCATAAGCGACACTGTTTGGACGTCGTTTATGCGACGCATCTAGCATCGCTTACACGACGGTCTGTTGATGGAAAATAATTAAAACGTTGGAGGCTCTTCGATTGGCATTTTCACGCATCTGATCGAAGAGCTCTCCAATGTTCGCAGTTGCGCTGCGCTTACAAGCTAAATCAAGTATATGCAGGTCTCTGTTTCTCTCTTTCTACATCTTTTTTGCTTTGAATTCTCTCTCTCTCTCTCTGTCTCTCTCTCGCTTTGTTGACTCTCTCTCTTGTTCTCCTAATTGTTGACTCTTGTTCTTGAAATGTTATAGAAGTTCAAGTTTGCCAACATCTATATATCTACATCTTAAGAATACAACATGAATGAAAGAAAGGAGAAAATAACACTACATACATGCAACTTTGCATCGGTATATTTATTGTGATATTATTGGTTAAGATTTCAATCATCCACAATTTACTAGAGTGGTTCATAATTCATGAGTAGTTGCTTACATGGATATAGGTGACATGATATTTGGAGAACTCCAAAGAGAATTTTTTAAAATATTGAAATTAAAAAAAAACAATATATTGGGTGTCATTAGGTAGTATGAATATGATGTTTGATATTCAAGAACTGTGGTGATAGGGTTCTTCCATCTGCAAATATCAGAAAACCACCTCCCAATGGCAATCATACCCGACAGAACACCCAAGATCCTGAACCACTTAGCCTTGCTCTTGTGCATGCTCCAAAGGTTGCTATCCACATCATTGTCAACTACATCCTTGACAGTGAACTCGTGAATGCTGGTGTCAATATCTTTCATATCTTCACCCATTGGTGTAAATTTTCTATCCATAGAATGCCTTCATTCATAAAAAATATTATTATGAAAGTATTATTGTAATTAATACACACGTAGCATATGATCTCATTACATAAATTTGTAATTATCGTTTTCCAACAAACTCTAAAATTATTCTTACAAGTCTCATCGCCAGCAAAGTGCTTCTATCATGGGAGCTAGACGTAAGACCGAAACATACAAAGTCCTTCATTCTCCTTCCTCTTGGGCTAGCCATTCTCCTCCATCACCGCTCCCGTTCTTCAACCTTTCGGCGAAGGAGCTTGTTGCTGTGATTTTTGGTTGTGACCATGCGACTTACAATGAATGCATCACACAGCTTCTGTTTGGTATACTTTATACCACCTCTTACTTTCTATCACAGATATACGTCTCTCCCTTTAAACCATATGCATGAACAATAGCTTGATCATTAGCTATTCTGCAGGGAGCATCAGCAGGGAATTATGTGAATTATTCACAAGAGAAAATCCTATTTGAGTTAATTCATATGCGACAGATAAGCTTATATCTCTTTTCATGTAGGCTCGTTGAGTGTCAGTAGACAGGTTGTGGGTTTACAACGTGGGTCCATCAACAAAGGAGAAGAATATACAAGGGAGCATTAGCAGCAAATTATGTCAATTATTCACAGGAGAAAAACCTATTTGAGTTAAATCATGTGTAGATAGATAAGCTTATATCTCTTTTCATGAGAAACTCGTTGAGTGTCAGTAGACAGGTTGTGGGTTTACAATGTGGGTCCATTAACAAAGGAGAAGAATATACAAGGGAGCATTAGCAGCGAATTATGTCAATTATTCACAGGAGAAAAACCTATTTGAGTTAATTCATGTGCGGACAGATAAGCTTATATCTCTTTTCATGAGAAACTCGTTGCGTGTCAGTAGACAGGTTGTGGGTTTACAACGTGGGCACATCAACAAAGGAGAAGCATATACAAGGCAGCATCAACAGCAAATTGTGTGAATTATTCACAGGAGAAAAACCTATTTGAGTTAATTCATGTGCGGACAGATAATCTTATATCTCTTTTCATTAGAAAATCGTTGAGTGTCAGTAGACAGGTTGTGGGTTTACAACGTGGGTCCATCAACAAAGGAGAAGCATATACAAGGGAGCATTAGCAGCGAATTATGTGAATTATTCAAAGGAGAAAAACCTATTTGAGTTAAATCATGTGCAGATAGATAAGCTTATATCTCTTTTCATGAGAAACTCGTTGAGTGTCAGTAGACAGGTTGTGGGTTTACAACGTGCGTCCATCAACAAAGGAGAAATATATACAAGGGAGCATTAGCAGTGAATTATGTCAATTATTCACAGGAGAAAAACCTATTTGATCAATTAGTTCATGTGCGGACAGATAAGCTTATATCTCTTTTCATGAGAAACTCATTGAGTGTCAGTAGAGAGGTTGTGGGTTTACAACGTGGGCCCATCAACAAAGGAGAAGCATATACAAGGGAGCATTAGCAGCGAATTATGTGAATTATTCATAGGAGAAAAACCTATTTGAGTTAATTCATGTGCGGACAGATAAGCTTATATCTCTTTTCATTAGATAATCATTGAGTGTCAGTGGAAAGGTTGTGGGTTTACAACATGGGCCCATTAACAAAGGAGAAGCATATACAAGGGAGCATTAGCAGCGAATTATGTGAATTATTCACAGGAGAAAAACCTATTTGAGTTAAATCATGTGCAGATGGATAAGCTTATATCTCTTTTCATGAGAAACTCGTTGAGTGTCAGTAGACAGTGTGTGGGTTTACAATGTCGGTCCATCAACAAAGGAGAAGCATATACAAGGGAGCATTAGCAGTGAATTATGTGAATTATTCATAGGAGAAAATTCTATTTGAGTTAAATCATGTGCAGACAGATAAGCTTATATCTCTTTTCATGAGAAACTCGTTGAGTGTCAGTAGATAGGTTGTGGGTTTACACATAGACACACACATACACACACATACACACACATACACATAGATAAGCTTATATCTCTTTTCATGAGAAACTCGTTGAGTGTCAGTAGATAGGTTGTCGGTTTACACATAGACACATAGACACACACGTATGGCATGCATGTATGTGTACGTGTGTGCATGTCTCTCTATGTGTGTGTGTATGCATATATGTGTGTGTATGTGTATATGTGTGTGTATGTGTGTGTGTATATGTGTAAGGAATTGAACTCACAACCTCTTGGTTAGGAATGTGATGGGCTAACCACTTGCCCCAAAAGCAATGGTTGAGGATTACTTCCTAATCCTCTCTCTTAGGGTGTAGTTCAACCATCTCCTACTAGGATTATGTTACATTCTTCCCCCCTTGGTCTATCATTGTCCTCAATGATCTACTCTTGTATCCCTCTAGCCTCGGTGATCAGTCCCTTGAACTCCCTAGGTGCCCTTGAATTGATGTTCCTCAACCTCACACAATTTCTTGAACCTTGTTCGCAACCTTGGTCTCTTGAACCCTTGCTCTCAACCTTGGTGTCTTGAACCTTCTTGTTCGCAACGTTGGTGTCTGGAGCCCTTGTTCTCAACCTCAATCTTGAACCTTGTTCTCACCCATGCTTGGTATCTTGAACACTCAATCAAGTGCCACCCAAGGATTCTCAAGGAATTCACACTTACAAGCTAGCTCATTGGAAAGTTCGTTCCGAGAGCTTTCCAACGATATATTACACGCCTCAATCCGACCTACCGATTGAGAGATACAGCCCAATCATTGTAAGGTCCATTCTTGAAACCGACGCGCGCTTTCCACAATTCCTACCCTTTCACATAGAGGATGCCCAAGTGCCTTTTTTAGAGGCCATTGGGTCATTCCACCTTGCCGAAGCCTACTTCCTAGGCTCTGATACCAATGTAAGGAATTGAACTCACAACCTCTTGGTTAGGAATGTGATGGGCTAACCACTTGCCCCAAAAGCCATGGTTGAGGATTACTTCCTAATCCTCTCTCTTAGGGTGTAGTTCAACCATCTCCTACTAGGATTATGTTACAGTATGTGTGTGTATGTGTGTGTATGTGTGTATGTGTGTGTATGTGTGTGTATGTGTGTGTATGTGTGTGTATGTGTGTATGTGTGTGTATGTGTGTGTATGTGTGTGTATGTGTGTGTATGTGTGTATGTGTGTATGTGTGTGTATGTGTGTGTATGTGTATGTGTATATTTGTGTGCATGTGTATGCATGATGTATGTGTATGTCTGCATGTGCATTATGTATGCATATGTGTGTGTATGTATATATGTGTGTCTGCATGTATATGTGTGTGTGTATGTATGTATATGTGTGTGTATGCAACATTATGTGTGTATGTGTATATACGAGTGTGTATTTGTGTGTGTATGTGTGTGTATATGTGTATATGTGTGTGTGTGTCTATGTGTGTATATGTGTGTATGCATATGTATGTGTGTGTGTATGTGTCTATGTGTGTATGTGTATGCATGTATGTATGCATATGTGTGTGTATGTGTGTGTATGCTTTATGTATGCATATGTGTGTGTATGCATTATGTATGTGTATGTATGCATGTGCATAATGTATGCATATGCATTATGTATGTGTATGTATGCATGTGCATTATGTATGCATATGCATTATGTATGCATATGCATTATGTATGTGTATGTATGCATGTGCATTGTGTATGCATATGTGTGTGTATGCATGTAAGTATGTATGTATGTATGCATATGCATATGTATGCATGTATGTGTATGTGTGTGCATGTCTCTCTATGTGTGTGTGTATGCATATATGTGTGTGTATGTGTATATGTGTGTGTATGTGTATATGTGTGTGTATGTGTGTGTATGTGTGTATGTGTGTGTATGTGTGTGTATGTGTGTATGTGTGTGTATGTGTGTGTATGTGTGTGTGTATGTGTGTGTATGTGTGTATGTGTGTGTATGTGTGTGTATGTGTGTGTATGTGTGTGTATGTGTGTATGTGTGTATGTGTGTGTATGTGTGTGTATGTGTATGTGTATATGTGTGTGCATGTGTATGCATGATGTATGTGTATGTCTGCATGTGCATTATGTATGCATATGTGTGTGTATGTATATATGTGTGTCTGCATGTATATGTGTGTGTGTATGTATGTATATGTGTGTGTATGCAACATTATGTGTGTATGTGTATATACGAGTGTGTATTTGTGTTTGTATGTGTGTGTATATGTGTATATATGTGTGTGACTATGTGTGTATATGTGTGTATGCATATGTATGTGTGTGTGTATGTGTCTATGTGTGTATGTGTATGCATGTATGTATGCATATGTGTGTGTATGTGTGTGTATGCTTTATGTATGCATATGTGTGTGTATGCATTATGTATGTGTATGTATGCATGTGCATAATGTATGCATATGCATTATGTATGTGTATGTATGCATGTGCATTATGTATGCATATGCATTATGTATGTGTATGTATGCATGTGCATTGTGTATGCATATGTGTGTGTATGCATGTAAGTATGTATGTATGTATGCATATGCATATGCATATGCATATGTATGCATGTTTGTCTATGTGTGTGCATGTCTCTCTATGTGTGTGTGTATGCATATATGTGTGTGTATGTGTGTGTATGTGTGTATGTGTGTGTGTATGCGTGTGTGTATGTGTGTGTATGCATGTGTATATGTGTGTATATGTGTCTGTATGTGTATGTGTATGTGTATGTGTATGTGTATATGCGTGTGAATGTGTATGCATTATGTATGTGTATGTTTGCATGTGCATTATGTATGCATATGTGTGTGTATGTATATATGTGTGTGTGCATGTATATGTGTGAGTGTATGTATGTATATGTGTGTGTATGCAACATTATGTGTGTATGGGTGTATATGTGTGTGTATTTGTGTGTGTATGTGTGTGTGTGTATGTGTATGTGTGTGTGTGTGTGTCTATGTGTGTATATGTGTGTGTGTATGCATATGTATGTGTGTGTAAGTGTGTGTGCGCATACCTGGTCTCTCTCTCTCTCGCACGCTCTCTCTCTCTCTCTCGTTCTCTTGCTCTTGTCCAGATCACAGCACAAATGTGCCAGGAGAAATGAACATTCTAGAGTGTCGCTTACGCGATGCTCTCGAAAGGACGATGCATATGCGATGCTCTCCAGTTTGCCCATGTCGCCCATACCGTCGCTAGCAAGCGACTCTATTTGTGACGCAAAGATTAGCATCGCATAAGCGACGCAAGCTTGAGTCTGCGACGTACCCCGCCTAAAAATCAAAATTTTGAAAACACGACCGTCGCTTACGCTACGTTAGCGCCGCATACGCGACGTTAGCGCCGCATACGCGACGTTAGCGTCGCATAAGCGACGGTCCCTGTTTTTTTTCCGGTTCGACGGCGTCGCTATGCCCCCCTATTTCTTGTAGTGACATCATCTCTTGCCTTTTCTTTTTCCATATGCAGTGCTAAAGAAAAACCCGCTCTTATTGAAGCTGAAAGATTTTGTGTTATTTTTGGTAGACTTGAGCACCACATACTTTCTATATTCGCACCTTATTTTTCCCCTTTTTTATTTCTATTACATAACACATTATATGGATACAACACATGCATAGTTTCTATGGTATGTTCACATGCGCACATACATTTATTTATACGCACATACTTATGTACACAATAGATTAGATAAGTCATGTATTACAATGCACACACAAGCCCATGTACACATACATTAGGTACCCTCATGCACAAACATTAAGCATTTACAATGCATGTAAAGCGCATAAGACACATATACACATTTTCTCCCACACATTTGTCTTCGATGCTCATGCCAATATTCTTTACAGGTGCAAGTAAATTTGAAGCTAACAACTATACTTCAATCATATGTATGTTAAAAGGCGGATCAAACATCGACTTACTCTAGAAATTCTGATAATGGATAGATGTCACCAAATTATTTTCATGTTCATCCCATTTGAATTGACTTAAACATGACTTATAAACTTACGTTTTGGTTGAATTGCTAGCTTGGAACTTGAATCTCGACCACATCCAGCCCCTCTGAACATGTACATCCTCCGGATGTACCAGCGTGCATACATATCAACAAACACAAGTGAGCATCAAGTAGTCATGGCAGATAAACACAGTTTAAAGAGATTTTAATTATGTGCATGAAACCTTAAAGTGCATTAAACTTGACATAAATTATGAGAAGAAGGTAGATACAAACATCACATACAATATATCAAGATACACTAATGCATTCAGACTAGAAATCATATGAGTGAATCGAAAACTTCTTAGCTCTCTCATTAATTCGACCTCGTCAGATCTAGTAGCCCATCGTAAGCATATGCATATACCAGCTCTTACTAACTCTGTTTATGAAACTCCCTTCTGGCTTTCCTATTGATCTTCCATCGTTCAGTATCCAACCGACCTTTTCTTATTTTTCTTTTACTTTTATTTTGTTTTCTTTACTTTAATTCTTCATCCCAGCTCAGCCTTCATATTTTTGTTTTTACTTTTATTCATTTATTCTTTATCTACACATATCGGCCTATGCCAAAATTGGATGTGACTCGTGGCCTAGAACACCTCACCAGGTTTAGCCCACCCATCTACCAACCCCACATAGCACATGATCCACAATGTCAGCCTCATATGAAATCAACATCAGCTCATGACTCTAACCGCCCGGTCAAAGTGACTCCACCTACCTATTGACACATATGAGTGCATGACAACATACAAGTTAGGCCATACGACACAACTAGCATTTTCTCATGGCCTTGATCACCCAACAAGGATAGTTCCACTTGCCTTATAGCTTATTGCACCACCCAATAGCACATACACGTACACATAGATAGCTAGCCGGTGTATGAAGTCTTTTCCTAAGATATAATCTGTGTGAAGGTTGGATCAGACGAGAGATCAAGAGCAGAAATCAAAGCATCTCACTGATCAAGTGTTCATAAACACTAGTATAAATAGTTACTTAGTTTAGGTTTTCCCTTCACCTTCCTAGGTCTTGTTTCAAAAGTCCTAGTCTGATTTTTAATCCTACTCACATAATCGTGCTCCTTATACATCACATGTAATCTCAATAGTGGTACTAGATCATTGTTCTACTTAATTTTCTTATTTATGCATTTCTTTATGTATCATATGCCCAAGTCATGCAGTCATTTTATATAGACATATATACACATAAACACATATATACAAGAGAAAAGAAAAACTCAAGCAGTAACATCTCACCAGTATAAAGCTAGAAGCCGCTTGAACTTAACACCTTCAATCACCTCTTCCTCCTTCATTTTGAGTTGCTATCTTTCATTTATTGATTTGATTCCTATTTCTTCAGAAAAACTTGATGAAAAACTACGTTTTATGTAAAAATTACTTTCTTTACTCAATTCTCTTATAGACTTGTTCTTCGGAGCTAAATGCTGAAACAAAACATAATCATGAAACACACATATATACACACCTCAGATCATAAGTTTAGATGACATTATTCACCTTTATTTATATACAATAGCAAACTTTGACTCCTAACTCATACCCTTTGGTCTTATTCAATTTATCTCTTATGGATGCCTACATATCAAAGCTCTTGTTTGGTCCATCGATTCAGAAAGTAAGTAATCACAAATGTAGGCATCAATCTCTTCTTCACTTAATGGATCATCTTCACCTTGTTCTCGAACCATTTCACGATATGTTCTTACTAAAACTCTTTCTTCTTCTTCTCGAATATGTGCGGGCATAGGAAACAGATAGGTGGGCAAGAAAATGTAGTACATGGATGGTTAAAGAGGCACTCTCCTGGCTCGAGCCAGTTCTCTATTTCTGGCCAGATCTATAGGTCTAGCCCTAGGTTGAGTTGGATGTGTATCCTGATTCGCTTTGAAGCCAATCTAGTTGATGGTCCTTCCGCAGTCATTCTTCTGTGTGCTAAGAGGTTTATAGGCCATGGAGTAAGTGCTCAAAAATAAAGGCATCATTTGAAGATTGTACTTAAAATGTATTTCTAATTTGAGTCAAAGATCTATTTCAAGCTAAATTTAAATTTACATTCCTAGCTCGATCTGAATTCCTTCGAGATGATGTCTCCACCTCACCAAAAAAGTTCCTTTCCATGGTTGAATCACAATTCTTCATCTATAACTATAGCTGCACCTCCATGACATGTTAAAAATGATCATGCATATAATCTTTATTTATGTACACTAACATGCATTCATGTTAACAACCTTATTTCTTCAATATACAATCATGCTTTTGGATGCACACATTATTTCATATTCGGTTATTCTCCTTATTTATTTACACTTCTCATATTTACATATGCATATATTTATATTCTTTGGATTCCATTTTAGTTTATCTATCTTCTCCATCTTGAATCTCTTCTGTAAGTTCCTCATCTTCTTCATTTTCTTTCTCCTCTTCATATACTAGTTTCTGATAATCCTTGTTCTCTCTCCTTTTAAACAACTTAACAATTTTTGCAACAATCAAATCCTTTAACTTGGTTCCATCCAGTTCCTTGAGTGAGTATGTACCATTGTCGAATACTTTACATATCATATACGGACCAAACCATCCCTTCAGCCATTTTCTTCGGGCTTCATATTGTGTGTAGTGAGCTATCGTAGACAAGTACCCAATCTCCTTCATTCAAATTTTTAGGTCTTAATCTATGGGACTTGCCAAATGAAATCTTATTTCTCTCTCTAGATGCTCTGAGCTTAACTCCATCTTCTTCTACTAGATTTCTTCCTTTCTCCAATTGAAGAATACTCTTGTAGATCAAACAACGTGTCTATAAAAGATACCTTATCAAAAACTCCAGAAATCTCCCCATCAAAGTCGAGCACTCTACATCCATAAAAGTTTCTTTGAAGATCTTCTATGTATTGGTTTTCCCACTTTTTAAACTCGAAAAATGCGAAACTGAAATGAACTTGTTGAAGAAAGTGCTATTAAACTTGATATGAACATATTTACATTTGGGATCTTCTCACTTCCCAAGCTTCCATAGTCTCAATTTATGAAAGCTTCATTTCAAAAATTTCATCTTCAAATTCTTCAGGAATAGGTCTTGTTCGAAGAGAAGTTCTATTCCTCATATGGTCTATGCAAACCACCATAAACTAGATCGCTTTCTTTCCATCCTTGCTTCGAATTCGTGCATAGGCCGAATCCATCCTCCAAGACTCTTGTCTCCATTCTCAAGGGAGTAATGTATGGCTGCCCTAAAGTCAATGAGTAGCTAGAATGATCTTGGATGAAGAAGTTCTGATAATCACTAACATCCCCAATTGTGACGAGTACTTGTGGGCGCGCACCAAATAGCTCACCTTGTATCTTATTAGCAGCGCTGATTCTCTAGCTTGGTTGCATATCTATTGGCCACTTCCTTTTTATGTAGAGATCTTTGGACATTAAGTTAATTTCAGACCCATCATCGATAAGAGCGACGACTTGTGTAATGATTTTATCTAATCACACCAATGTCTGGGTCGTGGCTCAAGCCCAATGATCTCTAATATAATGAATTGAAGGAGTTATTTATGAGGATTTCTGCTCCAAGAACATTTCATCATGTGTGCATGATTGCGCATTAGTTTCAGTTTGTTTAAGTACACTTTTCAACTCTTGTACTGGCGCTTGCATGCCTTGAAGAGGTTTCTCTTCATCCATCTTCTCAGTCTCTTATATGTCAGCTATTGATTGACGTTTTCTTCTTAAGAGATCGATAATTACTTCTAGAAATTCCATTTAGATATTCTCAATAAGTCACCTAGTCTAAATTTGATTACTCTATCAAGCACTCTTTTCTCAAGAACTTGTTTTAAATCCCTGGCTTGCTCAATATGCAATTTTAGCATGTATGATGGGTTTTTCACTTTCCCTTGGCCTCTCCTTGCAGGTTTCATTTCTTGATCTTGAGGAGGATTATTAACTTAGGTAGGAACGGGCATGTAGAAGTAGGGGTTCGAACTTGAGTCGGGATTTGATTCGGTTGGATTATTGTTGGTTGTAATGGTGGAATTACTTCAATGGGTTGGTTTGTTTATATTGGTTGATTTTGATTTGGTGTTTGAGATTGTTCTTGCAAAGCTTCTACTTGGCACCTGGTTCTCCTTTTCTCTTCTTCACTCTCATTGGTTCTCGTTTGTTTTTCTTCCACTACTGCCTCATGCTCCAATGAAGAGCATAAACAAGTAACAACCGAGAGGGTATCTACACGATCGTTCCATCGGGTTACCCCTCGGATCTCATTGCTTGCTGACTTTAAGATTTCATGATGCATCTTTCCCCAATCCAAGGACTTTACAACTTTAGACCATGATTCTCGGTCACTATTTTCATCAATTACTTGACATGCCTATGTAGATGTATGAGATATTGAAGCAACATTACGAGAAGTGCCAGGGAAGAACACTTCCATTCTTCCCCGACCAAAGTTAATATTTACCTTCTCTCTAGTTTTTGAGTCATAAATCATATTCTCCTTTATGAAAACTAGATTTTTAGCCAATGCTTCTTTAAAGCTCTCACACATTTGTTGTGATCCAAAGAGTTATACTAGATGCATCTTTTAATTTCAGGAGCTTTTGAAGCTTTATTGTTAGTTGCTTGCAGAGATTGGGATTGCATCATCTGCTTAACACTCTGGACCATCATATCACTAAATCTTTTAAACATCTCTTCCATGGTGTTGGGAGGCACAACCTCCTTTCTAGTTGGTTGATAAACCTGAGGATTTGGGCTAGGCTAATGATGTGCCTATATTTTCTCTTCTCGTAAGTCATCCTCCCAATCTTGCATTAACTTTGACATAGCTCTTTTCTTTTCTACGTACCTCTTCACTACTGCTTCTACCTCATCCCAATGCTCTGTAAGCCCAGAATCTATCTCCATGTCTTGCAATTGTGGGAGAAGTTCCTCTCGGACCTTTATATATATCACTTGTAAAAACAATGAAACCCTTTCATGTTCCATCGCTCGCCTATCATGTTCTGTTAGGTCATTGTACTATCAGTCTAATTCCCTTTTTATATCGAGAATGGTTTGGTCTTTCGACTTATGAATCTTCTTTAAGAACGTTGCTCGAGTCACCTTATCAATGTTCTCGAGAGCGAACATTTTTATTAGAGCCGATTTGTATTGTGGCCACCTCGTTTGGGCCTCCATTGTTAACCGATCACGTAAGTGCATCTCTCACACATATACAAAGTTTCAATAAGTTCTATTAACATTTAAGAGAGTAAGTCTGGTTCCAAGGTATCAAGGTTTAATAACTCATTCGTGGAATGCTTGAATGTCACTTTCTCTTTTTTTGTCCTACTCGAAGCACAAGAATAATGTTATAACATCTATCTCGGAAATTGTAGTGTCGCCCATAAATAGTCAAATGATAAGAACTTTTCAAATTGCATTTTTTGCTAAGACTATCACTCCTAAGCTCAAAGTCTCTACACTCACCTCCTTTCACGTCGAGTTCACCAGGTATGTCGTTGGGTTCATAAAGGAGGAAGAAATCTAGGCAAGGATCTTAACTCTATGAACAAATATTGAAGCCGTCATTCCAATGTTGTAGACACCTCTTTTTATTCTTGTATTTATCCACTTTAACCTTGAAGGTATGCTCAATATTCCTCAGCTATGTTATGAAATGATTTAATTTTTGCTCAAAGAAATGCAAGTTGGTTCAAGCTCTCACTACAACATATCGGGGGTATATCGAGGCTTCTACCGAGGAAAATGAATGGGCACAATTTTGCCCCGACGTAGTTGTAAGGGTCGGTGTAGGCATCGGAACCAAAGCGTCGGTATAAGCACAGGTATAAGCCTTGGTGTAAGCATCCGTATAAGCGTCGCTATAAGCATCGGTATAAGCGATGGTATGCCCCTGGGCAAAATAGTTGGTATAAGCATCGATATCTTCCTGGGGATACCGATGCTTATACCGTCGCCTATACCGATGACCATATCTGCAAAAAATTTTTTGGCAGAGTATGTTGTCTCTTGTTATAGCAACATTCCCATGCTGCTGTGTAGCAAAAGATAATACACTCTGCCCAACAAAAACCCGAGTACATGTGACATGTATGACGGGCAACAGAAACATGATTTGATAAAGCAGAACATACTGTCAAATACAAAAGACATGGGAGAAATCAATCATGAACCATGTACAAAGAAATGAGACACATTGACATGATATTTATAAACAACAACCAGAACACATGTATATGTGTGTATGCCTATGTATATACATGTTCATGTGTATATGTATTATGTGTGTATATTTGTATATGTGTAAATATTTGTATGAATTTTTAAAAACCCTAGAACCCTAATCCTAATGACCTAGACCTAAAACATGTGTATGTGTGTATTTTTGTGTATATATATATGTATGTGAATATATATATATATATATATATATATATATATATATATATATATATATATATATATATATATATATATATATATATATATATATATATATATATGTGTGTGTGTGTGTGTGTGTGTGTGTGTGTATGTGTGTGTATGCATATGTGTATCTATGTAAAAACCCTAAAACCCTAATCTTGAAGACCTAGACCTAAAACATGTATATGTGTATGCATGTGTGTATATAAGTAAAAGCCAAAAACCCTAATCTTAAAGCCCTAACCCTAAAACATGCATATGTGTGTATGTATATGTCACATGTGTGTATGAATGTATGCATGTGTGTATATATCTATGTGTGTGTATGTATGTATGTATGTATGTGTGTGCGTGTCTTTGTGTGTGTGTGTATGTGTATGTTTGTGTGGATGTGTATATGTATTATGTGTTTATATGTGTATATGTGTGTATGCATTTGTGTATATATGAAAAAGCACAAAACCCTAATCCTAAAACCTTAACCTTAAAACATGCATATGTGTGTATGTATATATGATGTGCGTGTATGTGTATGTATGTACGCATGTGTATATGTGTGCATTTGTGTATGTATTATGTGTGTATGTGTGTAAACATCAAAGACCCTAATCCTAAAACATGTATATATGTGTGTGTGGATGCATATGCATATGCATATGTGTATGAAATATGTATGCATGTGTGTGTATGTATCTCTATGTCTCTCTCTTTCTATCTATCTATATCTCTCTCTTTATCTCTCTCTCTCTCTTTCATCTCTCTCCCTCTCTCTCTCTCTCTGTCTCTCTCTTATTATCTCTCTCTTTCATCTCTCTCTCTCTCTCATTCTCTCTCTCTCTCTCTTTCATCTCTCTCTCTCTCTTTCATCTCTCTCTCTCTCTCATTCTCTCTCTCTTTCATCTCTCTCTCCCTCTCTATTTATAAAAAAGAACAAAACAATCACTTACATTGATGTAATTCTTTTTATTGCTCTCTTCAAAGCCCAATCGATGTCGTCTCTTGTCAAATTCCAAAGAATCGATGCCAAAAAGGTCCTGCAAAGCAAAAGAAAAGAGAAATTAAAAAAGATATATGTAAAAGCCAAAAACCCTAATCCTAAAACCCTAACCCTAAAACATGCATATGCGTGTATGTATATATGATGTTTGTGTATGTGTATGTATGTATGCATGTGTATATGTGTGCATGTGTGTATGTATTATGTGCATATATGTGTAAACGTCAAAAACCCTAATCCTAAAACCCTAAACCTAAAACATGTATGTGTGTGTGTATGTATGCATATGCATATGCATATGTGTATGTAATATGTATGCATGTGTGTATGTATCTATATGTCTCTCTCTTTCTATCTATCTATATCTCCCTCTTTATCTCTCTCTCTCTCTCTTTTATCTCTCTCTCCCTCTTTCTATCTCTCTCTTATTATCTCTCTCTCTTATTCTCTCTCTCTCTTTCATCTCTCTCTCTCTCTCTCTCTCCCTCTTTATTTATAAAAAAGAACAAAACAAGCACTTACATCGATGTAATGTGTGTGTGTATGTAATATGCATGTGTGTATGTATGTATGTGTGTGTACAATCAAATATGTGTGTATGTATCTCTCTCTTTCTTTCATCTCTCTCTCTCTCTATCTCACTCTATATCAATTGAAAAAAAAACAATCAATTACATCGATGTAACTGTTTGGAGCGTTGTCGTCAAAGTCCACTTAATGTTTTCCTTCGTCGAATTCCAAAGAACTGATGCCAAAAATCTCTTGCAAAACAAAAGAAAAGAGAAATTCATAAACCCTAATCCTAAAACCCTAACCCTAAAACATGTATATGTGTGTATGTGTGTATGTATATGTTATGTGTGTGTATGTGTATATGCATGTATGCATGTGTGTCTATACATATATGAGTGTGTATACATATGTGAGTGTGTATATATATGTGTGTGTGTATGTAATATGCATGTGTGTATGCACATATGTGTGTGTATACATATGTGAGTGTGTATGTAATATGCATGTGTTTATGTATGTATGTGTGTGTACATGCAAATATGTGTGTATGTATGTATGCATATGCATGCGTGTATGTATACATGTGTGTGTGTACATGTGTGTATGTATATGTGTGTATACATGTATGTATGTATGTGAGTATGAGAATGAATATGTGTGTGTATGTATATGCATGTGTGTATCTAATATGCATGTTTGTATGTATGTATATGTGTGTATGCATGTAAGTATGTAATATGTATGTGTATGTATATGCACGTGTCTATGTAATATGTATGTGAGTGTGTATGTAATATGCATGTGTGTATGTAATATGTATGTGAGTATGTGTATGCATATGTGTGTGTATGTATGTATGCATCTGTCTCTCTATCTCATTCTCTTTCTATTTGATCTCTCTCTCTCTCTTTCACTCTCTCTCTATCTTTCTCTTTCATCTCTCTCTCTTTCTTTCTTTCTCTCTCTCTCTCTCTTTATGTTTCTCTAGATCTCTCTCTTTCTTTCATCTCTCTCTCTATCTCACTCTATCAATCTGAAACAAAACAATCACTTAAATCGATGTAATTGTTTGGAGCATTATTCTCAAGGTCCACTTAATGTTGCCGTTCGTCGAATTCCAAAGATTTGATGCCAAAAAGCTCCTGCAAAACGAAAAAGAAGAGAAATTAGAAAAGGGAAAACATAAAGATCTAAAGAAATAGAGATGTAGAGAAAGAGAGAGAGAGAGAGAGAGAGAGAGAGAGAGAGAGAGAGAGAGAGAGAGAGAGAGAGAGAGAGAGAGAGAAAGAGAGAGAAAGAGTGAGAAAGAGAGAGATGTGTGTACACCATAGGAGTAGAATGTAGTTCACGCGCGCAAACTCGACAGTAGCAAACTTTGGTTCAAAATGCAAGCAAATGTTGAATTTTTGCTCTCCGGCCCGATGTCGTAGAGGGGTGTGAAGGGAGGCTGACGTTCATCTACAAGAATCGCGCTAACCTAACCGTGTGACTGCACGCAGGGTGCTTCTAAGTATGCCTAGGGCCTTCGGTTGATTTTTTCAGTTTAGGTGTGATAAAAACTATAGGTTTCTAATTTATGGGAGTGCAAATTAAGAACTATTTTTTTAGACTAAGAGCCGTAAGGACGAGCGTTTCTATATCTTTCTATAGCTTCTAATTTATAAGACAAAACTAAGTTCTCGCTTGTAATTTTATCTTTAACAAAGTCAACTTCTTCGTTTTCAATTTGATTTGAGTTAGGTTTTCTAACTAAATTAGGTGGGAATAAGTCTTTTTTGTCCTCCGGTTCTGGCAAAACTATGGTAATTAAAGGTAAAATTCTAGAAATAAGACGATCGTAATCTAACGTGTGTAAAGTTTCGTTAATTGCTTTATCTTTAATAATTTCAATTATTATATTTTTGTTATTATTCGAATTATCAATTGAAGTCGGAAGTAGTGTTCCTATAATTAAGTTTTCTAATTCTTGATTCTTAATATCAGAATCGTTTGTAGATACTATTTTAGAACTACTTGTAGATCCTATCTCTTTAGACATACGAAATAAAAAAGTAAAGATCTCAATTAATTTTCAGAGAAATAGTATGAAGAATTTCAAAATCAATCTTATTTAAGCCTATACAAATCTTAATTATATCGAAAAGTGGAAGTGCTAGAAATCTTTAGGATTTTAAGCCTATACAAAAATTTATCATAAGTGCTAATAGAATTCTCTTAATAGATAATCCTATACAACTTAATAAACAATATTCAGATATCGTAATTTCATGATCTTGAAATCTCGTATGCTTGTGTTCTCGTATTCTCCTTTGTAATCTCTTCAATGACCTGCAGAAGTTCATTACCCCCCATAAGTACACTTTTAGTAAATATAAAAACACTCATTGAATAATTTAATATTCAATAAATTTCTTAAACCTAAACTAACATATATATACAAACTTTTCTAACTTCCTAACTTTAATGCTTATGAAAACTTTATTTTGAATACATGTACATTTTTCTAACACTATCATATATTCATAATTACTTATGCAAACATTTATATGCATTCATTAACATTCTCATGCACACATACATACCTACATATGCATACATATGCATTTCACTTCACAACTTATATATTCATTCATGCATACATACATGCATCTATACTAACATTCATTTATGCATGCATACACTTCACATGCATATGCATTCATGCATTCTTCATGCACATGCATACATATCATTTCACATGCATATATAAGCATAATACACATGCATCTATCTATCACATACTTATGCACATGTATAAACACACATGCATAAACATGTATAAATGCATACTGCATATATGCATAAACATATAAGCATCAAAGATTCACACTCATTCACATGCATACACACACATCTATATGCATACATGTATCACATGCATATACATGCACAACTCATGCACTCATGTACAGTTATATGCATATGCAAAAAAAAAAAAACATATATACATACCATTCCTAACATGCATATGCATACATGCTCTAATACATTAAATGTCTACATGCATTCCCTTTCTCTCTCTCTCATCTCATCTCTTTCAATGCATCTATGCATGTATATGTACATCATATATGTGCATACATACAACTACATGAAGATGCATAAACCTCAATTTTAAACAAAGGAAAAAGTATGACTATAGATTCAAGATTGTTGATCCTAAGACTTGATAAGCAGTAGCTTCATAGTGCATAATCTTAATGAAATGCTAAAACAACCCTTCCTTTAAAATATGTACTCATAAACACATGCATATGCATATCTACGTCATGTATGCGCAATACGAATGCAAATGTCTCCATATGCACACATACAGAATGAAACAATTATCCGTTTATGTCTCCTCCATCCCGCATTATGTTTCATTCCTTTATTTATATCTATTGTGATGAGTTGATTAAAAATATATCTAACGAAGGAAATGTAAAAGCAAACTCATAAAAGAAAGTGTATGTGTAATTATAAACCTAGTTCGAGTAGGCATAGTATCGACTAAATATTATCACAACTATAAACCATACACCGTATATGTGTGGATGCATATATAGCCATCAGGCACAATGCACATGTGATCACGTGGATGTTGCCCACCTACTGATAAATGCATGGATGTGTACATAAATGCATAGAATGCTTTCTCTCTCTCTACGCCTCCGTATCTCTCTCTCTCTACAGAGAGTTTCTATGCGCACTTGTTCTTTGTATCTGAGCGAAAGAAGTTACAAATCTGTGCGCCTTATAGTTACATGGCCAATAAGACCTGACGGACGCCATGTCATAAAGAGCTACTGTACACTTGTGAATTTACCATGCTCATGGAGACTTTAAACACACACTCTCACACACGTGAAACGTAAGCAATAAAGCTTAATCTTAGAACATTGACACTCTAGATTTTACACACTCGGCTTACTCGACTCATCAAAAGCGACCACCCCTCTAAAACACATTCAAGAAAAAAAAAATCCAATGATCAACATGTCTATTCTTCAAAAATCTCTCTCTCTCTTTCTCTCTCAGAACTTTCTCTCTCAGAACTGCATGCTCCATGCTAAGAGCCACCAGGTCTCTATCTCCGGTCTCTCTTCCTTTCTCCGCGCGTGACAATCTGTAGATACCGAAAGGATGATCTCTCTCCATGAGAGCTTCACCGATAATCCTCTTCCAATATGCTCCTAAAATGTTTTGATCATGAAGAAATCGTACTTGCACAAGATCCTCAGACGGGTAAGAAGCTTAATGCTGTGATTATCCACATCAGATAAATACAGTAATTTGACTTTATATAAACATAATTCATCATCTCTCAGCTATCGAAATAAAGAATAGAGTCTAAGAATCAAAAACATCTTCTTGTCCTCATGAATTCTCTAATTAGTGAAGATCGAATCAATTTCAATAAACTCTCTTGATGTTAAAAATATGTTGTCTTAAGTTCTGTTAAAGACTTCGATTTTAATTCGTTTGCTAATAAAACCCTATCACTCAGTGTTGCCTTCCTCTGAAGCGCCCAATTTTCTTACTAACAGCTGTAGAACAAATGTTAACGCCTATTGACCGCTTATCCTCGAAGAAGAAAAAGATTTAAATTTCTATGATAGATTAAGTGTTTGACTGACTCAGTGCTCTATAGGTCAAAGAGAAAAAAAAAAACCACATCTTCCTTGTTGGCACTTTGAGCTTGTCTATCATGTGCGAGGCTTCGTCAGAGGATGAACTGAAATCTATATGTCTCTACAACTTTCAATGTATCGATTGTTAGGCGATATCACAAATGAGAACAATTGCAGCGACAGAATAGTTGAATAGCGAGACGTTTGCGGGCATAGAGCATCAAAAGTTAACAAAAGCATTTGCATCGTTATCAGACAAGTATGTCAGAAACAATGCCAGAAGGAATATCATGCATGATTTTTCCTTCAACATGACAGAGAAATTGGGCGGTGAAGGAGAATCAGCAGCTGCTGGGTCAGTCAATTATAAGAATCCTTCTTAATCTCTCTCTCTCTCTCTGTGTACGTGCCTACAGCCACTATCAGCCGACGAAATTCTTCATCTCTCTCTTTCTGCGCTAAGACTGCGCTAATCTCTCTTTGCTCTATCTCTCCTCGAACTACTACTGACTCTGCGTGCATGCGCAGAGTTGGGGGGAGGAGGGGAATTAAAAGAACTCTCTCTCTCTCTCGTCGTAACTATAGAAGATCATTAGCAGAATCATTATTTAATCATCTACTTATATACACATAAACATGCGCGTTCGACGTCTTTAGTTAACTTAAATTTACCATGCATACTAAAACTACTAACCTATACTTAACTATTTTTAACTAACACAAAAGTCATAGATGAACTAAAATTCACACGTACTTATTTTAATTTACGTAAGCACATGTTTATCTAAAATATTATTATTTAATTCTAAACTATATATATATATATATATATATATATATATATATATATATATATATATATATATACATATACATATATATATATATATAACAAATATATATATATATATATATATATATATATATATATATATATATATATATATATATATATATATATATATATATATATATATATATATATATATATATATATATATATATATATATATATATACGAATAAATAACTTAGCACTTAATCAAAAGAATTAAGAGCATTTCATTTAACATTATAGACATAAGGTAATCAACACTTTTTATTAGAAGTTCCTTGAAAATAAAAGATATTTTTAGGTAAATAATCATTGGCATATAAGATTAGAAATGTATTTAGATACACAGAAATATATATACATGTATTTTCTTACCTTTTCATTAAATCATATATGTAAAATACAAGCATAAAGATTCATACACAATTCAATACCTTGTTAACTTTGTATTCAATATCAATACTTTTAAAGTACTTATCCATAAACTCCACTACATGACATCTTTGTTTAGTACTCTAACTCTTCACGGATTTGTTGTCTGCAGGTACTAAGTGAAAAAAAAGAAAAGATTAGTCAATTCAAACCAATACATTTAAAAAAAAAATCTATGAGAGAGATATCATTTGACCAACTCTATAGAAAAATATTTTTATTTTTCCATATGACAATTCGAGTGAGGAAATCCTTCCGACATCTGCCCCCACCAAACCTGCACATCGCCCTCGATGGGCCAACCTGCAGTTCAATAGGAAAGCAGTATCAAATTCTTTTGAAAAATATTTCTTAAACTATTTTTAAACTTATATGAAATATGATCCTAAAGGTAAGTACATCTTCTGATAATCAAGAATAACCTTTTAGAATTATGCAAACTTGAATCACAAACTTTTTCGTTCAATGCATGAAATTGAAAACAATTTTCAGAAAGTCCCATAGAAATCAATCAGACAATTGTGGTACTTGCTCTTCTATTAACCCATTCAAAAGTAATAAATATTTTATATAAATGGTCTATCCCTTATTCCCTAGCCACTTGCTATAAGATGCATCTAACTAATTCCTCTATAGCATAAATCTGCCTCATATTGCCCGTACAAATTTTCAGAAGTGGTTTCGAGATCACAACTTAATCATGATAACTTTTTTCTTTTCTTTTCTTTCTTTTTCTTTTTCTTTTTTTTAATTTTCTTTTTCTCATCTTGTAGTAGCCATTAATATACTGCTTGATGTTCTCATTTTTCTCTTTTCTTAATTTTTCTTCGCAACTTTTTTGTTTAAGGGGAAAGGCTTAACCCCTACTCAGAGCAGAGGTTCTAGAGGAATGCTATAGTGGGAACTAGGATCTCATTAGCGACATGGTTTGGAAGTTAAGGTAGCATACCTATATAAAATAAACTTACTTCTACTAAGAGTCGCAAGTCAAGTGTTCCCTCTCCTATCCTTATGAAAGCCATAGGGTCTCTAATTCTTATCTTCTCTTCATACACATCCCTACTTCAGTTTTAAATTCATTGTTTCATAATTTTAAAATCTTCCTTTCCTATCAAAAGGATGTACATATCTACACATGAAATGCATCAATAAAAAATCACATTGACAACTAATAAATAAGTAAAGTTTAGAACTCTTTCACCTGATCATTTTTATTCATCTTCATTGTCGTCCTCCAGAAAGTCTTCGTCCAATTCGAATTTACTGCTTTCTCTTCTTCTAAACAGTTTTATTCTTTTCCTTGCAATCAAATTCCTAAACATAGAACCATCAAATTCATGTAATTGATATGTACCTGTTTCATAAACTGAAACAACAACATAAGGTCCGAACCAACGTTTAGTTAGTTTCCGACGTGCATTGTATTGAGTATCAAACGTACTATCATATACAAGCACCGAGTCACCACTCTCTATTGGTTGCGGTCTTAGTCTATGTTTCTTATCAAAATATAATTATTTTTCAATCTAGATATTTTTACTTTTTTTATTGCTTCTTTAAGATTTTCATTTCATTGTTTTAATTGCTTAATTTGAAGTCCTAATAAGTCCTCTCTTGAAACGTTATCTTTCCAATCTAAATACATCCAATTAAATATCTAAGTATGAATGGGAAATACTGGTTTCTGACAATACATGAGTTCAACCGTCATAAAATCAGTTGTTCTCGTGTACGTCATGCGATCAGCCCAAAGAGCAAATGGGAGATATTTTGGCCATTGATCAATATCTCCATGGCAAGCTTTCGAAACGGCCTTCACTATGGAGGGATGACCTCGTTCTATTTTACCGTTCGCTTCTGGGTTATAGGCAGTCGTAAGAGACAATCGAATCCCATGTTGTGCAAAGAATTCTCTTGCCTCTCTCGCATCTAACTCACCTCTATCCGCTACTACTTTTTCTATATATCCAAATCTGGATAATACTTCTTCTAAAAGGAATACACATACATTATAAGTAGTATTGGAATGAAGCACTCTACCTTCGACGTGGTTTGTCAAATCCTCTCGTGCAAGAACAATATATCTCATGCCATTATTGCTTTTAGGCATGGTCACAAGGTCAACTACCCACTTGTAATGAATACAAGGTGGATAGGTCGGGTGAAGGGGATCTCTATGCTTGACAGAGGAATGTAACTGGCACGTACTACAAGTGCTCACAAGTTCTTGAACAGTTACATACATCCTCGGCCACCAGTAGCTTTCCCTAATCTTTTCATATGTAGCTACAAAGCCTTTAAGACCAGCCCAAAGGCTTTCGTGCATCTCTTGCATAACTTGCACTTGAAAAACCTTCAAACCTAGTACTCTTTGAGGGTTTCAAACCTTTCCTCTAGCATGTCTCCAAAGATATCCATCTTTCAAGAAGAAGTTGAAAGACTTTTTCCTGATGTTCCGGAATCGATTTGAAGACCAGCTTGGAGAAGGTCAAAACGAACTCAGATAGTTTCCTATATCTCGCCACTCTCCTTCATAATCATTTTCTCTAAATCTCTCATACGTATAGGTAGATGCTTCATAATTTATTAAATTAATATGATTATTTAATGCTTCACTATTATTGTCGAATTTTGTTCTTGAAAGCATATCAGCAACAGTGTTATGTTTACCGGCTATATGAACAAAAGCAGGATTAATGAATTTAATATAGGCTATCCCTCGTAGCATAGCTATATCCAGAGATGATCAATTAGCTATTAAACCTATTAATGGAAGACAATCGGTCTCTACTATTACATTAGCTCCTATAAAGTACTCTTTATCTGTTTTTAAAGCTGTAACTAATCTCCATAATTCTCTCTTAATTTGTGGGTAATTCTTTTGAGTATCATGAAGAATCTTTGCTCCAAAGCGAACTTCATACCTTTGTTCCTTCTCATCATCCTGTCCAATGACCCAGCCTATACCAATAGGACTAGTGTCAACGGTTAGGATTACAGGCTTATTTCCTGTATAGTCAATACGTTTTAAAACAGGAGCATTGATAAGCAATTGCTTTATACGCATCATAGTTCTAGAATGTTCATCAGTCCAAAAGAATTTCGTTCTTTTTCTCAATAAATCATAAAGCGGATTTGCTACATGAGCAAAGTGAGGGATCCAGATGACATAGAAAACACATGCACCTAGGAATCTCCTTACTTCACTAACATTGCGACATCTCTCAGAAATCCTACTAATGGCATCAACTTTTGCTGGATAGGGTCTACGACCATAATGGCCACATAAATGTCCAACTATTAGCACTTCATTAACACCAAAAGTTGATTTCTCTAGGGAGAAAGTTACTCCAACCTCTTCAAATCTTTCAAATATCTTTTCACAATCTGAAATATGGCTGGAAACAAACTTCCTACAACCAGATGAATCTAAGATTACATCCTTTTCTTTTTCCACACACCTCTTTATTGGAATATCATCAATAAAAGGCATCGTCACTTTTGGGATAAAGTCATGTAGGACCAGATTCATAGCATTCATCATGTGTGCCACATAATTCGTGGCTCCTTATGGTAAAGTACACATACGTACTAAACCCAAAGGAGTCTTCATCGTGGTCACATCTCGACTCTCAATTGCTAATTGAAACTGATCATACCCTGAATACAGGTCTCCCATTGAATAGATGGAGTGACCAGCAAATGCCTCGACAAACTCATCTACAATGGGACCCGTTCCTACATTCCTAATAGTGACTTTATTCACAGGCTGCAAATCCTGAATAAAGTGTAGCTTCCCGCTCTTTTTCGATACCGTGAACCACCTATTAGAGTATGGTGCTGAGGATGGTTCCAAGATTCTCATGGCAATCTTCTCCTTTAAGAGTCTCATTAGCTCAGGTAAATGAGCCTTTGGGACTGGAATCGGAGGAAGATTCCAAGGAATATGTGGTATTGTGAAAATAATCATTGGAGCTACTAATTTCGGGTCTGCACATCCTATCTCATGAGGAAATAAAGAAAAAGCTTTACCATGATGAACAATCATCTTGGTAAACTGCTCTTTTTCAATTTGAGAAAGAAATTCATCTCCAAATTTAATAAACTTCTTACTCTCATCAGTAAATATGTGACCTATCTTAGATCGATCTCTAAGAATAGGATCACTTGATACTCGACGAAGAATGTCATGACTATCTTTGGGTAAGGGTTGAGCTACAGGCTTTATTTTCCTTTCTACAGTTTTGTATTTAGTTTCTATGCTAATTTCATGTTCTAGGATAAATTCATTAATAATCTCATACTCTTGAATAGAGTTAAGAATTATCAAATTTGATTCTAAATTTTCATGAGAAACACTTTCTAGCTCTTCTAATAGAGTGGAACTTTTTGATAATTCAATTATACACTCAATTTTCTCGTCACTTGAAATTAATTCGATTTTTCTGAAATATTTTTCAGTTTGTTTTCTAAATGTTTTTGTAAGATTTTCCTTAGTAATATAATGCAAACTAGTTGTAGGAGTACAAATTAGATAATTTTCAAATTTATGTTCATTGATAGGCGAGACATCAAAACAACGTCCACTATTGTCTCGCTCAATAGTGGAGTCTAGCAGAAATTTTGATCATAGTAAGCCCCATATTCTCTTACAGTCAGTGGATCATCACAAACATGACTGATCGAGTCAATGGGATTTCTTCTCAAGCTCTTTCTATTTCTAGTGTAGTTTGGGCAAACCGTCATAACTTGCAAAGAATCCATCCCTGATTTGGATCAAATTCTTGCATACGCTGATCCGTCATTCATTGCTTTTGTTTCCATTCTCATTTCAGCTATAAATGGTTGTCCAAGAATCACTTCATATGAACAATTATCTTGAACGAAGAAGTGAAACTCTTCTCGAACACCACCTATCATTATAGGCACATTCGCACATGCACCTAACAAAATGCCAGAGTCTCATCCGCCAACCGTGCTCTTTATCGATTGGCCATCTAAATTTGTCAAAGAACTTTTTTGAAATCACGTTTATCTCTGACCCTGAGTCAATGAGAGCCAAAGCTAAACAAGAATCTTTCTCATCTCCAATTCTAATCTTCACTTCCGGTGTGCCTCATGCCCAGAAGGTAGAATTGTATTTACTTTCACTTTTTAACATTTCTTCATCAGGTTGTATGGGTCCTAGAAAATTTCTATTTACACTACCCGTTGTAAATTCTTCATCATCCTCATAGTCACTTTCACTTAATGTAACTGCATCATTCATAGCTAAGGTTTCCTCTGCCACGTCTCGCATGTCCTCGTCTTGTGGTAAAGGAAAGCATCGTCTTCTAATAAGTCGAATAAAACTGTCCTTGAACTCCGATTTCGCTATCGAAAACACTTGCTCAAGTGACATCGTTACTTGACTTTCTAGAAGAATGTCATTTAAAATCTCCCTAGCATCATTTTTCTTTTCGAGCTCAAAAATCATAATAGCACGTGGAGCTCTTCTACCCTTTTTCTTCCCTTTCTCTTCATTTTGCTTTTGATCCTCTTTATTTTCAGGTTTAGAGGTTTCCAATTTCTTCTGTTCTTCTTGCGATTGAACATTTTCATCGGTCGGCTTTTTGCCTTCCTTAATCATTTTCCTCTTCTCTTCTTGAGATAAATTTGATTCATCAAACTGAACTTTTTTATCAGTTTTCTTTTCATCTTCTCTCGTTTGTCTCCTAGTTATCCTCCTATCACCTTCTTCTACATCATCCTGTTGATCTCCTCGTCTCCGTTTTTCCTCAACATTAGCAATGTGAGAAAAGACAGAGGATTGATCTACAGGAGATTTCCATGCGGTCTTGTACATTATCTCGTCTCTAGCTCGTACCAGTGCCTCTATTGAATATGGATTTTGGCTAGGCATTGAAGAAGGCCTATCCTCGACCGGCTCTAGTCTTGCAGCTGAAGTACTGGCAGTTGCATCTGATACTGTTAAATTTTCATAAAGTTTTTTCATTCCTCCTTTGCCCCAATTGACAGACAAAGGAAGACGTGACCTAAAGTCACATAACCGTCTATCTATTTCCACAACTAATTGATTCGCCTTAGCACTTTTTAATTCTTCACAAGCAATTGATGTGTGCTCCTAACTATCACACCAAACACAACGCTTCACACCAGTCCATCTTCTCTCATTATTTCTTTGAAAGGGTGGTTGTATAGCAAACTAAGGAGCTTGCTGAGAAGCAAACTGAGGAACTTGTTTTGGTACTGGCTGAAAGACTGGTTGAGGTGGAACATACTGAGGCATAACTTGTTGATTAGGCAGAGCTTGCCCTCCACCACTATTGCTAGCCCCTGGATCATTAAAACTCATGGAGTAAACTTGTTTATTTAAGTTAGCAACCTCTTTTGAAAGAGATGCTTGCATGTTCATAAAATTTTCCATCTGTTTACATCGAATATCCAATTGAAATTCTATGGGAGCTTTAGTAGCAGTTGTATTATTAGCCGTAGCCGTAGTAGCAGGCATTGGCATATCAACTTGCCTTATAGCAAGAGTCTCTCTAGGCTGCGAAGCATTAGGTTTAGCATACAAAATCGTTTGCCTTTGCTTCATTTGAGCAATAGCCTCTATCTCTTTTTTGACTTTCTCCCAGTCATCAGTTACCCCACCTTTTTCCTGGCTCCTCTATTCGTCTTTCAATTTCGGCCCTATCTTCTGGATTAAGTATCTTAAGAAAATATATAATTTCATCTGGATTTATAGCATTTCTATCATCTTCGGGAAGTTGAGCCAGACGTCTCATAAACTCACCATGAAGATGAGTTAAAGACTCATTGCTCTTAACAGTGTTTAACCACCACAAAAAACCTTCTCGACTGTGCTGGCTAAAATCCTCGAGGTAGAACATTTTATGAAGTTCCTTTCTAAATTCCTCCCAAGTTTTTTCAGTGTGTTCTTGTATAGATTCTAGAGTTGAACTAGAAACTACACGTCCAAAGTATTTCACTAGTACATCTTCAGGTAATCCCTGGATTTGCACTTGTTCCTCAAATGCATCCAAGTATTCCGTAATGTTCAATCCAGTAAATTTTCCTTTTTCTTTTAGAATAGCTTGAACTATACGTGTCCCTTGCTTTTCTATCATCATATTCTTGAACATCTCCTCCATTTTGCGTTCTTGAAAACACTTTGAATGGAGAAGAAGTTCCCTAATAGCCGGATCTAATTGCTCTCTATATTGTCTAAATCTATTACTAGTTGATAAAGCGAGGGATGGCTTTACCCTAATCCTAGGCTTTTACTAATTCTAATCTTCTTTTCTAAAATCTTTTTGATTTCTAAACCCTAAATTATGACTTATCTCTTATATTTACTCTTTTTGAATTTAAGTTTTTTAGAGATTTTAAATTTTTTAAACTTTTTCAATTTTAAAGGGTTTTTAATAAGGTAATTTTTATAAAATAGTTTTTCTTGATTTAAGTCTTTTAGTTTACTATTAATTTCTTTAAAATTAATTTCTTTGAAAAAAATAAAAGCATTAAAAAGAAACCTAAATTTAAACTATTTTTATGCTAAAAGCTTTCTTTTTATGCAATAAAACAAACAATCTTTCTTTTTCAAAACTTAAAATCTTTTTCTTTTTAATGATGCAAAAATAATGGCTTTTCCTAAAAATGCAAATATTTAAATGCTTTAAGTAAAAATTATATTTCCTATATACAAAAGAAAGATTCAAATATTCTTTAAATGCTAATATGAAGGTGCTTAGATCCTAGTGTAGATGAAAACAACTTTTCTTTTTAAGTGATGTGCGTAAACTAAAAATAAAGAACTTAAAATAAACACCTTACTTGATGATATTTTTGCTGAAGAGGTTCAAAAGTGAACGTTAAAACAATCTTAAACACAAAACTAAAATGACCATGAATATATCTTGATTCTCTTGAACGTTGAGGGGGGGGGGTTGAAACGACGAAGCTCCACTAGTTGGAAATCCTTCTTCCACGGTTTTGTCATAGCTTCAATCTTCAATTTTCCTGCATACAAGAAGAAGATAAAATTAAATTAAAACTGAAAATGCAACGTAAGTCCTAGGTTCACTATCGTCACGCTTCACGTCGGGTTCACCAAAGCTGTCGTAGAGGGGTGTGAAGGGAGGCTGACGTTCATCTACAAGAATCGTGCTAACCTAACCGTGTGACTACACGCAGGGTGCTTCTAAGTATGCCTAGGGCCTTCGGTTGATTTTTTCAGTTTAGGTGTGATAAAAACTATAGGTTTCTAATTTATGGGAGTGCAAATTAAGAACTATTTTTTTAGACTAAGAGCCGTAAGGACGAGCGTTTCTATATCTTTCTATAGCTTCTAATTGATAAGACAAAACTAAGTTCTCTCTTGTAATTTTATCTTTAACAAAGTCAACTTCTTCGTTTTCAATTTGATTTGAGTTAGGTTTTCTAACTAAATTAGGTGGGAATAAGTCTTTCTTGTCCTCCGGTTCTGGCAAAACTATGGTAATTAAAGGTAAAATTTTAGAGATAAGACGATCATAATCTAACGTGTGTAAAGTTTTGTTAACTACTTTATCTTTAATTATTTCAATTATTATATTTTCGTTATTATTCGAATTATCAATTGAAGTCGGAAGTAGTGTTCCTATAATTAAGTTTTCTAATTCTTGATTCTTAATATCAGAATCGTTTGTACATACTAGTTTAGAACTACTTGTAGATCCTATCTCTTTAGACATACGAAATAAAAAAGTAAAGATCTCAATTAATTTTCAGAGAAACAGTATGAAGAATTTCAAAATCAATCTTATTTAAGCCTATACAAATCTTAATTATATCGAAAAGTGGAAGTGCTAGAAATCTTTAGGATTTTAAGCCTATACAAAAGTTTATCATAAGTGCTAATACAATTCTCTTAATAGATAATCCTATACAACTTAATAAACAATATTCAAGTATCGTAATTCGTGATCTTGAAATCTCGTATGCTTGTGTTCTCGTATTCTCCTTTGTAATCTCTTCAATGATCTGCAAAAGTTCATTACTCCCCATAAGTACACTTTTAGTAAATATAAAAAACACTCACTGAATAATTTAATATTCAATATATTTCTTAAACCTAAACTAACATATGTATACAAACTTTTCTAACTTCCTAACTTTAATGCTTATGAAAACTTTATTTTGAATACATGTACATTTTTCTAACACTATCATATATTCATAATTACTTATGCAAACATTTATATGCATTCATTAACATTCTCATGCACACATACATACCTACATATGCATACATATGCATTTCACTTCACAACTTATATATTCATTCATGCATACATACATGCATCTATACTAACATTCATTTATGCATGCATACACTTCACATGCATATGCATTCATGCATTCTTCATGCACATGCATACATATCATTTCACATGCATATATAAGCATAATACACATGCATCTATTTATCACATACTTATGCACATATGCACATGTATAAACACACATGCATAAACATGTATAAATGCATACTGCATATATGCATAAACATATAAGCATCAAAGATTCACACTCATTCACATGCATACACACACATCTATATGCATACATGTATCACATGCATATACATGCACAACTCATGCACTCATGTACACTTATATGCATATGCAAAAAAAAAAAAAAACATATATATATATATACCATTCCTAACATGCATATGCATACATGCTCTAATACATTAAATGTCTACATGCATTCCCTTTCTCTCTCTCTCATCTCATCTCTTTCAATGCATCTATGCATGTATATGTACATCATATATGTGCATACATACAACTACATGAAGACACGTAAACCTCAATTTTAAACAAAGGAAAAAGTATGACTATAGATTCAAGATTGTTGATCCTAAGACTTGATAAGCAGTAGCTTCATAGTGCATAATCTTAATGAAATGCTAAAACAAATCTTCTTTTAAAATATGTACTCATAAACACATGCATATGCATATCTACGTCATGTATGCACAATACGAATGCAAACGTCTCCATATGCACACATACAGAATGAAACAATTATCCGTTTATGTCTCCTCCATCCCGCATTATTATTCATTCCTTTATTTATATCTATTGTGATGAGTTGATTAAAAATATATCTAACGAAGGCAATGTAAAAGGAAACTCATAAAAGAAAGTGTATGTGTAATTATAAACCTAGTTCCAGTATGCATAGTATCAACTAAATATTATCACAACTATAAACCATACACCGTATATGCGTGGATGCATATATAGCCATCAGGCACAATGCACATGTGATCACGTGGATGTTGCCCACCTACTGATAAATGCATGGATGTGTACATAAATGCATGGAATGCTTTCTCTCTCTCTACGCCTCCCTATCTCTCTCTCTCTCTCTGCAAAGAGTTTCTATGCGCACTTGTTCTTTGTATCTGAGCGAAAGAAGTTACAAATGTGTGCGCCTTATAGTTACATGGACAATAAGACCTTACGGACGCCATGTCATAAAGAGCTACTGTACACTTGTGAATTTAGCATACTCATGGAGACTTTAAACACACTCTCACACACGTGAAACGTAAGCAATAAAGCTTAATCTTAGAACATTGACACTCTAGATTTTACACACTCGGCTTACTCAACTCGTCAGAAGCAACCACCCCTCTAAAACACATTCAGCAAAAAAAAAAATAAAAAAAAATCCAATGCTCAACATGTCTATTCTTCAAAAATCTCTCTCTCTTTCTGTCTCAGAACTCTCTCTCAGAACTGCATGCTCCATGCTAAGAGCCACCAGGTCTCTATCTCCGGTCTCTCTTCCTTTCTCTGCGCGTGACAATCTGCAGATACCGAAAGGATGATCTCTCTCCATGAGAGCTTCATTGATAATACTCTTCGAATCTGCTCCTAAAATGTTTTGATCATGAAGAAATCGTACTTGCACAAGATCCTCAGACGGGTAAGAAGCTTAATGCTGTGATTATCCACATCAAATAAATACAGTAATTTGACTTTATATAAACATAATTCATCATCTCTCAGCTATCGAAATAAAGAATAGAATCTAAGAATAAAAAACATCTTCTTGTCCTCATGAATTCTCTAATAAACATAATTCATCATCTCTCAGCTATCGAAATAAAGAATAGAATCTAAGAATAAAAAACATCTTCTTGTCCTCATGAATTCTCTAATTAGTGAAGAGCAAATCAATTTCAATAAACTCTCTTGATGCTAAAAGTATGTTGTCTTAAGTTCTGTTAAAGACTTCGATTTTAATTCCTTTGCTAATAAAACCCTATCACTCAGTGTTGCCTTCCTCTGAAGCGCCCGATTTTCTTACTACCAGCTGTAGAACAAATGTTAACGCCTATTGACCGCTTATCCTTGAAGAAGAAAAAGATTTAAATTTCTATGATAGATTAAGTGTTTGACTGACTCAGTGCTCTATTGGTTAAAGAGAAAAAAAACCACATCTTCCTTGTTGGAACTTTGAGCTTCTCTATCATGTGTGAGGCTTTGTCAGAGGATGAACTTAAATCTATATGTCTCTACAGCTTTCAATGTATCGACTATCAGGCGATATCAAAAATGAGAACAATTGCAACGATAGAATAGTTGAATAGCAAGACGTTTGCGGACATAGAGCATCAAAAGTTAACAAAAGCATTAGCATCATTATCACACAAGTATGTCAGAAACAATGCTAGAAGGAATATCATGCATCATTTTTCCTTCAACATGACAAAGAAATTGGGCGGTGAAGAAGAATCAGCAGCTGCTGGGTCAGTCAATTATAAGAATCCTTCTTAATATCTATCTCTCTCTCTCTTTGTGTACGTGCCTACAGCCACTATCAACCGACGAAATTCTTCATCTCTCTCTTTCTACGCTAAGACTGCGCTAATCTCTCTTTGCTCTCTCTCTCTCTTCGAACTACTACTGACTCTGCGTGCATGCGCAGAGGTTGGGGAGGAGGGGAATTAAAAGAACTCTCTCTCTCTCTCGTCGTACGTGCAGAAGATCATTAGTAGCAATCATTATTTAATCATCTACTTATATACACATAAACATGCGCGTTCGACGTCTTTAGTTAACTTAAATTTACCATGCATACTAAAACTACTAACCTATACTTAACTATTTTTAACTAACACAAAAGTCATAGATGAACTAAAATTTACACGTACTTATTTTAATTTACGTAAGCACATGTTTATCTAAAATATTATTATTTAATTCTAAACTATATATATATATATATATATATATATATATATATATATATATATACGAATAAATAACTTAGCACTTAATCAAAAGAATTAAGAGCATTTCATTTAACATTATAGACATAAGGTAATCAACACTTCTGATTAGAAGTTCCTTGAAAATAATAGATATTTTTAGGTAAATAATCATTGGCATATAAGATTAGAAATGTATTTAGATACCCAGAAATATATATACATGTATTTTCTTACCTTTTCATGAAATCATATATGTAAAATACAAGCATAAAGATTCATACACAATTCAATAACTTGTTAACTTTGTATTCAATATCAATTCTTTTAAAGTACTTATCCATAAACTCCACTACATGAAATCTTTGTTTAGCTCTCTAACTCTTCACGGATTTATTGTCTGCAAGTACTAAGTGAAAAAAAAGAAAAGATTAGTCAATTCAAACCAATATATTTAAAAAAAAAAATCTATGAGAGAGATATCATTTGACCAACTCTATAGAAAAATATTTTTATTTTTCCATATGACAATTGGAGTGAGGAAATCCTTCCGACACCGGTTAAAACGTTGCCTCGGTATAAGCATCGGTATGAGTGTTGGTATAAGCATCAATATAAGCATCGGTAATTTACAGTAAAGTACCGACGCCTATACCGGCGCTCATACCGACGCCTGTATACCGACGATTAAATGACCATCGGTATTGCATCCGTTGTTTTTCAAGCATTCTCAACGGGCATACCGACACCGAGGCGTGACCGTCGGTATGGGCAACGTCGGTATGCCCCTGATATGTCGTAGTGTCTCTAAGAAGAGAAACCAAGCGATGTGTTTTAAGTAAAGGAGGGAGGAAGAATAGCGATTGGAACTTCAATCTGAGAACACGTGATATAAGCTTCGAGGATGAAGTGAAGGAAATGAAATTTTTATTTCATAACTCCTGGTGATTGGAATCGCTAGGCATATTCTTGAGTACATGATTTTCTTGAGGAAGCTTTCCTTTCCAGCCTTGAAGTTAGTGAGTACGTAGAGATATCTTTGCGTGCATTTTACTTATAGACTATATATTGTATTACCTAGTCGAGGGAGATTTTCTTGTAATGCGTGTAAAAATTCTTTATTTATTTTCAATCTCTTTGTTGCTTTCTCGAAAGAAGAGAAATGAAACATTGAATTCTTGTGTAATCATCTTCGTTGGGAAGGGGTAAGAGTGCATAGGATTCATGTTTTAAGTTAAGTCCTCTAAAATAGGTGTTTAATAACAAACTCACCTGCCTGTCTTCCTCAAAAACTGTTCGTGATTTGGCAAGTGATGATTAGAAAAACCATGTCATATGAAAGACAAGGAATTTTTCCCCCTGTCATATGCAAGATGAAGGCACCCGTGAATTTTAGGCCCTGGCGCCATCTTTTGAAAATGTAGAAAATAAGGACTTATTATGTCTACTCACATGTCGAACATATCTGGATAGAGAGGCTAGTTTCTGGGCATTGCCTCCTTTTCTTCAAGTTTCTCACTTACATGAGATTTGGTCCAGACTCCTCTGAACTAGATCGGTTGCCTATAATAGATAGACAACAACCAAATAAACATAACTTTGTAGAGGACGAGCGAATTATCTTTGTATTGACGTAGGGGCACTCACCCATACTATTAGGCATCATTATTGCACTCAATTTGCCGAGGGACATTCACCCTCGATGTGGCACATTATAAAGCCTTCAATTATATTTCTCCAAGGGATTAGCCCTCAATCTTTGACTCCACGTTTGTCATTAAGTACTCCTAATTATACTTCCTCATCAAGGGTTTTTATTGTATTATTCCTAGGGTTTCAACCCTCTATTGGAAACACTATTTGGCACTAAGTGCCCTCCCTTTGTAAGTCAAAAATATAAGAAAGAGGAGTACTGTGTGTGTATGCCTTGGGAGGATACTCTAAGCCCCCAAGAGTGACTCTCTCTCAATGCGATTTTGGGCTATTCTAACCCCTCCCTAGGTGTCTCTCTCATCTTCAAGTGAAGGGCTACTCTAAGCCCCCCTACCCCAACTCAATTTTTGTGCCAATTCCAACTTCATTTTTGCAAGTATGGTAAATTATTTTCAACGGTCACAATGTCAGCAATTTTGAAGGCAACGTGCTCAAATCAATGGTATTTACCTCATTTATGCTGATCTTTATGCCCAAGGATGAGTAAACTCAACGGAACCAACTATAATCTCTCGAAGGATACCATTAGGACATACCTTTATACCAACCTCTTATATGAAGTAGTTGAATGAATTGAGTGAGAGCCAAACAAGATAAGTGATCTAGGAGCGTGAAATATATGGAATGTCAAAGACAAGTGAGCTTTAGGATAATTACTTCTACCTTGTCACATGTTAACTTAGGGTCATATTACCTCTTGTAGAACGTCCCATGAAACTTGGAAGATCTACCAAGACTTTTATGAAGACAAAAGTCCTTCAAAAATCTACACCTTTGAGGTTGCGCTTCACAACCTATCATTTAGGCCCTAGGATCCCACACTAAAGTTATTGGCATATTTCAACATTATTGCAAGCTAGCATTGGGTGGCCGACAAATTTCAACCCAGAAAATGGACATTCACATTCTCAATGAAATCCCTAGATCCTATGAAAAAATTATAACCACCCTTTACAACCATAGCCACGTATTAAGTTGGGAAGAAGTTTGGAGATGTTTGCTCCTCCATCACTCTCAAGAAAAGTAGGCATCCTCACAAGAAACCATGATGAAGGCCAAGGGACCCTGAACAAGGCACCAACATGCTAGCCAAATATCTACATCTAAACAAGGCTCCAACCATTCATCAAAGAAGTTTAGCTGTAATTATTGTCGCAAAATGGGGCACCTCGAGAAATTTTACTACAAAAGAAAAACACCTACAAATGATCTAGCTCTAGGAACGAATATAATTCTACTCAACATAGGTCTCACAATTCCAGTAAAGACCTCTTCATCTCCATAGAAGCCAATGCCCTAGTAACTTTGATTTCATCTCAAGTGTGGATTTTTTATAGTGGATCCACATCTCACATGTGCAAGGATTGAGACTCCTTCCAAGAGATCAAAGAAAAAATTGGAGGAGTCTATTTAGGGAATAAAAAAAAAGTCTCCTAATAGTAAGCAAAGGAAAAGTTCAAATCACCAACCTTCATAGTGAATGTAAGGCTCTATCCAATGTATTATTTATCCCATATTAATGTTGGGCATTCCAATCTCTTACATAGAGTATTGTATGACTCTAGAGGGAAACATCTTTAGGGTTTGGGCCAAAAGACTGCAGGAAATAAAACTCGTAACATCTATTTGTTTTAGCCTCTATGCGTGAGAGTGTTGTTGGAGGCAGTCTTTTTGGAATAGTGCTCATTTTAGAAACTTCACGTGAGCCTTGGATTTTTTTTTTTTGTTCCTTATCAAGAGCGAAACTAAAATGATCGTTTGTAGTGCCATAACACGCATCATTGAAGTGTCATAACAGGTTTCATGATAGAGGCATTTTTCTTTTGCACTCACAGTCTAATTCTTAGACGGTGATCCATAAAGATTAAAGAGCAAAGTTTCGTAGGAGACTTCATTAAAACGCCAATGTGCCTTTTGAAGCAATATAAGGGGAGATAAATTTTACTTTTGCATGGCATGCACTAATAATCTTCATGTCTTACCCTCATTTTCGTAACACTACATGTATTTTTTCCGTAAAGAGGAAGTTCAGCCGATGTTTAATCTTCTTTTGTTTGGATTGGTTGAAAGAACATTTGTACAAGTGAACTCATAGTGCCAAAAGACCCTCGTATTTGACAAAGCAAGGGTTAAGACTACCCGAAGATGATACAATGATGCTTGGCAAGGGTTAAGGTTGTCTGAAGGCGATAGCAAGGGTTACGACTGCCCAAATACAATGCAATGATGGTACGATGATGATAAAGAAGATCCTTAAATCATTTCAAAGTCAAGAGAGTAGATCAGGATGTCAGTCTTCCTTTTCCGTATCATGTAATTACATTACTTTTGTCTCTATTGTTCCACTACGCAACATAAAATATCTAATTTGTTGTGGGAAAGTCATCTTTGTTTTTTTTAGAGTACAATGAATTTCAAAAGACTTTGTAAAGTAGAGACCCTCATGTTGGAGAACTTGGAGACATCCAACCACAGCCTAAGAGTACAAGGCACATCTGCTAAACCAGAGCTACTGATAAGTCATCAATTTATTGTTTTCTCCTTCCGTTAACAGAAGGGCTTTCAAGTTGCAATCGCACGCATGCTAGTCCTGCATTGCGACAATAGGAGCATTCTGTTTGATGTTAAAAACTTTCGGCGCTCACAGCATCTGTAAAAGTAAGCCCACGATGTCCCCAGCCTTCTTCTGTAAAAGTAAGTCCACGGTGTCCCCAGCCCATGGGCGGCGCAATGTGACGGCTCGCCTCCAGGAGGGCGGCGACTGTGCCCCGCTGAAGCTTGCGATACCCCTCAATCCTTTGGCATGTACCCGGCCTTCGTGCGCAAAGCAGCGACCCTCCATTAACGAAAAAGAAAATCACAAGGAACGACAGAGAACTGAATAACTAGATAGGTTTTGGATTCATTTAAAGCTTGCACAATAGTTGATTGCATTATTTTCACACATCTCACCCAGGAAGGTGTCTTTGCATTACCATGGACAAACAAAATGCTTTGGCTATGTAAAATGGTAGTAGACAGATCTCAAAATTGATAGGTCTAAGCACAATGTCCTCAAGAAGATTGGCATTGCATGCATTAATGCACATTCCTTAAGTGTATCTAGTAGTACAAGAAGATTGGGCTTTGTGGGTTCCACTTTTATCTCTTAAGCGTTAGAAATCTGTCACTATACGTGTTACTTCACGCACATCATATGGTCAAACCTATAGCAACATCTTTTACTTCCTTAATTTGCAACACTTTTGTGCTACATCTTGGACATCTTGGACGTTTCAAAAGCATCAAGCTTCTCGTGACCCGAATACCTTCACATCTTTCTACTAAAATCATTTGCTAATAGTAAGAAGTAGAAAGATCGTGTTAGTCGAGTAGACATTTTACCACAAAGATTAGCATGCATCACTTTAGTGGAGAGTGAGATTGATTTTTTCTTTCCCATGGACATGCCTTTTGATTTTTCTTATCCTTCATAAAAGCTTCACGACGTTCATGCAATGTGAAAAATGCATAAATGAGATATCATCCTTGTGCATTGCATGTCTTCAATATAGTATATTCCAGATTCCCAAATCAGTGGTGACACAGCGTACTAACGTCTTTGTCTTTTCTAACCGTAGAAGCACTAAACTCATGAAGTTTGTCTCATGATACCCCTTTTCCCTTAGTGGTTCGAATACATCCAAGATTCTTGCACCATTCCTCTTCAAGAAACGTTTAGGACCATGATCTATAACTAAAGTCATTAATTATAAGAGACATTTTCAATGTGGACACACATTTTACACAAGAAGTCTTTCCCTCTACACCTATTTTGGCAAGAAAGAATATGTTTCTTGTACGTTTGCCTAGAATGTATTGTCATTTGCCACTAGTACATTTACAGTCCCTTATAGAGGTGTTAAGGAAATATAGGATTCTTTTTTATTATTCATATGATGAGATACTCCACTATGTTATATCCATTTTTTACCAACACAATCTTGGAAAACATATCTCTTCTATAGCTACCAAAGCTTTATTTTTGTGTTCTTTGTGAACTTACTATTCCTCCATGAGGATTTTATACTCTCATTCTTACATATATTTTCTTCTTAATGAAATCTTTAGTGGCGTCTCCTTTACTTTTGTAGTATTAGCACATGTCAATCAATTTATTATTATTTGGCTTCTTCTTGAAGGCAATATGCATTGTAGAAAAGTAAGCATAGAGTCACTTGGATTGGTAATATTTGCACAAAGTTCATTTTTTTTCCACATCTTTCGAGCTTGAAGAATATGTATGCCATTCGTAGTCATCACTCTTGAACTATGTGGATCTTAATATGTATGCCATTCGTAATCATAACTCTTGAACTATGTGGATCTTTCCATCCGCCCTAGATCAAGTCCCATTGATCTCATGACATTGTCCAACACTTCATAGGAGTCAAAAATTGCAAAAATGATGAGCTTCCATAGTCTCGACTCAGCTAGAACAAGATTCATGTCAATGAATATAGGTTGGAAAATAGGAATCAATTTAGTTGAAAGAAAATTACCAATGGATGAAAAGGGTAACTCATTACTAAGTTTTTGGACCAATATACTTGTAATGAACTATAAGAGATTTGAAATCACAACCTTCGAGTTAGGAATGTGATGGGCTAACCACTTGCCCCAAAAGCCATGGTTGAGGATGACTTCCTAATCCTCCCTCTTAGGATGTAGTTCACCTATCTCTTATCTATCAAGGATGTGGTTCAACCATCTTCTATCTATCAGCTTATTACATTCTTTCCCCCTTGGCTGATCAGTCTCCTCAATGATCTACTCTTGTCTCCCTCTAGCCTCCATGATAAGCTCCTAAAATCATTATGTATCCTTGAATTGATGTCCTCAACCTAGCATAGTTTCTTGAATCTTGTTCACAACCTTAGTCTCTTGACCCCTTGCTCTAAACCTTCGTGTCTTGAACCTTCTTGTTTGCAATCTTGGTTTCTTAAGCCCTTGTTATCAACCCAAGTATCTTGAACCTTGTTCTCACCCATCTTTGTTGTGTTGAACCCTCGATAGAGTGCCACCCATGGTTCCCAAAGGACTCCACAATTCCTAACTAATTTAGTAGATTTGGAAAGTTCACTTCAACAGCTTACTAAGGGTATATTTGTTGGAGTTAGACGTCTGCGGAAGCACGCGAACAGCACAAGGAAGAAGAAGAAGCTTGAAGCACAACACACAAGACTGAATGTATTACTAGAGAATGTACAAAGATAAGTAGCCCATTAGGGCAATAGGCGTATATACAAGCCGGGGGAAAAAAACCTCCTAAAGAGGGAAAAAAGTGCCCCGGCGGTCCTAGAGTGTTCACACACATCACTACCTAAATATATCAACAAATCCCCCCTGGGAGTGATGCGGTGAACAAGGAGCTGGCACTCATGTATAAGGAAGTGCCGAGCTATGTGGAAATCACTCCACAAAAGGAAGTAAGCCCAAAGCTTTGCGGAAAGCTTCAAACTTCTCCCTAGGCAGAGCCTTCGTGAAGAGGTCTGCAATGTTCTCCTGCGTGGGCACATATGCCAAGCTGATCTCCCCAGCAGAGAACCTCTCCCTGACATAGTGATAATGCACCTCAATGTGCTTAGTGCGAGCATGGAACACAGGGTTCCTCGCAACTGCCAATGCGCTCTGACTGTCAGTGAAGATGGTGGTGGCAGAAGACTGGCCAACACCCAAATCAGCCATAAGGCGTCTGAGCCACACACACTCAACAGTCGCTGTGAAAGCTGCCCTATACTCAGTCTCACAACTGGAAGTGGCCACAGTAGGCTGCTTCTTGCTCAACCAAGATATACATGAGCTACCAAGCATGAAGCAAAAACCACTGGTGGACACATGAGTGTCATAGCAACCAGCCCAATCTGAGTCAGAAAAAGCATGCAAATCTGGCGGTGGTGATCCCCCCTTGGGATAAAACAACCCAAGTAGCCGAGTACCACTCAAGTAGCGAAAGATGCGCTTAACCGCTTTCCAATGCGTGACTCCTGGGCAATGCATAAACCTGCTCATCTGTGAGACAGCAAACTGAATATCTGGCCGAGTAATGCATAAGTAAATCAAGCATCCAACAGCCTGCTGATAGAGAACAGCATCAAATGCATCTCCAGCATCATGAAGACTCAATCGTAAACCTGTCTCCATAGGAGTGGCAATAGGCTTACAGTCTTCAAGGCGAAAACGCTGCAATAATGTGTCAATATATTTCGTTTGACACAAAGCCATTCCACCATCAACTTGCATAAACTGAATGCCCAAATAGTGATGCAAATGCCCCAAATCAGACATCTCAAATGAGGCATGCAAATCAGCCTTGAAATCAGCAATATGCTTCTCAAGAGGACCAGTGAGCAGCATGTCATCTACATAGACAACAATGATCAGAAGCACATCATTAGCACGCTTAACATATAAGGTGCTTTCAGTTGGACTGTTCTCAAAAACCATGTGCAATCAGATAGGCATGTATCTTCTCATACCAAGCACGTGGTGCTTGCTTTAAACCATATAACGCCTTCTTTAACCTGCACACCTGGTTTTCATGCCCTTTCTGCACAAAGCCACGGGGCTGAAAAACATACACTTCTTCATGCAAGTCACCATTCAGAAATGCTGTTTTAATGTCCAACTGATGTACATTCCAACCATGATGGGCTGCAAGTGCACAAATGCTCCGAACAGTAGTCATACGACATGTAGGTGCAAAGGTCTCATCAAAATCAATGCCTCTTTCCTGCGCATAACCCTTTGCAACAAGCCTAGCCTTATACCTGTCAACTGTACCATCAGGTTTACGCTTCAGCTTGTATACCCACTTAGTGCCAATGGCCTTCTTGCCAGGAGGCAAGTCACATAAAGACCATGTACCATTCTTCATTATAGCATCATATTCAGATTGCATAGCAGCCATCCAATTTTCTGAATTTTGTGCTTCATCAAAAGAAACAGGCTCATTCTCATCACAGAGACTAGATGCAGCCATAGCATAGCAATCTGATGCAAAGGAGGTACTATGAGAGCCTGAACGAGTACGATATGACAAAGGTGCATCTAATTTGCTGTCACGCAAAGTCTGCACCAGCCATTTTGGCATAGTTTTTGCCTGTTCAATATCAGCTCTCTCATCAACAAGTGCATCATGTAAATCTGCATCAGAAATGGAATGATCTGCATCATCATATGAAACCTGCAAAGGCTGAGAAGTTGCCTCATTAGGACCAGCACTAGCCTGTCCACCTGTAAAAAGAGGCATCAAAGTATCATACATGTCTTTGGAGCTAACAGATGTCTCCTTAGTACATGAAAGCAATGGCTGAATAGCATCTTCCACAAAGACAACATCACGGCTAACCAGAATGCGTTTAGTCTGTGGATGATACAGACGATAGCCTTTACTTTCAGAACTGTACCCAACAAAAATACATTTTACTGCCTTATCATCCAATTTTCTGCGATGTTGTTCAGGCACTAATGCATATGCCAAACAACCAAAAACACGCAGATGAGCAACAGATGGCTTGCGGTCATGCCAAGCCTCATATGGAGTGATAGACTGCAACGCTTTGGTGGGACACCTGTTCAGTACATATGCTGCACACATGACAGCCTCAAGCCAGAAACTATGTGGTAAAGCCTGACTTTTGACCATGCACCTCGCCATCTCCATGAGTGACCTGTTCTTTCGTTCAGCAACTCCATTCTGTTGAGGTGTATACGGCACTGTACACTGGTGTTTTATCCCACGTTCAGCCAGAAATGCATTAAAATTTGAAGACATATATTCCCCCCCTCGATCAGAACGGAGGGTGCCCATTTTACATGCTGACAGATTTTCAGCCAAAACCAAAAACTGTTTGAAGCACATGAACACTTCGGACTTTGCTTTGAGTGGGTATACCCATGCATGCCTGGAAAAATCATCAATGAAAGTCACGAAGTAAAGGTAATTTCCAAAAGAGGGTGTCTGCATAGGACCACAGACATCACTATGTACAAGCTGCAATTTCTGCATAGCCCGAACTGAACCATCTTTTGGAAAGGAAGAACGCTGCATTTTGCCCAAAATAGAGCCTTCACAAACATGTTTTCCAGGTGCCTCAAGTTTGGGCAAAGAAGACACCATTTCAGATTTCTGCAGGCGTAACAAACTAGCAAAATTCAGATGACCAAAGCGTGCATGCCAAAGCTTTGCATCTGACATAGCCTGAGAATCATGAACTGCACATGCCGAATCATTCACAGATCTTTCATAGTCTATGAGCTTATACAGCCCACGACATAAAATGCCAGAAGCAATAATCACATCGCCATTTGAGAGATCATGGACTGTACACCTGTCATCAACAAATTTCACAACCAAGCCAATCTTGGCTAATGCAGAAACTGATAACAGGTTCTTTTTGATCCCTGGCACAAATAAAGCATCTGACAAAGTGAAAGAACTACCATCAGCAGTAGTCAAAATGATCTTACCAACTCCCATAACAGGATAAGAGGAGTTATTGGCGCATGTGACAGTATTCCCTGTAGGGGCAGGCTCGAGTGAAGAGAAGAAACTACGCTGCGAGGTAATATGTTTGGTCGCCCCACTGTCAAAGTACCAAACATCTGAGTCTACTGCAGACATGCACTGATCATGAGAAGATGGGTCAAAACTGCAGACAGTAGTAAACGCCCATTCTTCTTCCTGCACAAGATTTGCAGACTCTGTTTTTGGTGTAGAGGCCTCTGCAACAACCATTCCAGCCTCTTTCTTCTTTGCCTCTTTAGCAGCCAGTTTTGGACAGTTCTTTATAATATGATCATTTCCTTTACAGTACTTGCAGAACAATTTTTGCTTTTCTGATTTCTTCTCATCTTTATCCTGGTTCTTCGATTGTGCAGCATTTGCAGATTTCTGCTTACTAGTAGAAGAGCTCCATTTTCCTTTGCCCTTCTGACTAGCCAGGAAAGCTTGATCTGCAACACGCATAATGGACCTGTTCTGCCTGGACTGATCTTCCTGCAACAGAACAGAGACTAATTCCTCAAATGATAAGGCATTCGGATTGCCTTTCATCATCAACCGAAGAGTAGAGGCAAAACTCTGATATGAATCAGGAAGGCCATTCAGAACGGTCTGCACAAGTGAGCTATCTGGTATAACCTCATCAGCAGAAATCAATTGTTCCTTCAGGTCTTTGATCTTTGTAAGAAAACTGTCCATAGAATCACCTTCATTCATGTGCTCACTCTCCAACTGTTTTCGGAGGTAAGCAACACGAGCCTCATTCCTAGCCTGGTACAAAGTGGTAAGTGTATCCCAAGCATCCTTTGCTGTTCTGCAAGAGCGAATGTGAGGGATAATGGCACGTTTGACAGACAAAGCTATCAATGCATGTGCCTGGGCATCTCTGCCATCCCAACGAATCTGCTCTGCAGTAGGTGCAACAGAAACAGCAGCACGAACAGGAATCTGCGGAATATCATCTTCGACACCATCTTCATCAGCTCCAACACCTGTATTTGCAGTACCTGTCGTTACAGGTGTAACAGGACGTCTTTCAACACCCTGCACAATGTTCCACAATCCTTTTGCAACCAGTACATGTCGCATCATATAAGCCCATAATGGGTAGTTGGTACCATCCAACTTATCCTCAACAGCCAACATACGGAATACATCACTGCTTTCAGCCATGGCCGGTGACTAAAATACCTTGATGCAGAAAATTGACTGTATCTCAAAAAGTTGAATGGAACTGCCCAGACGAGTTCTGCTAGACCTGTAGCAGACTTCGAGACGCTTAAACTGGTGAACAGAAACTGGTATATACCTTTGGCACAAAAGGACGAAATAGCCTGCACAAGCGCTGCGATAGTGCGTTCGGAGGCCGAAACGAGCTCAGATCGCGATTTCAGCACCACAGAACAAAGCTGTTTTGATCTAGGAAACACCCTGAGTATGCTCACCAAATTTCATGCGAATCTGAGACTGCAAACGGAGGAGTGTCGACGGCGCCCTAGAAGAAGCAACGACCTGCTCTGATACCAATTGTTGGAGTTAGACGTCTGCGGAAGCACGCGAACAGCACAAGGAAGAAGAGCCCATTAGGGCAATAGGCGTATATACAAGCCGGGGAAAAAAACCTCCTAAAGAGGGAAAAAAGTGCCCCGGCGGTCCTAGAGTGTTCACACACATCACTACCTAAATATATCAACAATATTAGATGCCTCAATCCAACCTATGCATTGGGAGATAAACTCCAATCTATCTTTGATATAATTCTCAAAGTGTCGCCTTTCCCCTTAGTACCCTTTCACACAATAGACTACCCAAGCATATTTTTTAGAGGGCATTTGGTCAGTCTACCTTGCCCAACCCTACTTTTTGGGTTTTGATACCAATTTCATGAATTATATAAGATTTGAACTCACAACCTTCTAGTTAGGCATGTGATGGGATAACCATTTGTCCCAAAATCCATAGTTGAGGATTAATTCCTAATCCTCCCTCTTAGTGTGTAGTTCAACATTCCCTTGTCTGCAAAGGATGTGGTTGAACCATTTGCTACATATCACTTTATTACAGTACTTGTTGAAACACTACAATGGAATTGTGTTTTTATATGTGTATTTTGACCACAACATCAGTAACTCATGTCTCAATATGCCTTGTTATGAAAGTTCCAATATACAAAATCACATTGTAATATGCTTCTACTTTAGGCCATAAATGTGACATCTATGAATCTAACATTGGTAGGAATTCTATGATTAATACTAATGCCTCTTATACCAAACATTGTACCAACCAACCTTCTATTGTACTTCCTTCAGGTCAAGCTTATGATGCATAAACCTCTTAGTGTCTTCATGAAATGCTCTAAAAATAACATCCATATTGCATGTACAGTTGCTTGAATTACAACCTCCTCTCCTACATGTAAAAGCAGGTGTACCTGAATGGTAAAAAAATCGATGTCAAAACCTTTCGATGCAAGACAAATAATTTCAACTGAATTCATATGAGCCTTCGTGATGGATTATTCATCTATCTCTTAAGAAGGAACCCTACTAACCAAATCACTCAATTTTTGTACCATAATTTGAATTTAGTTTTCAAAGATTGCTTGATAGCAATTGGCAATATGAACTAAAAAACTTGTGCCAATCATGCATCCTTATGGAAGATAAATCTTTTGGTCGATTGAATCCAATCTTCATTCATCACATACATAACATTAGAGTTCTAAAAGAAGAAATTATTGATTCATGCCTTGTAATTTATCTATTTTTAGAATCCATGGTAATTTCATTACTATCCATAGTGCAACATAATTGATGCCATTTACTAGTTGCCTTTAAATCAGCTGTTTTTGCATGGGTATCTCTTTTACAGGTGATCATTCTCCAAAGCAACTCGCCAATTTTTTTGAAAACATGCATGGAAGTTATCAAGTGATAGATCCATAGTTGATGCCAATATGAGGGTAAATAAATGCAAAATTGATAATCTATTCATTCCCAAATCACGTGAATCTTTACTTTTCTCTCACATACTATGCTAATTGCATACATACGTAGACACATTTCCCATCTGATCCAACTATACATCATGTGAATGATGTCCATTTGGAAGACAATGAGTAGAACCTTGATATATCATCTTATTCAAAGATTTAGATTGCTGACCACCACATGTTGGAGAGTTCAAACTCCTCCCAACAATATGCCTCTATATATAGCTCTCTCCAAGGGATTGTCTTCTATGGAAGGTGGATTTTAATCATCCAATAAGCACGCAGGCTAAGCGAGAGACTCGCCTCTAGCAATCGGTACTCTGGTGGGGTGCCCTTCAGTTGATACAAATCATCACTTTTGTAAAAAAGTGTAGATTGCATCCTTGTTTCTATCTCGATCATCCCCTGTAAAGGTAGGTGGTCTTAAGTCTTTCAAGAGGGGAGCTTCCCTAGAGCTCTCTCCTTTGTGCTTACTAAGAAGAGAAGTATCTCTCCTAGTCATCTCTAGGGGAAGAGTAGGGGTTTCTCTTTCTTTCCTAGCTAGGAAGGAGGTGACGTGAGCCTCAAGTGAGATCATTGGCGACTTAAGCTGCTGAATGAGAGATGTAATGCTACCTATCTCTCTCTCTAGCCTAAGGTTCTATTCCTTTAAGTCTGCAAATTGGTCATGAGTAACAAACTCATCCGAAAGTTCCTCATAGGTATATTCTCCTTGTTGAGGCTCTTTCTCTTCTAGGTTTTCCTCTACTTCCTAACCCATTTCTACTTCTTACATTCTAAAATCAGGGTCCTCTGTTGTTCTTTAGATGAAGAAGTGTGTTCAATTATTTCTTTCCCTTTAAACTTCATGTTTCACTTCCCTTCCCCCATTTGCTAACTAGAGTATGTGAAAAGAACGGAAGTAAACTTTGAATATGCAAGAAGAAGAGAAGTATATCACCAAAAATACTCATGAGTAGAAAAAACTGTTTTGGAATTAAGAAAGAGGTTTTCTCCACTCACTTTTGAGCTCTTTGAAGTTTTTTTTTAATAAAAGGAAGTTCGGCCTTAGCCTAATCTCACGGACTTTAATTAAAATAAAGAAAAAAAGTTACAAGTGAATGGGACTAGAGCCCATGGGACCCCCCAAATCCCACAATGCAGGGGAGGCATATGGGAAGCTAGAGGGCATTACAAATGAGGCATATAAATTTATCATCACCCTCATGTGGGACCCATTTGGGTTTCAACTTGTTGTTTTCGAGGAGATAAATACAGTGATGTCTAAACGGTGGAGATCTCTTATCTCGAGAGATCCTTTTACCTAGGAGAAACAAGGTTTCTCGATCGACCATTCCTTAGGAGTTTGGCCAAAATTGACAGCACATCGCTCCCTCCAAATCTTCCATAGAGTCTCACCTTTGATGGCATTCCACAGCCTCGATGAGCAGCCGACTGCCTCACCCAACATCACCTGTTGCCAGTTGATTTGGTTCGTGAGTCTCAATACTTGGGTCACGTGACGCCAGATAACTCGGGACTTGGGGCAATCGAAGAACAGGTGAGCTAAATCTTCGATGCACCGATGGCAACGCTTGCACCATGGTGGCACACCACAGATTTTGTTAGCCCTTGCATTGGACTAGATACATCTATGCAAGATCTGCCACATGAGAACGGACTTTTGACCTCAATTAGGGGGTGCCAAATAGACATGAATTTTAGTTCCCACCGAAGTTTGGTCCAAGAAAGGGACCATCTCTTGTTAAGGGTGTGGTGAACATCTAAATCCTCTTTGAAGTTGGGGGTTCTAGATAGCTTCTTACCATTGCTCCATTTGAGGCCCTCCAGGAAAGGAAGATCATGATCGTAGAGAAGGCGGGTAGTTCAGCGGTCCCATGCTAAACACCTTCTTTGAAGAAGAGTCCATTCCTCAAAGGTAACTCTAAGTCTCGGATCCAATTCTTTGAACCTAATCCACTGGCTCGTCTCTTGTTTCCAGAGTTGTTTCCACTGTTTGAACCCCTTGTTCCATAATCGTTTTGCAGTTTGGAGGTTCCAAGACTCCACCCCCCTAATGCCGCTGATCAGGAACCAAATAGAGTCATTTTGTCTTATCCGAGCCGCCCACTTCCACTCATCACTGATTTTGATATCGTTTGGCCTTGTTCCAATTCTTCCATAAGGAACACACGAGGCTAGAGCCTTTAGGGGACACCGGGTGGGGGGAGAACAAAAGCGTGAGAATCCCTAAGTCCTTCCAACCAGGATGGCCAACTAAGGTAAGCTCTTCTATGTTTCTGAAGATCAATTTAGCCCAAGAGGACTCCCCATTGCTCCAAGCCTTGATAAGCCATTTTGCCGCCAGCTTGTGGACCAACCCAACGATATTCAAAATTCCCAAGCCCCCTAAGTCTTTAGGACTAATGCAAGTTTCCCATTTGATTTTGGGAATCCCCCTCCTGTTGGGGTCCCCAGTCCAAAGGAAGTTTCTGCAGATTCTTTCCACTATGGCCAAGTCTTTCTCCTTAGATCTCCAACACGAGATAAAGTAAATAATTGTAGACAACATAAATGTGTTAACAACCATAGCACGCCCTGCCAAGTTGACTTGCATACCTTTCCAATGATTCAGATTGCTATCCAGCTTTGATAGCACCCAGTTCCAGCGTTGGTCCATTGAGATGTCAAATCCCATCGGAATGCCAAGGAGACGGTGTCGGGATGAAATCCTGCAGGGAGTGTGCATTGATTTTTTTTCAAAGATGATTGATTTATGAGTTTTGTGTGATGTTTTCACTGAGAAAGTGGTAAAAATTTGGTGGATTTGACTGAGTGTGAGATGCGTAACTATGTTAGAGATGTACGTTAGATTGTGTGTGTAAATAGCTATGTCTTGATCCATAAACCTGTAGGTTTGACCCTTACAAACCCCTCAAAACATGCGGGTTTACCCTATGAAAATCGGACTTGAACCCTTGGAAACCCTTGGAGTTTAGGTCCAAACTATAAATAAACCCTTGGAATTGATGTTTACCCTCGTCCAAACCCTTAGATTAATTAACCTTGTACATACAGTGTGAAAGCAAACCTTAGTTTAAGAAAAATAAAAAGAGAAAAAGAAAAAGAATCAAAACTAGAAAGAAAAGAATTGCAAAAATAAAAGAAGAAAAACCAAAAATAGAAATAAGAGGTGGCATTTCCCAAAAATAGAAAAATGAACATGCAAGGTGGTCTGAAAATAGAAAGTTAGACAAGGAGGTTAGAAGATTCTAGAGAAGTCCTACATAGGGGAAGGCCTATAAATAGGTGCCCTAGTCTCATTTGTTCCTCCCCGTGGGTCTTGCTGTGGATCTTCCTACCAGGTATGTCCTTGTCCATTTCCGTTCAATCATCTTTTTACTCAAGCATTAAGGTAGTGCATCTAGGGAGAGAGAGATCAGATGACAAGTAGAGATTTCACATAAGTTTAGAAGCTTGACGCCTTTGAGAAGGGAGGGTAGCTGATGTTTTGGCTGCTGGGAACACTGCAGCTAAGGTTGCACTCGTGTTAATCAGGCCTGGAAGAAAGAATAGGGAAGTGACTGAGGCTCTGTAGAAGGTTGCTGCTGCTTATGATTGCAAGGTTGTTGACGGTTTCTTGAGCCATAAGATGAAGTAGTTTGTGATTGACGCCAATAAGGTTGTTCTGAGTGTGTCAAATCCAGAGATATGAGTTGAAACGATATTTGACGATGAGATACTTAAGATTGATCTCAGAAGTAGGATGCCGCATTGACGGATTCATTGCAGTTGTAGCATACACATGTGTTGTTTAGGAAGGACTTGTGACTGGGAGGGCTGTCGGCGCTCTTGTTCCATATCTGGCACAGAGAAGGCGGCAGAACGCAAAAACGTGCGGACGGAGGAGAGAGAAGACTGCTTAACTTTGGTGCTACCTGATTGGAGAGAAAGAGGGGGCGCCAAAGGTGGCTGTCGGGGACGTCGAAGAGAGAGAGAGAGAGAGAAGTCGGCACAGATATGCGTAGAGAGAGAATTATGATGACCACGTGATGACGGCTCGAGAGAGCTCCAGAGAGAGATGGTGCGCGACTGCAGGTGATTTTGGGTGCACATTCTACCTAGAGAGAGATGTTTACTAGCGTGCACAGCAGAACACAGTGAAGAGAGAGATTCACGTGATGGAGAGAGAGAGAGAGATGGATGCGCACGCTACTGTACTATACTCGGATAGAGAGAGGTGTGTCGGTAATGTCCGTGATTGGATCACGTGAAAACAGAGAGGGAATTGGGGGAGATCTTCATGTTAACTCGAGGCACAGATGGCGCTGGACAGCTCGACGAAACAGATGGGTGGTGCTATCTGTGCTCGCATGGCAAGAGAGACTTCCACTATCGGCTGTTGACGCGCGCAGCGCTGAGAATCTGGAGCAGGAGAGAGACGTAGGCTGTGGTTGACGGCGGACGGGCAGGAACGTGGAGGAGAGAGAGGGGAACGTCAGCTACTACACATCGCAGTCGAGAGAGAAAGGCGGCCGCACTACCGGACGGATGTATCCAGAAGAGAGAGAGTGAGTGAGATACCCGCTTATTGGCGCTGCTGTCGGTCTATGCTGGAGAGAGAGAGAGAGGGATGGTTTGGTCGACAGCGGCAGAAGTGGTCATCGTGCATGAGAGAGAAAATATATATAGAGAGAGAGAGAGAAACACGGACTATCGATGGCAGACATATACACGCACGGCTCTAGAAATGGAAAAGTCACCGTAGAGAGAGATGTGGCAGAGACTCCTTGAAATTATGAGAGAGGGAATATGCTTGATTCTTTTTTTATTAACAAAGAGAGAGATTAACAGAGAATGCATTGTTGCGCGTGACTACATGCTCTGGTAATCTCTCTCTTTGTTAATCAAAAAAGAATCAAGCATATTCCCTCTCTCAAAATTTCATGGAGTATCTGCCACATCTCTCTCTCTCTACGATGACTTTTCCATTTCTAGAGTCGTGCGTGTATATGTCTGCCATCGATAGTCCGTGTTTCTCTCTCTCTCTCTTTTTTTTTTTTTTGAGACAACAAGAAAAGAGAGTAAATTAAGTAATAAAAGTACAAAGTGCACAGGGAAGCAGTGATCCCATAAGGCAGAGGTTACAAGTTAAGGACCATGATGAATCTATCATCGGAGTAACAGTCCAGAAGTGCATCTCTCCATTTACAGGGAGGAAGGGACTTGATAATAACACTTTGGTCCTGAGGGCCCTGTTTGATAGACAAAAGACTCTGCATACCAGAGAGATACAAAGCTTTTCTAAGGGAGAACATATAGTTCTTTTTGCCACTTTTGAAGAGGGCTTGGTTCCTACTAATCCAAATGTGCCATAGAATGTGGCCCCTCCATAAGTGCCAAAGAGCTAAATCTAATTTATTACAACAACCGAGAATGATCTCCTCAAAACCAAGTTGGGGAAGTTTTTTGAAGGCCAGAATAGGATCCAACAGTTTCCAGAACTGTTTAGCATGCCAGCAATTACAAAAGAGATGGGTTAAATCCTCTTCCCTGCTGCACAGAGCACAGATACTACTATTAATATTTACTCTCTTAGCCCTGATGCCAGTCCACAGCCCATTGTGAATAATCAGCCATTCCAAGTAGGAATGCTTGATATTATAGGGAAAAGCCCAAATAACTTTGAACCTGTATCTCCATTGATTGGCAGACCATTTACACCCCCATCTGGAGTTTAACTTGTTAGTAATACTGAGAACAGAGCCTTTGTTGTGTTTGAAACAAGTCCAAATATCTTTGGTTACTTCAGTGGGATGAAGGTTGAAAATCCTGCACTCTTCAATTTTCTTCTTCAGGAGATACTTCCTATCCAGCAGGATCTGCAGACAACCAGGAGAAAAGTGAGTCAGAGACAGAATATATTCATCAGATAACAACTCACCTGAGTTAAAAAACCAGGCCCAGTTTCTGACACCAAGTTTAAAACACTTGTGTTCTCTAATCTCGATCTCTTTGTTATTCCATAAAGCAATCCAACCTAACCAGGGAGATTCCTGAAGAAAAAAGTTAAGGTTAGTTGAATACTTAGAAATAGGAGAAAAACAGAGTTTAGCTTTCATCCAAGCGGACCAAAACCTGCAAGAAAGACTACTTCCAACAGGGACAAAGGGGGTAGGGGAGATAACAATATCCCAAAGATGATTGTTAGTCCAAGCCTTGTAATTTTTAATGTAAAACTTTTGAATGTTTCTTTTAAGCAGACAAGCCCAAATGTCATTAGAGCTTAAGGATCTGTAAACCCATTTAGAAGCCAAGTTCTCAGCCATTTTCATAGGGCAAATAATACCCAGGCCACCTTCATGTTTAGGCAGACAACAGATTTTCCAAGCCACTTTAGGAATTTTGTGGTTCTGGTCATTGCCCCCCCATAAGAATCTTCTAGCCAGAGAGATAATCTGGTTAAGTTGTTTCTTTGAAGGACTCCAGCAAGCCAGAAAATACACAATGGACGGAAGGAGATAATGCTTCAAGACAAAACATCTGTGAGAAAGGGAGGCAAAAACATTATACCATCTGAGCATTTTTGACCTGAATTTTTGAAGCACCCAATCCCACCTTTGCTGCATAGAGACATTAAAACCCATAGGAATACCCAAAAGTCTAAAAATCACACGATCTTGTAAAATGCTACAGCCTATGTCAATAATACACTTGGGGGTGATTTGATTAGAGGACCAAAAACCAGTTTTGGTATGATTGATATGAGAACCACTGGCCAGACAGAAGGTTTTTAAACAGTCCAAGAAATTTTCTGCAAACCGAGGATCAGCAAGAGTACACATATTAGTATCATCAGCAAACATTTGAAGCCCAAGTTGGCAATTAGAGTTGGGGATGGGTATGCCTTTGATTTTCCCATTAGAAAGATCATTATTCACAAGCCACCCTAGGGCATCACTAGATATGGCAAACAAAAGAGGGGCCAAAGGACATCCCTGCCTAATGGATCTAGCTATCTTAAAAGGGGGGGAAAGATGACCATTAAAGGCAACTCTGGACCAAGCATTCCCAAAGAGGGTACTAACATACTTAATAAACTTTTTTCCCAAACCAATATCATGAAGAGATTGAAGGATAAAGTCCCATTCAATTCTGTCATAGGCCTTGTCAAAGTCAACCTTGAAAAAATAGTAGTGGAGATCAGTTTCATTAGCAAATTCAAAACCTTCCCACAAAGAAATAATAGCATCCAGAATGTATCTGCCTTTAATAAAACCTTTTTGCATGGGGAGAATGATAGAATTCATAATAGGACTAAGCCTTCTAGCAAGGGCTGAGGCAAAAATTTTATAGACAGAATTGAGACAAGAAATGGGTCTCCAATTATTGAGATCTTCCTTAGGTCCTCTTTTGTGGATGAGTCTAATAACACCCATATTCATGGAAGCAGACAAGGATCCTTTCCTAGTGGCCTCTTTCCAAATCTCCAGAAGGTAGGGAGTGATGAAGTCTTTTAGCTCTTTAAAAAGTTCATTAGGAATACCATCAATTCCAGGAGACTTACCACTTTTCATTTTAACAATGGCTTCTTTAACCTCACCAGCAGAGAGGGGCAAGTCCATAAGAGCAGCCAGTCCATGAGGGAGCGTTTTCACCCTGATAGAAGCTATATGGGCCCTGGCTCTCTGGATATCTTCCCCCCTCTTGGGAGGACTAGAGAAGACATTCTTAAAGAAAGAAGCAGTTTCATGTAAACAGTCTTCCATATCCACAGCAATGTCCCCATTACTTTTAGTAATTAGGGGAATGAAATCCTTGCTTTTCTTTTGTTTGAGCATCTCATACATATGAATGTTGGGTCTGTCAAAATTCTTTTCCCAAAACTTTCTGGAGTTGGAAAGGGACCAGCTAGCATCCAGGTATTCCTCACATCTGAGCTTATGCTGTAATTCAATAAAATCCTTACAGGGGTTATTAGAATCATACACCTTGAGGGCTTCAAGGATTTTCTCTTTCCGGAGGGTTCTAGCCTTGACCACCTTGGCTTTATAAAAGGAAAAGATATTCTGAATATCTTTGACAGAATTATCCCAACTTTTGAAAGCAGGGATGTTCTGGGAGAAATGCCACGAAATGGCAGACTTAATTTGATTAATGAGCGAGGGAATTTTAAGAAGTCTAGAATCCAGGTGGGGCCATCCTGCTCTAAAAGGTTTATGATTTCTCTTAAAGCACATACAAAGGGGAAAGTGATCAGACAGCAACAGAGAGTGATCAGTATTAGCACTAATTTCATAGAAGTTATTACTATAAGCAGAATTAACATAACACCTATCAAGTCTGGCACCAAGAGCATTAGAATTACTTTGATTGTTGTGCCAAGTGATTCCAGTGTGTTCAGAATAATCAATCAAATCAAGATGAAGACACAGAGAGTACCAAGCAGACTTTTCAGAGCCATAGATGCAATCACCTTTCATGTTAAGTCTGTCATTAATATTGGAAACCATATTAAAATCCCCAATGATGCAAACATTACCATGAAAAAGTTTTAATTCATCCCAGCAAGCAGTTCTAGTACTCCTGCAGTTAGAAGCATATATACTGACAAGACAAACATCAAACGGAACATCAAGAGAAACAGCAACCCATTGAAAAGAAGGGCTTTTATAAACACTTTTGATGAGATGAGAAAATTTAGGGTTAACACCTATGGCAGAACCACCTTTACCCTGGTTATGTTCAGTAAAAAACCAAGTGAAGTGACTATCAATGATTTTCAGCCGGTGGACTAAATTATTGCCGCCGATCTTGAGTTCCTGAAGACAGATCACATCAGGGGGCTTAGAAAGATTTTTTTTCCAATTGCAAATGACTTTAGCTCTAACCGGATCAGTCAATCCTTTGCAGTTAAGAGAAACAATGTTCAGAGAATCCATAAAAAGAGACAGAGAAAAAAAAACCAAAGGAACTTAACATTTAGATGCTTTACTAGGTTGAAGATTAGAATTAGAAGTTCTAATCCCCTCCTTCCTCTTAGTTTTGCCTTGTAGCTTAACAACAATGTCGTTGACCTTATTCAGAGCAGTAGGGAGTTCAAGATCCACCTGCATCTCATTAGACATTTGAGACATTAATATATCATCAGTTTTGTTAATCTCATCCATTAAAACATCTTCATCAAGATCTGAATACCTGACGTTATGAGCCTTTTCCTTACCTACTACCTTCCACTCATTAGTCTTACCATGATCTATAAAACCTTGTTTATCTTTTGATTCCACCATATTAGCTTCTGAGGGGTGAATATTTGGGAGATTTTCCTTATTTGAGTCGTCTGGCTGACAGTCCCTGTATGATTCATCTGTATCCAAGAATGAGGAATCAGCAGCATCTAAAAGAACACTGAAAGGATTATTAATTTTCCCTGTTTTTTTCTTTGGGACTTTAGGGTTGGGCTTTTTGGTGTTCGCAGCAGAATGACCATTCCCATTGGATTTATTGATGGAAACCCCACGAACATCTGGAACAGGAGCCGCTGGAGCATTAGCAGAGCCCGAAGGGATGTTGTTGAGCAAAGGACAATCTTTAATGAGATGACCCTGTTTAAAGCACTTGAAACAAGCATTAGGAAGATTCCTATATAAGATTTGCTGTTCATGAAGAAAGAGACCATCAGAATCCTTGATACGAATAGACTGTTTAATAGGTTTTGATACATCTATTTCTATCATTAGCTGAGGGTCCCATTTAGGGTTTATCCCACCAACCCTGGATTTCTGACCAAGAACTTTACCAAGCATAGCTCCTAGTTTATTCAGCCAGGGATAGAAATCAACAGGAAGATCAGGAAAATCCACCCAAATGGGAAGTTTAGTAGGTTTGGGGCCTTTAGGATTGAACCCCACATGCCATCTGAAGAAGGAAATAGGAACATTCTTAATAAGCCATTGACCTTCAGAGATAACTTTAAAAGCACTGGTAGATTCTTCAAAAAAAAACAGGTAATAGTTATTCGGAAGATATTGAACTTGCTTGACAAATAGACCCCGAGGCTCCCAATTTGTTTTCAGCCAGTTCTTGAGAACTTCCTGGGCAGGTCTTGGCCCATGACAGAGGCCAATAATCACTTTTTCAGTAAGCTGGGAATGCCAGTTAGAGAGGGAGTTCCTGTCAATAATGAACTCCTCCTCTTCCACAGGGTCCTTGTTGTCAAGGTTAAGGAAGTGAGGAGAGTCTTCTACAGGGCTTTTACCTTTTTCCATAACCGTATGAGACCGAGGGGAGAGAAACATACCTGGAACAAGTTCGCGATCGACACCGACCTGAGAATGGAGCTGCAACGAGTGATCTGGCGAGCGGGTAACATCAGCAAATGTTCGAGAAGACGAGCCTTGACAGACGATGTCCTGTAAAGACATGGCGGCCCCAACAAGGGGGGAAGGAGAGGGGAACCCCCCCACACCAAGCCCCAGACACTGATCAAGACAGAGTAATAGCAGAACCACGGCGAAGAGACCACACGAAGCAGAGGCAGAAAGGCCCCCAGCGGGGAGGCCGCACGACAGAGCCCGAGGGCATGCAGAGCCCTAAAACGCCACTCTCTGCCTTAACTCCCCCACTCCGCTCGCACACCCCTCTCTCTCTCTCTCTCTCTTTCTCTCTCTCTCTCTCTCCATATTTTCTCTCACGTACGATGACCACTTCTGCCGCTGCCGACCAAACCATCCCCCTCTCTCTCTCTCCTGCATAGACCGACAACAGCGCCAATCAGTGGGTATCTCACTCACTCTCTCTCTTCTGGATACATCCGTCCGGTAGTGCGGTCGCCTTTCTCTCTCGACTACTATGTGTAGTAGCCGGCGTTCCCCTCTCTCCTCCATGTTCCTACCCGTCCGCTGTCAACCATAGCCTACGTCTCTCTCTTGCTCTAGATTCTCAGCGTTGCGTGCGTCAACAGCCGATAGTGGAAGTCTCTCTTGCCACGCGAGCACAGATAGCACCACCGATCTGTTTTGTCCAGCTGTCCAGCACCATCTCCGCCTCGAGTTAACGTGAAGATGTCCCCCAATTTCCTCTCTGTTTTCACGTGATCCAACCACGGACATTACCGATAGACCTCTCTCTATCCGAGTATACTACAGTAGCGCGCGCATCCATCTCTCTCTCTCTCTCTCTGTCCATCAGGTGAATCTCTCTCTTCACCGTGTTCTGCTGTGCGTGCCAATAAACATCTCTCTCTAGGCGGAATTTGCACCTAAAATCACTTGTAGTCGTGCACCATCTCTCTCTGGAGCTCTCTCGCGTCGTCATCACGTGGTCATCATAATTCTCTCTCTACGCATATCTCTGCCAACTTCTCTCTCTCTCTTTGACGTCCTCGACAGCCGCCTTTGGCATCCCCCTCTTTCTCTCCAATCAGGTAGCACCAAAGTTAAGCGGTCTTCTCTCTCCTCCGTCCGCACGTTTCTGCGTTCTGCCGCCTTCTCTGTGCCAGATATGGAACAAGAGCGTCGACAGCCCTCCCAGTCACAAGTCCTTCTTGAACAACACATGTTTATGCTACAACTGCAATGAATCCGTCAATGCGGCATCCGACTTCCGAGATCAATCTTAAGTATCTCACCGTCAAATATCGTTTCAACTCATATCTCTGGATTTGACACACTCAGAACAACGTTATTGGTGTCAATCACAAACTACTTCATCTGATGGCTCAAGAAACCTTCAACAACCTTGCAATCATAAGCAGCAGCAACCTTCTACAGAGCCTCAGTCACTTCCCTATTCTTTCTTCCAGGCCTGATTAACACGAGTGCAACCTTAGCTGCAGTGTTCCCAGCAGCCAAAACATCAGCTACCCTCCCTTCTCAAAGGCGTCAAGCTTCTAAACTTATGTGAAATCTCTACTTGTCATCTGATCTCTCTCTCCCTAGATGCACTACCTTAATGCTTGAGTAAAAATATGATTGAATGGAAATGGACAAGGACATACCTGGTAGGAAGATCCACAGCAAGACCCACGGGGAGGAACAAATGAGACTAGGGCACCTATTTATAGGCCTTCCCCTATGTAGGACTTCTCTAGAATCTTCTAACCTCCTTGTCTAACTTTCTATTTTCAGACCACCTTGCATGTTCATTTCCTATTTTTGGGAAATGCCACCTCTTATTTCTATTTTTGGTTTTTCTTCTTTTATTTTTGCAATTCTTTTCTTTCTAGTTTTGATTATTTTTCTTTTTCTCTTTTTATTTTTCTTAAACTAAGGTTTGCTCTCAGACTGTATGTACAGGGTTAATTAATCTAAGGGTTTGGACTAGGGTAAACGTCAATTCCAAGGGTTTATTTGCAGTTTGGACCTAAACTCCAAGGGTTTCCAAGGGTTCAAGTCCGATTTTCATAGGGTAAATCCGCATGTTTTGAGGGGTTTCTAAGGGTCAAACCTTCGGGTTTATGGGTCAAGACATAGCTATTTACACACACAATCTAACATACGTCTCTAACATATTGATGCATCTCACACTCAGTCAAATCCACCAAACTTTTACCACTTTCTCAGTGAAAACATCACACAAAACTCATAAATCAATCATCTTTGAAAAAAAATCAATGCACACTCCCTGCAGGATTTCATCCCGACACCTACCCCCGCTCAACCTGCAGATCGTCCTGATGGGCCAACCTACAGGATCCAACAAAACCGTATCAGGGTTCTTTTGAAAACTATTTTTACTTTTTATCTTTTTCTTTTCAAAAATCAAAGCGTGATTTCATGTAGTTCATGCAGTTCTTATAAAGATTAGTACGAATCTTAGAAAATTAGGTAGATTCAAGCTTCGCAAACATATGTTCCTACATCTGCAATCTGACAAGTAATCACATGAATAAATCATTAGCTTTCTAGATCTTCTGTTCGTTTAACTGGTTCAGATCAAACTGCTCATTCTAAGTACTAGCATATACTTATGTTTCTACTAGCTCTATTTGTAGAATATACCTCGATTCCTACTATTTATCTCCTACTCTGCAACCCTCCATTAGATGTCTTTCCTTTTCCTTTTTCTTTTTCATTTTATTTTTCTTTTTCTCTTCATCTCAGCTCAGCAAATTCTTTTTATCTTTTGTTGGAGATAGACGTCTGCGGAAGCACGCGAACAGCACAAGGAAGAAGAAGAAGCTTGGAGCACAAACACACAATATTGAATGTATTACTAGAGAATGTACAAAGATAAGTTGCCCATTAGGGCAATAGGCGTATATACAAGCCGGGGAAAAAAACCTCCTAAAGAGGGAAAAAAGTGCCCCGACGGTCCTAGAGTGTTCACACACATCACTACCTAAATATATCAACAAATCCCCCTTGGGAGTGATGCGGTGAACAAGGAGCTGGCACTCATGTATAAGGAAGTGCCAAGCTATGTGGAAATCACTCCACAAAAGGAAGTAAGCCCAAAGCTTTGCGGAAAGCTTCAAACTTCTCCCTAGGCAGAGCCTTCGTGAAAAGGTCTTCAATGTTCTCTTGCGTGGGCACATATGCCAAGCTGATCTCCCCAGCAGAGAACCTCTCCTTGACATAGTGATAATCCACCTCAATGTGCTTAGTGCGAGCATGGAACACAGGGTTCCTCGCAACTGCCAATGCGCTCTAACTGTCAGTGAAGATGGTGGTGGCAGAAGACTGACCAACACCCAAATCAGCCATAAGGCGTCTGAGCCACACACACTCAACAATGGCTGTGAAAGCTGCCCTATACTCAGCCTCACAACTGGAAGTGGCCACAGTAGGCTGCTTCTTGCTCAACCAAGATATACATGAGCTACCAAGCATGAAGCAAAAACCACTGGTGGACATACGAGTGTCATAGCAACTAGCCCAATCTGAGTCAGAAAAAGCATGCAAATCTGGCGGTAGTGATCCCCCCTTGGGATAAAACAACCCAAGTAGCCGAGTACCACTCAAGTAGCGAAAGATGCGCTTAACCGCTTTCCAATGCGTGACTCCTAGGCAATGCATAAACCTGCTCATCTGTGAGACAGGAAACTGAATATCTGGCCGAGTAATGCATAAGTAAATCAAGCATCCAACAGCCTGCTGATAGAGAACAGCTTCAAATGCATCTCCAGCATCATGAAGACTCAATCGTAAACCTGTCTCCATAGGAGTGGCAATAGGCTTACAGTCTTCAAGGCCAAAACGCTGCAATAATGTGTCAATATATTCTGTTTGACACAAAGCCATTCCACCATCAACGTGCATAAACTGAATGCCCAAATAGTGATGCAAATGCCCCAAATTAGACATCTCAAATGAGGCATGCAAATCAGCCTTAAAATCAGCAATATGTGTCTCAATAGGACCAGTGAGCAGCATGTCATCAACATAGACAACAATGATCAGAAGCACATCATTAGCACGTCTAGCATATAAGGTGCTTTCAGTTGGACTGTTCTCAAAACCATGTGCAATCAGATAGGCATGTATCTTCTCATACCAAGCACGTGGTGCTTGTTTTAAACCATATAATGCCTTCTTTAACCTGTAAACCTGGTTTTCATGCCCTTTCTGCACAAAGCCACGGGGCTGAAAAACATACACTTCTTCATACAAGTCACCATTCAGAAATGCTGTTTTAATGTCCAACTGATGTACATTCCAACCATGATGGGCTGCAAGTGCACAAATGCTCCGAACAGTAGTCATACAGCATGTAGGTGCAAAGGTCTCATCAAAATCAATGCCTATTTCCTGTGCATAACCCTTTGCAACAAGCCTAGCCTTATACCTATCAACTGTACCATCAGGTTTACGCTTCAGCTTGTATACCCACTTAGTGCCAATGGCCTTCTTGCCAGGAGGCAAGTCACATAAAGACCATGTACCATTCTTCATTATAGCATCATATTCAGATTGCATAGTAGCCATCCAATTTTCTGAATTTTGTGCTTCATCAAAAGAAACAGGCTCATTCTCATCACAGAGACTAGATGCAGCCATAGCATAGCAATCTGATCCAAAGGAGGCACTATGAGAGCCTGAACGAGTACGATATGACAAAGGTGCATCTAATTTGCTATCACGCAAAGTCTGCACCAGCCATTTTGGCATAGTTTTTGCCTGCTCAATATCAGCTCTCTCATCAATAAGTGCATGATGTAAATCTACATCAGAAATGGAATGATCTGCATCATCATATGAAACCTGCAAAGGCTGAGAAGTTGCCTCATTAGGACCAGCACTAGCCTATTCACCTGTAAAAAGAGGCATCAAAGTATCATACATGTCTTTCGAGCTAACAGATGTCTCCTTAGTACATGAAAGCAATGGCTGAATAGCATCTTCCACAAAGACAACATCACGGCTAACCAGAATGCATTTAGTCTGTGGAGGATACAGACGATAGCCTTTACTTTCAGAACTGTACCCAACAAAAATACATTTTTACTGCCTTATCATCCAATTTTCTGCGATGTTGTTCAGGCACTAATGCATATGCCAAACAACCAAAAACATGCAGATGAGCAACAGATGTCTTGCAGTCATGCCAAGCCTCATATGGAGTGATAGACTGCAACGCTTTAGTGGGACACCTGTTCAGTACATATGCTGCACACATGACAGCCTCAAGCCAGAAACTATGTGGTAAAGCCTGACTTTTGACCATGCACCTCGCCATCTCCATGAGTGACCTGTTCTTTCGTTCAGCAATTCCATTCTGTTGAGGTGTATACGGCACTGTACACTGGTGTTTTATCCCACGTTCAGCCAGAAATGCATTAAAATCTGAAGACATATATTCCCCCCCTCGATCCAAAACCAAAAACTATTTGAAGCACATGAACACTTCGGACTTTGCTTTGAGTGGATATACCCATGCATGCCTGGAAAAATCATCAATGAAAGTCACGAAGTAAAGGTAATTTCCAAAAGAGGGTGTCTGCATAGGACCACAGACATCACTATGTATAAGCTGCAATTTCTGCGTAGCCCGAACTGAACCATCTTTTGGAAAGGAAGAACGCTGCATTTTGCCCAAAATACAGCCTTCATAAACATGTTTTCCAGGTGCCTCAAGTTTGGGCAAAGAGGACACCATTTCAGATTTCTGCAGGCGTAACAAACTAGCAAAATTCAGATGACCAAAGCGTGCATGCCAAAGCTTTGCATCTGACATAGCCTGAGAATCATGAACTGCACATGCCGAATCATTCACAGATCTTTCATAGTCTATGAGCTTATACAACCCACGACATAAAATGCCAGAAGCAATAATCACATCGCCATTTGAGAGATCATGGACTGTACACTTGTCATCAACAAATTTCACAACCAAGCCAATCTTGGCTAATGCAGAAATTGATAACAGGTTCTTTTTTATCCCTGGCACAAATAAAGCATCTGACAAAGTGAAAGAAGTACCATCAGCAGTAGTCAGAATGATCTTACCAACTCCCATAACAGGATAAGAGGAGTTATTGGCGCATGTGACAGTATTCCCTGTAGGGGTAGGCTCGAGTGAAGAGAAGAAACTGCGCTGCGAGGCAATATGTTTGGTCACCCCACTGTCAAAGTACCAAACATCTGAGTCTATTGCAGACATGCACTGATGATGAGAAGATGGGTCAAAACTGCAGACAGTAGTAAACACCCATTCTTCTTCCTGCACAAGCAGACTCTGTTTTTGGTGTAGAGGCCTCTGCAACAACCATTCCAGCCTCTTTCTTGTTGGAAAGAAGAAAGAGGCTGGAATGGTTGTTGCAGAGGCAAAGAAGAAAGAGGCTGGACGTCTTTCAGGTATAACAGGACGTCTTTCAACACCCTGCACAATATTCCACAATCCTTTTGCAACCAGTACATGTCGCATCATATAAGCCCATAATGGGTAGTTGGTACCATCCAACTTATCCTCAACAGCCAACATACGGAATACATCACTACTTTCAGCCATGGCCGATGACTAAAATACCTTGATGCAAAAAATTGACTGTATCTCAAAAAGTTGAACAGAACTGCCCAGTCGAGTTCTGCTAGACCTGTAGCAGACTTCGAGACGCTTAAACTGGCGAACAAAAACTGGTAGATACCTTTGGCACAAAAGGATGAAATAGCCTGCACAAGCGCTGCGATAGTGCGTTCGGAGGCCGAAACAAGCTCAGATCGCGATTTCGGCACCACATAGCAAAGCTGTTTTGATCTCGGAAACACCTTGAGTATGCTGACCAAATTTCGTGCGAATCTGAGACTCCAAACGGAGGAGTGTCGACGGTGCCCTAGAAGAAGTGACGACCTACTCTGATACCAATTGTTGGAGATAGACGTTTGCGGAAGCACGCGAACAGCACAAGGAAGAAGAAGAAGCTTGGAGCACAAACACACAATACTGAATGTATTACTAGAGAATGTACAGAGATAAGTAGCCCATTAGGGCAATAGGCGTATACACAAGCCGGGGGAAAAAAACCTCCTAAAGAGGGAAAAAAGTGCCCCAGCGGTCCTAGAGTGTTCACACACATCACTACCTAAATATATCAACATCTTTCATTTTCACAAATCGGCCTATGTCGAAATCGGGTGTGACTCATGGACTTGTCCGCTCGGCCAAGTTTACCCCACCTCTCTGCCGACCCGACATAGCACACGACATACACAACGTCAACCCTGCATGAGATCGACGTCAGCTCATGGCTCTGATCACCCGGCCAGAGTGACTCCACCCGCCTACCGACCCATGCAGGCCTACGAAGAAACTAGCTACAGCTCGTGGCCTTGATCACCCGACCAAGGTAGTTCCACCTGCCTACTAGCCCATCGTAGCGCACTAACAACATGCATACACATATAAGCTGGCTTGAGTATGAAGGTTTTTCTTAAATCATGATACATATGGAGGTAAGATCTCGCAGGAAGCAAATAATAGGACCCAAAGAGTCCCACTCACTAAGCTTTCAAATCAATCAGCATATACATGCACTCGGTCTAAGCATGCCATCACATTCCCAAGCTTTCACTCTCAAAAGTCTCTAGTCCGCTAACTAATTCCATTCATATAATTTCTAGTCGTTCATGCTTCATGCAAACCCATAACAGATATTTGCTATCTTCATTCTACATGATTTTCAAAAATTCATACATATCTTTATCATACACATCAATGTCATGCATATGCTCTATTGCGAAGAAAACAAATTTCAAATTGGAAACATTTCACCTCGTCATTTTATTGCATCTTCTTCATTGATCGATCCAATTTTTCTTCAACTTCATGGTCTATCATTCTTCATCAGCATCAGCCTCTACTCGAGTGAACTCAAGTTAACTGGGACACTTGGCACACATGTAGTTACATGGCTGACACTTGGATGGTTAGTATCCACCTGCCCAAGAAGGCAGTCCCCTAGAGAGAGCTATATATAGAGGCATTTGGTTGGGAGGAGAGTCATCTCTCTAGCATGTGGTCGTCGTAATCTTTGTTCTCTTGCATTAAGTTCGAAGTTTGAATTGGTTGTAAAGTTTTAGTTATTTCTTTCCGCTTTCCAAAAATCTTTTGGAATTGACTCAGATATGGTATCTGATTCCTTTCGCAAAAGACCAAGGTTAGTCGATTAGGATAAAATAACTAACTTGAACATCCTAGATAGATGTTATGTACAAGAACCTTTTCAATCTTCAAAAGATGATAAGTCTAAGTGGGCTTATTCATTTGAGTTTGCTTCAAGTTATAGCATAAATAATTTCCTAGAGTCCAGTATACTCTAGAATAGGGAAGTTAGGAATTGCTCATTAGATTGACAATTCCCAAGAACTTTCAGTTAAAGTCTTTGAGAAAAGTATCCTAAGTTGGATAACTTTCATTTTGAATTTGAATTGGTGAAGTTAGTATGGTTGATTCCACCGAAATGGTAAACTTTCTCTTACAGTTTACATAGGATTTTTTCAACTCATTCGGACAAAGTAGTCCTCTAGTCGGGTGAAAAAAATCAAGTAATTGTTGGATCAAAGTAAACCATTGTATAAACATCTAAGTTAGATATTTGAGACAACCAAACTTCAAGTTCTCCAAAACAAATTCAAGTGACTCTAGAATTCTTAAATTCTTGCAAGGGATAAGAATTCCACCTTCATTACTAAGTCCATGCACCAGTCATGCCCAGAAATGGACTAGTAATTTGAATCCACCTAGTTCACATGTTTGTGCCTAGATCGCACTTCCAGAAACTGTGAATTAGCTAGGGATGTATTTAGATCCACCCTTATTATTCTTCACTAGTTTGTACTTTGTCCTGTTCATCAAAGTGCAAAACCAGATAGTGTTTTGAATCATTTGGGCAGGGATGCCATCACAGAGATGAGACATGTTCTTCCAGTTCTAGAACATGACCATGTTCTTCCAGTTTTAGAACATGAGGCTCGGGGGTGGCCTACAGAATGTATATAGCTCTATTTTCGAGGTCGAAAATATTTTCCAAGGGGGGAAGAATGTAATAAAGTAAGTCTATGATCCAATGGTCTGGCCGGTTCAGACAGATCTAAAATCGGACACCGTTTGGTCATCCATGTGTATGACCAAAGATCTCGAGTTTTAGACTTACTAGGAGGTCTTGTGCTCTTATGAACAAGTGATCCACTTAGCTTAGTGGTTAAGTCTCAAGGGTGTGAAGGAGGAGGTCTTGGGTTCAATCCCCATGGGAGACATGGGAAGAGTATTTTGCTCAAAGACATCTAGAGCCTTCTAGAAGCATCTACTTGAGTTAACTCAAGTTAACTGGGACACTTGGCGCACATGTAGTTACATGGCTGACACTTGGATGGTTAGTATCCACCTGCCCAAGAAGGCAGTCCCCTAGAGAGAGCTATATATAGAGGCATTTGGTTGGGAGGAGAGTCATCTCTCTAGCATGTGGTGGTCGTAATCTTTGTTCTCTTGCAGGCACGTATCACTTGCGAATCCAAATCCGAATCTGAATCCACATCCACGTCCGCTGTTCACGAATCCGAATCCGAATCCGAATCCATGTCTGCGTCCGCGTCCGCTTTCGCGTTTGTCTCTATCTCTGTTCTAGTTTCGCTTCTGCTTCTGCTTCTACTTCTGCTTCTACTTCTGTCTCTATCTTTGTTCTAGTTCTGCTTCTGTCTCTGTGTCTATTCTAGTTCTAGAACCAGAACCTGCATTTACACCTATGTTTACACCTACATATACACCTACTCTTACACCTTCGCTTACTCCAAGGCATCGACTAAGGCAAAGAACTTAGGCAATACATTGGCAACATTGGCAGCCAAGGCCCGGTTGGCGACCATTGTTAGCCATTGGCTATGCACGAGGCAATTTTAATTTTGAGTGGCAATAGAGAGTCTTAGATTCCCTCAGGTAGGAGGATTTAAACCCACGACCTCCTACTTACAAGGGGAGTACTTTAACCACTACTACATCTCTTTGAGTTATCACTCTATCTCGCTTTTGTCATATTTACATCAACTTTCACCTTCCTCTTCCTTTTACAATTTCCAAGATGATCTCACACATGTGGAAGCGCATGTCGATTTTCTAGAGGAATGCATCAAAGAATAGGGCATAATTTACAATATATAACTCAAATTTTAGCATATAATATATAATTTGAAAGCTCTCGGAACGAGCTTTTTAAGTAACCTATTAGATTGAGGATCTAACATAGTTTGAAAGAGGGGTTTTGTTCTCTAGATATGGACCCTACAACAATGGAGGATTTTGGCAATTCACCTTTACCTGGGGTCTCACTCGAGCAACAATTAAAGCTTATGCGACAAGAACTTCAAGCAACTCAGCAAGTTGTACAAGAAGGTGATGCTATTCTCTAGCAAATACAAAGTCATGATTGTAGCGTAATCAAAGTGGTGAAAGTGATTATCACTACACAAGAAGAAGGTGCAAGTTCCAAGATAGTTGCTAAGAACTTCCAATTCTCTAGATTCGATGGAGGAAACGATGGCCAATTTGTCTTGTCATGGCTCTCATAATTCGACGATTTCTACTCTGATGAGTCATATTCAAAAAGTGAGAAAGTCAAGTTTGCTACCAATTATTTGGTAGGAAGAGCTTAGCTATGGTGGAATGTTTTACGGAATAGTACCAACTGTCCTATCACATGGGACGCATTTCAGGCAAAAATTAAGGAGTCTTTCCTTCCTTCCCAGTTCCATCTACATGTGCATCATGTATGGACAACTTTTGGATGGAGAGAAGGAGATAATGTATCCATTTATACTAACCATTTTTGGCAATGTCTTTTATTACTTCTTTCACTTGAGCAGGTTCCTGAAGCAAGTTTGCAACGAAAATATGAAGATGTCTTGGAGAGGGGAATCCAAGCAAAGCTCCATACCCTTCGACCTAAAACCTTGTATGAAGCTATCTCTTTCACACATGATGCTAAAAAGGATTTGCAATACATCAGCAAATCACTTTGCTTACAACAAATTCATCAACGTCAACCACCCGTCAAAGCCAATTTTCCTTTTAAGCGTCCTTTTACTACGTTCGATTCACCTACTTTCTAATGCCCTCCTCAATCCCATTTAGTACCATCCAACAAATCAACCCTTTGCCAGCCTCACAAACCTACCACTCTTCAAAATACGATGATGAATGCTCAACAAAAATGACCCCGTATAACTTGTTGGAATTGTGGAAAGATAGGTCATACCAAAGATGCCTGTAGGATGAGACCTACTAATAGGCAACCCATTGAAGCTCAAGTACACAACATGTAGTTTGTTCCTGCTGACACTGAACCTAACTGGTTTGAAGAAGTATTAGAGCAAGAACTAAGTACCCTGGGTAATAGAATTTCTAACCATTCTCTACTCTCTATGCATGGTACCATTAATGGCGTAGTAGTAAATGTTTTACACGACAATGGTAGCTCACATGATTTTATTTCTCATAAGCTAGTTAAAAATCTTAACCTTACTACTCATCCTTCTATGTATAAGATTAAGGCTGCATTTATAGGGAATAGGTATAATGTTACGAATGAGGTGCACAATGTTCAAATTTGTATAGGCTCATATGTAGATGAACATTTATTTTTAATTGCTCTGTTGTAGTCATATGATGTTATACTTGGCATGCCATTTCGACATAATTACAACCCGTGCATTGATTATGATACACACACGATTACTTTCAAATTTAGAAATAAAGATGTTTCACTGTCTGTGATGCATGATTTTCAAACCCTCCTGTTCATTAGTCATACGCAAGTCTAACGAGCTTTGAGGAAAGGTTATAACTCATGTATTGTCTTTGTGAATAATATAACTGATTATACACATACACTTCCAAGTGCACATAAGTCATTTATGGACTCGTATAAGGATAGTTTTATGGCTGATTTTCCTTCTGCAATACCACCTTCTAGGGGATCTCTTGACCATAGGATTGATTTAATTCCTGGTATCTCTCCTCCTCATAAAGCACCTAATAGGCATGGACCTTTACACCAAATTAAATAGCTAGATAAGTTAAAGATTTACTCAACAAAGGACTAATATAGAGCACTTAATAAAATTACCATTAAGAATAGGTATCATATCCCTAGGATAGATGACTTGCTAGATAAACTTTGTGGAGCTTGTGTCTTTAGTAAAATCGACCTCAAATTTGTGTATCATCAGATCATAATGACATCGCATGATATTTATAAAACTTCTTTTAGAACTCAACACGGCCATTTTGAATTCATGGTAATGCCTTTTGGACTTACCAATGCACCTGCCACCTTTTCACGTATGATGCATAATATTTTCCTTGAATACCAAGACTTCGTTCTTGTCTTCTTTGATGATATACTTATTTATAGTGAGAATGATAGTGAACATGAAACTCATTTAGCAACAGTCTTTTATTTGTTATGTAAAAATAAACTTCATGCTAATTCTGAAAAAGATTTGTTTCTTCCAAAACGAGATAGAGTATGTTGGACATATCATGTCTAGTCAAGGCGTTCATGTAGATCCCAAGCATATTAAAATAATTGAAGAATGGCCTAAACCTCAATCAGTGAATGATGTCCGTTCATTTTTAGGATTAGCTAGCTTTTATCGAAAGTTTGTAAAGGGATTAGCTAGCTTCCCCTTACTTTATTATTGAAGAAAAATATAAAATTTGTATGGGGAATAGCCCAACAACAATCTTTTAATAAACTTAAGCATGCATTTTCCCATGCGCCTGTTCTGTAATTACCTGATTTTGCACAACCCTTTCACATAGTTACAGATGCTAGTGGTTCTGGTATAGGTGTTGTTTTAATGTGAAACGATCATCCTCTTGCATTTGAAAGTAGGAAACTCAAAACTTCTGAATGCAATTATTGTACATATGATAAGGAACTATTAGCTGTTGTGCATGCATTGAAAATTTGGAAACATTACCTTATGGGTTCGGAAGTTCTAATTCAAACCGACCAACAAGTTATTAAACATTTATTACATCAACCATTAATTTTTGATAGACATATTAAATGGGCATCATTTCTAAAAAACTTCCAACCTCTGATTCAATATCACCCAGGGAAAGCTAATGTTGTAGCTAATATTTTAAGTCATCTTCCATCCCCACAAACAACTACTATTTCAATTAATAATATTTCTTCTATTCAGATTCATTCATTTCATGATATGATTTCCACTTATGCATGTCACATGTACTTTTCACAAGCATGGATTGCTTTCAATAATTCCACATCACATCATGAGGATCATTACACATTTCATAATGGATTCTTGTATTTCCAACACAAGTTATGCATTGCACAAGTATTCAAAGAGTTTGTTATGAAAGAGATGCATGAACCACCATATATGCGTCATAGGGCATACAGAGTACCATTTCTGCATGTAAAGATTTCTTCTTTTGGCCTAACATGGAAAAAGATGTTGCACAGTATGTTTCTCACTGCATTGTTTGTCAACGTGTAAAAGGAAATTATGGTAAACCATTCGGATTATTAATGCCACTTCCTATACCTGATGGACCATGGGAATAAATTTCTATGGATTTCATTACTGGTATTCCTACAACTCCATCTCACAATGATATGATTTGGACGATTGTTGATAGGTTTAGTAAACATGCATACTTCATTCCTTCTAAAAAGACCTTAACTGCACCTCAAGCTGCTAAGTTATTTATTAAATGTATTTTTCCACATCATGGTTTTCCTAAAGTTATTCTTTCAAATCGAGATGTTTGGTTTTGTAACCATTTTTGGGTGGCATTGTTTCAACATCTAGGATCAAAAATAGACTTTAGTTCTGCATTTCATCCTGAAAGTAATGGTCATAGTCAAATATAAAAATCACTCACTTCAGGAACGACAATGGATACATAAGACCTCCTTATCACCTCACTATGATCATTTAGTTTCTGCATATCATTCCCAATTACATTAAACTTTCATGTTTTCAATTCCATGCATGTGTTTTACATGGTTCATGCCTAATATTGTTCAGTGATGGGACATGCGACTGATCATCCATGTCTATTTTTATATTTATCAAATGAGGTCGGTTGCTTGTCAACTGGGAGGCATGTTGTATTTTATGGAATCATGCAAGGTTAAATGGAATTTTAATGTTTTAAATGTCCAGAAGGTTTTAATGTGGTTGTGTTTGATTTAGCAGGTGAAGAAGCATGAGGGTGTGGATACAAGTGGATGCGCATAAATAAATATTCGAAGACTAAATCGAAGACTTCTAGAATAGTTATATTTAGGTCTATCTTGTTGTAAAAGTAGTGGTTCGCTTTAGAAAGCGACGCCTTTTGTAAATAAAGTAGTTTTTCCTAAAAGACTCTTCTAAAAGCGACGGCCCTCGTGTAACTTCTATTTTCAGGACATAATAGAAATAAACCTGCACCCAATATCGTGCCGATTGTTTCTCTGTTTCTGATTCCTGTTTTGTCTTCTTTTTGCCTCTATGTGTGCATGTACTGAAGGACCTGATAGCATTGACACGGCTAAGAGAATGTACTATGAAGAATGGTACTTGTTGCGAAGTAGATTCAATAAATCGGAGGCTCGAAGACTCACCTCCTTATTGGGCATGAATCCCCTCACCTTCAGGGTCTTAGATGGAACAACCACAATTGTCTTGGTAAAATTATGAGATTCAAGAAGAACATAGACATTCACATCATGCGTAATAGGAGATGGTGTTTAAATTGTCCGATTTTTAGGTGGGATTTCAAGTTCCAATCCCCTTGGCATCCCCTCATCAAGGTTCAAAAATTGGTTCTTTTGTGGCAAGTCCTCTACCAGGGAATTTGGTCCAATGTAAAAGCTATCAAAATTTATGGGGTGCCTCCATGGTGTAAACAATGCCTTCGTGGCAATGAGGAATCAAGACACCTCTTCTTTTCTTGTCTTAAGTCAATGTCAGTTTGGCGGCCTCTTGGGAGAATCATGTTGCTAGAGGAACAAATCAACTAGAAGTAAGAGCTTTTGGGTGAAGCGATCGGTTGTTCCTCAACAATATGGAATGCTATAAGAGGTGAGACCCTCTAGAAGATTAATTGGAAAGAGAGGTGTGCTGCCAACTTTGGTAGCCCTTCTTAAAAATGACCAATTGAAAAATCTATTTTGCTTTTAGGCAAAAGAATTTCCAATTGTAAGAAGTCCCACCTTGTAGATATCATAAAGTGTTTTTCCTTGAGAGCAACAAGATTAAAAGAAAATGAGCCCCCCATGAGAGAGAGAGTAGACTTTGGCACAACTTCTTTTTTGGGAAAAGAAAATCAACGAGCTCAAAAATTTTACTGCAGACTTCAAAAAAACAGTTCAAACTACATTCTCTCTCTCGTTCGTGTGCGAACGTATTTGTGTGCGTGCGTGTGTATGAAGCTCGGGCCGATGTTGACTTTGACGTTTTCTTACCAATCGAAATCCTTTCCTTCAATATGACGATGGATTTTGTCAGCCTAGCGGAATTTTAGATTTGTCTAATATCTCCCTTTGGACTGCACTGATCGCCGATGATGAAGGCATGATTCATGAATAGTCGACTCCCTATATCTGGGTAAACCAAAGCTCATTCTGAGCATGCCAAAAAGAAACAACGAGCTCAAATTCTAGAAACGTTAATGCTGACTTCAAAAGTTCACAAAGACTTTTTTAGTCTTTCTCTCTCCGGCGGCCCCCCCTGTGTGTATCATGTGTGTCACATGTATGCTTGCGTCTGTTATTTGTGTGCCATTCGCAGTCTGAAACCTTCATGGAATTTGGAAGCGTCTCTATATGAGGGACTCGAAGAATTCGACTTCTCGGTGTGCGAGCGGAGTGGGGGAGTTAAGGCAGAGAGTGGCGTTTTAGGGCTCTGCATGCCCTCGGGCTCTGTCGTGCGGCCTCCCCGCTGGGGGCCTTTCTGCCTCTGCTTCGTGTGGTCTCTTCGCCGTGGTTCTGCTATTACTCTGTCTTGATCAGTGTCTGGGGCTTGGTGTGGGGGGGTTCCCCTCTCCTTCCCCCCTTGTTGGGGCCGCCATGTCTTTACAGGACATCGTCTGTCAAGGCTCGTCTTCTCGAACATTTGCTGATGTTACCCGCTCGCCAGATCACTCGTTGCAGCTCCATTCTCAGGTCGGTGTCGATCGCGAACTTGTTCCAGGTATGTTTCTCTCCCCTCGGTCTCATACGGTTATGGAAAAAGGTAAAAGCCCTGTAGAAGACTCTCCTCACTTCCTTAACCTTGACAACAAGGACCCTGTGGAAGAGGAGGAGTTCATTATTGACAGGAACTCCCTCTCTAACTGGCATTCCCAGCTTACTGAAAAAGTGATTATTGGCCTCTGTCATGGGCCAAGACCTGCCCAGGAAGTTCTCAGGAACTGGCTGAAAACAAATTGGGAGCCTCGGGGTCTATTTGTCAAGCAAGTTCAATATCTTCCGAATAACTATTACCTGTTTTTTTTTGAAGAATCTACCAGTGCTTTTAAAGTTATCTCTGAAGGTCAATGGCTTATTAAGAATGTTCCTATTTCCTTCTTCAGATGGCATGTGGGGTTCAATCCTAAAGGCCCCAAACCTACTAAACTTCCCATTTGGGTGGATTTTCCTGATCTTCCTGTTGATTTCTATCCCTGGCTGAATAAACTAGGAGCTATGCTTGGTAAAGTTCTTGGTCAGAAATCCAGGGTTGGTGGGATAAACCCTAAATGGGACCCTCAGCTAATGATAGAAATAGATGTATCAAAACCTATTAAACAGTCTATTCGTATCAAGGATTCTGATGGTCTCTTTCTTCATGAACAACAAATCTTATATAGGAATCTTCCTAATGCTTGTTTCAAGTGCTTTAAACAGGGTCATCTCATTAAAGATTGTCCTTTGCTCAACAACATCCCTTCGGGCTCTGCTAATGCTCCAGCGGCTCCTGTTCCAGATGTTCGTGGGGTTTCCATCAATAAATCCAATGGGAATGGTCATTCTGCTGCGAACACCAAAAAGCCCAACCCTAAAGTCCCAAAGAAAAAAACAGGGAAAATTAATAATCCTTTCAGTGTTCTTTTAGATGCTGCTGATTCCTCATTCTTGGATACAGATGAATCATACAGGGACTGTCAGCCAGACGACTCAAATAAGGAAAATCTCCCAAATATTCACCCCTCAGAAGCTAATATGGTGGAATCAAAAGATAAACAAGGTTTTATAGATCATGGTAAGACTAATGAGTGGAAGGTAGTAGGTAAGGAAAAGGCTCATAACGTCAGGTATTCAGATCTTGATGAAGATGTTTTAATGGATGAGATTAACAAAACTGATGATATATTAATGTCTCAAATGTCTAATGAGATGCAGGTGGATCTTGAACTCCCTACTGCTCTGAATAAGGTCAACGACATTGTTGTTAAGCTACAAGGCAAAACTAAGAGGAAGGAGGGGATTATAACTTCTAATTCTAATCTTCAACCTAGTAAAGCATCTAAATGTTAAGTTCCTTTGGTTTTTTTTCTCTGTCTCTTTTTATGGATTCTCTGAACATTGTTTCTCTTAACTGCAAAGGATTGACTGATCCGGTTAGAGCTAAAGTCATTTGCAATTGGAAAAAAAATCTTTCTAAGCCCCCTGATGTGATCTGTCTTCAGGAACTCAAGATCGGTTGATAGTCACTTCACTTGGTTTTTTACTGAACATAACCAGGGTAAAGGTGGTTCTGCCATAGGTGTTAACCCTAAATTTTCTCATCTCATCAAAAGTGTTTATAAAAGCCCTTCTTTTCAATGGGTTGCTGTTTCTCTTGATGTTCCGTTTGATGTTTGTCTTGTCAGTATATATGCTTCTAACTGCAGGAGTACTAGAACTGCTTGCTGGGATGAATTAAAACTTTTTCATGGTAATGTTTGCATCATTGGGGATTTTAATATGGTTTCCAATATTAATGACAGACTTAACATGAAAGGTGATTGCATCTATGGCTCTGAAAAGTCTGCTTGGTACTCTCTGTGTCTTCATCTTGATTTGATTGATTATTCTGAACACACTGGAATCACTTGGCACAACAATCAAAGTAATTCTAATGCTCTTGGTGCCAGACTTGATAGGTGTTATGTTAATTCTGCTTATAGTAATAACTTCTATGAAATTAGTGCTAATACTGATCACTCTCTGTTGCTGTCTGATCACTTTCCCCTTTGTATGTGCTTTAAGAGAAATCATAAACCTTTTAGAGCAGGATAGCCCCACCTGGATTCTAGACTTCTTAAAATTCCGTCGCTCATTAATCAAATTAAGTCTGCCATTTCGTGGCATTTCTCCCAGAACATCCCTGCTTTCAAAAGTTGGGATAATTCTGTCAAAGATATTCAGAATATCTTTTCCTTTTATAAAGCCAAGGTGGTCAAGGCTAGAACCCTCCGGAAAGAGAAAATCCTTGAAGCCCTCAAGGTGTATGATTCTAATAACCCCTGTAAGGATTTTATTGAATTACAGCATAAGCTCAGATGTGAGGAATACCTGGATGCTAGCTGGTCCCTTTCCAACTCCAGAAAGTTTTGGGAAAAGAATTTTGACAGACCCAACATTCATATGTATGAGATGCTCAAACAAAAGAAAAGCAAGGATTTCATTCCCCTAATTACTAAAAGTAATGGGGACATTGCTGTGGATATGGAAGACTGTTTACATGAAACTGCTTCTTTCTTTAAGAATGTCTTCTCTAGTCCTCCCAAGAGGGGGGAAGATATCCAGAGAGCCAGGGCCCATATAGCTTCTATCAGGGTGAAAACGCTCCCTCATGGACTGGCTGCTCTTATGGACTTGCCCCTCTCTGCTGGTGAGGTTAAAGAAGCCATTGTTAAAATGAAAAGTGGTAAGTCTCCTGGAATTGATGGTATTCCTAATGAACTTTTTAAAGAGCTAAAAGACTTCATCACTCCCTACCTTCTGGAGATTTGGAAAGAGGCCACTAGGAAAGGATCCTTGTCTGCTTCCATGAATATGGGTGTTATTAGACTCATCCACAAAAGAGGACCTAAGGAAGATCTCAATAATTGGAGACCCATTTCTTGTCTCAATTCTGTCTATAAAATTTTTGCCTCAGCCCTTGCTAGAAGGCTTAGTCCTATTATGAATTCTATCATTCTCCCCATGCAAAAAGGTTTTATTAAAGGCAGATACATTCTGGATGCTATTATTTCTTTGTGGGAAGGTTTTGAATTTGCTAATGAAACTGATCTCAACTACTATTTTTTCAAGGTTGACTTTGACAAGGCCTATGACAGAATTGAATGGGACTTTATCCTTCAATCTCTTCATGATATTGGTTTGGGAAAAAAGTTTATTAAGTATGTTAGTACCCTCTTTGGGAATGCTTGGTCCAGAGTTGCCTTTAATGGTCATCTTTCCCCCCCTTTTAAGATAGCTAGATCCATTAGGCAGGGATGTCCTTTGGCCCCTCTTTTGTTTGCCATATCTAGTGATGCCCTAGGGTGGCTTGTGAATAATGATCTTTCTAATGGGAAAATCAAAGGCATACCCATCCCCAACTCTAATTGCCAACTTGGGCTTCAAATGTTTGCTGATGATACTAATATGTGTACTCTTGCTGATCCTCGGTTTGCAGAAAATTTCTTGGACTGTTTAAAAACCTTCTGTCTGGCCAGTGGTTCTCATATCAATCATACCAAAACTGGTTTTTGGTCCTCTAATCAAATCACCCCCAAGTGTATTATTGACATAGGCTGTAGCATTTTACAAGATCGTGTGATTTTTAGACTTTTGGGTATTCCTATGGGTTTTAATGTCTCTATGCAGCAAAGGTGGGATTGGGTGCTTCAAAAATTCATGTCAAAAATGCTCAGATGGTATAATGTTTTTGCCTCCCTTTCTCACAGATGTTTTGTCTTGAAGCATTATCTCCTTCCGTCCATTGTGTATTTTCTGGCTTGCTGGAGTCCTTCAAAGAAACAACTTAACCAGATTATCTCTCTGGCTAGAAGATTCTTATGGGGGGGCAATGACCAGAACCACAAAATTCCTAAAGTGGCTTGGAAAATCTGTTGTCTGCCTAAACATGAAGGTGGCCTGGGTATTATTTGCCCTATGAAAATGGCTGAGAACTTGGCTTCTAAATGGGTTTACAGATCCTTAAGCTCTAATGACATTTGGGCTTGTCTGCTTAAAAGAAACATTCAAAAGTTTTACATTAAAAATTACAAGGCTTGGACTAACAATCATCTTTGGGATATTGTTATCTCCCCTACCCCCTTTGTCCCTGTTGGAAGTAGTCTTTCTTGCAGGTTTTGGTCCGCTTGGATGAAAGCTAAACTCTGTTTTTCTCCTATTTCTAAGTATTCAACTAACCTTAACTTTTTTCTTCAGGATTCTCCCTGGTTAGGTTGGATTGCTTTATGGAATAACAAAGAGATCGAGATTAGAGAACACAAGTGTTTTAAACTTGGTGTCAGAAACTGGGCCTGGTTTTTTAACTCAGGTGAGTTGTTATCTGATGAATATATTCTGTCTCTGACTCACTTTTCTCCTGGTTGTCTGTAGATCCTGCTGGATAGGAAGTATCTCCTGAAGAAGAAAATTGAAGAGTGCAAGATTTTCAACCTTCATCCCACTGAAGTAACCAAAGATATTTGGACTTGTTTCAAACACAACAAAGGCTCTGTTCTCAGTATTACTAACAAGTTAAACTCCAGATGGGGGTGTAAATGGTCTGCCAATCAATGGAGATACAGGTTCAAAGTTATTTGGGCTTTTCCCTATAATATCAAGCATTCCTACTTGGAATGGCTGATTATTCACAATGGGCTGTGGACTGGCATCAGGGCTAAGAGAGTAAATATTAATAGTAGTATCTGTGCTCTGTGCAGCAGGGAAGAGGATTTAACCCATCTCTTTTGTAATTGCTGGCATGCTAAACAGTTCTGGAAACTGTTGGATCCTATTCTGGCCTTCAAAAAACTTCCCCAACTTGGTTTTGAGGAGATCATTCTCGGTTGTTGTAATAAATTAGATTTAGCTCTTTGGCACTTATGGAGGGGCCACATTCTATGGCACATTTGGATTAGTAGGAACCAAGCCCTCTTCAAAAGTGGCAAAAAGAACTATATGTTCTCCCTTAGAAAAGCTTTGTATCTCTCTGGTATGCAGAGTCTTTTGTCTATCAAACAGGGCCCTCAGGACCAAAGTGTTATTATCAAGTCCCTTCCTCCCTGTAAATGGAGAGATGCACTTCTGGACTGTTACTCCAGTGATAGATTCATCATGGTCCTTAACTTGTAACCTCTGCCTTATGGGATCACTGCTTCCCTGTGCACTTTGTACTTTTATTACTTAATTTACTCTCTTTTCCTGTTGTCTCAAAAAAAAAAAAAAAGAAACCTTCATGGAATTTTTTAAAAAGGAAGTTAGGCTCTAGCCTACTCTCTCAAGCTTTAATTAATAATAAGAACAACTCTTCAAGTGATCAATCCTAGCATCCATGGGACCCATGAATCCCACAAAGTAGGGTAGCTTAAAAAAAACTAGCTATGTCTCAGCTTATGTAGCTTAGTGGCTGACGTCTTGAAGCTATGGGAGGAAGTCCTAACTTCAAGTCTTGGCTGGACATGTCCATGATTCTCTCATGATGGGTGCCTCTACCTTACGAGGTTGGGTGTGTGAGTGTGTATTTTCAATTCATTGTACTCTCAAAAAAAAAACTAGCTAGAGTTAGAGATCATTACAAAGAAAGTTTAATAAACCTTTCATCCCCATCATGGGAGGCCCACTTGAATTTAATCTTGTTGCTCTCAAGGAAGAAAACTCTATGATGCCTAAATGGCGGGGATTTCTTACAATTGGGAATTCTTTCTCCTAAAATGAAAAAATATATTTTTCGATCGACCATTCTTTAGGAGGTTTGTCAAAGTTTGTAGCACAACTCTCTTTCCATATCTTCCGTAGGGCTTTGCCTCTTTTAGCATTCAACAATGTTGAAGAACAATCAATCGCTTCACCTAGAATTGCTTGCTTCTAGTTGATTTGACCCTACAACAACAGGATTCTTCCAAAGGAGTCTCAGATCAACACTGATTTGGGGCACGAATAGAAGAGGTAACCCAAGTCTTTTTTGCCATGAAGGCAACATTTACACCAAGGCAGAACACTGCCAATTTTGTTAGCTTTTACATTGGTCCAAATACCTCGGTGGAGTTGTTTCCATATAAGAAAAGCTTTTATTACCTCTATGAGTGGATGCCAAAGTGCTTGGAACCTAAATTCCCACCTTAAGCTCAACCAATTCGGACACCACCTCCTATTGAGCATGATATGAAAGTCGCTATTCTTCTAAAATCTCGGAATATTGTTAATACTATTATCATTGTGCTATCTTAGGCCCTCTAGGCATGGGGGTCATTCCCAATAAGGAGAGGAGTCTTCAAGAAATCCCATGCCTTGAATCTGCTCCACAACAGGCACCAATCATCATAGTCCACTCTCTTAGCCAGATCAATGTCCTCAAATCTAATGCATTGGCTTGTGTCTTGATTCGAGATGTGCATCCACGAGTGGAAACCTTTGTTCCAAAGCTTCCTAGCTTTTTGGAGGTTCCATGGCCCAACCCCCCTTATGCCTTTCATTGGGAACCAAATCAAATTATTTTGTCTAATACCGACCACCCATTTCCAATCATCATTGATCTTGACATAGTGTTTCATCTTGTTCCAACTCTTCCATAGAGAGCAAACTAAGCACGAGCCTCTGGGAGTCACCCGGATAGGGGGAGAACAATAGAGTGGTAAGATCAAGAACCTTCTAGCATAGAAGCCCCACCAACCTAAGAGAGCTCTTGTTTCTAAAAATCAACTCAGCCCAAGAGACTTTCCTGTTGCTCCACATTTTAATTAACCATTTGGCTGCCAACTTATTGGCCATTCCTTCAATGTCAAGAACGCCTAAACAATACCTTGATCGTTTTGGCTAATGCATGTAGCCCATTTAACCTTTGGGCACTCCCCTCTTGTTAAGATCTCCCATCTAGAGAAAGTTTTTGAAATTTCTTTCCAATTTGGCAATCTCTTGTTCTTTTGGTCTACGACAAGATAAAAAGTAAACTAAGAAAGAAGGAACATGCTAGCCACCATAGCAGGAATCACCAGGTTGATCTACATACCTTTCTAATAGGCCAATTTGTTATCAACTTTAGAGAAAGAGCCTAGTTGCATTTCTAACCCATCGAGACATCCAACCCCTTTCAAATACCTTAGAGGTGGAAGAGTTGACCCCTAGGGATCAACTGACAACCATGGTCAATCAAAATTTGAGCTAGATGCTCAATCATACCATTGAAAGCTATTTTGCAGTGTTTTATTCTAGAGCTTGATGCCTCACAAAAAGTATTTAGGTAACACCAAAAGGTATCAATGCTAGCTAGATCATTATGTGCAAAAGCACCTGTATCATTGGCAAAGATGTCATGATCATCTGATCTTGATTGAGGGAAGAATAAGGACTTGAATAAGACCTAACCGTGCATGATGATTAACCAAGAAACTGAGACCATCAATGGAAATTGCAAAAAGAAGAGGAGCTAAGGGGCATCCTTCTTTCATAGACCATTTTAAACAAATATCTTGAGAAAGCTACACATTACTGTTTATTTGGGTTGAGGCAGAGCAACGTAGAGATCATTTTAATTAGTTTTTGGCCGCAAACAAGGTCTTTCAATGATTTGTGAATGAAGTCCCACTCGAGTCTATCATAAGCTTTGTCGAATTCAATCTTAAGGAAGAGGACATCTTGAGCAAAATCTTCAACAAAAGTCAAGTCTTCCCAAACATTGATGATAGCCTTGAGGATTGATCTCCCCTTGACGAACCCCTTTTCATCCTCACTTATCTAGATTTGAAGGTGACACGAAATGCAATTAGTAATAACTGTGGCGAGGATCTTGTAACTGGTTTGTAGCATCATTAATTTATGCCAATTTTCAATCCTATTTTTGCTTCCTTTTTTATGAATAAGCTTGATAACGTCTTCATTGAGGTAGTTGGGGAGTGTACTGAAAGATACACCCTCTTGCCACACCAAACAAAGTGGAGTAGTCACCATGTACTTGAAGGTCTTGAAAATCTTATTGGTAAGCATGCCCCTCCTTGGGCTTTTGCCATTAGGAAGCGCATCATTAGCTTCAAAGTTCTCATTATCCAAAATGGGAGCTTCAAGGAGAGGCTTCATATTTTGTGGAATCCATTTGGTTTTGACTCTAGAGATGGCTGCCATATTATCACTTCTATGAGCAAAAGAGGTGTGGAAACCCCCAAAAGTTCATTGAAGTGATTGACAATTGACATGCTATTTTCTTCATCCATCTTGCACTCAAAACTATCAATATCTATCATGAAAGGGATCACTTCCTTTGATTACCTCTTCTTAAGGAGATTTCACATCTCTATAGTAGGTTTATTCACTTTACCCACCCACCATTATTCAAAGTATCTCTCGAGATTCTTTCTTTGAATTTCCTCTTCCTATCTCAACATGCTTCCAATTTTGAATTTCCTCTGGAGTTTCTTTCTTTCAATTTAACCTTCATATCTCAAATCCTTGTTTGGTATTGAGAGTTGGCTTTACTGAATTCATTGTCAAGGTGCCTTAACCTTTGATAAAGATTTTCCCTTTTAGCATGATGGATTTTTTGAAGCTTCTTCAGAGTCCTAACCAAGATGTGTTGTGTCCTCTTCGCTGCCCCCCTCCAAAACCTGGTTGGAAAGTAGTGGGTGGTAAAGTCCAAGTTCTAGGCATCAACAATCTCCTACTAGATCGAGGGGAATGAGAAGGTTAGTAGATTGGCCTAAAACTAGATGGTTTTTTTTTTTGGATTGACGTACATTTACAAGGTAACCACAATCGGGTAGTGATCAAAGACAACAAGATCCACACATTGGGAGAGGGAAGGGAGGCCCTACTTATTGATGATATTTTGCACAATATAACTTCTATCAAGTCTAGCTTTCCTCAAGTCAAGTCTCGATTGGAGCTTTGACCAACAAAATGTTGGAGTTAGACATCTGCAGAAGCACACGAACAACATAAGGAAGAAGAAGAAGTTTGGAGCACAACACACAGTACTGAATGTATTACCACTAGAATATACAAAGATAAGTATCCCGGTAGGGCAATATGTGTATACACACGTCGGGGGAAAAACCTTCTAAAGAGGGAAAAAAGTGCCTTAGTAGTCCTAGAATGTTCACACACATCACTACCTAAATATATCAACAAATCCCCCCTGGAGGGATGTAGTGAACAAGGAGCTGGCACTCATGTATAAGGAAGTGCCAAGCTATTGGAATCAATCCACAAAAGGAAGTAAGCTCAAAGCTTTGCGGAAAGCTTTGCAAAAAGCTTCAAACTTCTCACTAGGCAAAGCCTTCATCAAAAGATATGCAATGTTCTCCTGCATGGGCACATATGCCAAGCTGATCTCTCCAGCAGAGAACCTCTCCCTAACATAATGATAATGCACCTCACTGTGCTTAGTGCGAGCATGGACCACAGGGTTCCTCGCAACTGCCAATGCACTCTGATTGTCAGTGAAGATGGCGGTGGGAGAAGACTGACCAACACCCAAATCAGCTATAAGGCCTCTTAGTCACACGAACTCAACAGTCACTTTGAAAGCTTCCCTATACTCAACCTCACAACTGGAAGTGGCCACAGTAGGCTACTTCTTGCTCAGTCAAGATATGCATGAGCTACCAAGCATGAAGCAAAAACCACTAGTGGACACATGAGTGACATAGCAACTAGCCCAGACACAGTCAAAAAAAGCATGCAAATCTAGCGGTAGTGATATCCCCTTGGGATAAAACGACCCAAGTAGCCCGGCACCACTCAAGAAGCGAAAGATGTGCTTAACCCCCTGCGAATGCTTGACACCTGGGCAATGCATAAACCTGCTCATCTTTGCGATAGCAAACTGAATATCTGGCCGAGTAATGCATAAGTAAGTCAAGCATCCAATAGCCTACTGATAGAGAACAACATCAAATGCATCTCCAACATCATAAACATTCAATCGTAAACCTATCTCCATGGGAGTGGCAATAGGCTTACAGTCTTCAAGTCCAAAAGGTTGCAATAATGTATCAATATATTTCGTTTGACACAAAGCCATTCCACCATCAACTTGCATAAAGTGAATGCCCAAATAAGGATGCAAGTGCCCCAAATCAGACATCTCAAATGAGGCATGCAAATCAGCCTTGAAATAAGCAATATGTGTGTCATGAGGAGCAGTGAGCAGCATGTCATCAACATACACCACAATGATCAGAAGCACATCATTAGCATGCTTAACATATAAAGTGCTTTTAGTTGGACTGATCTCAAAACCATGTGCAATTAGATAGGCATGTATCTTTTCATACCAAGCATGTGGTACTTGCTTTAAGCCATATAATTCCTTCTTTAACCTGCACACCTTGTTTTCATGCCCTTTCTGCACAAAAGCCATGGGTTTGAAAAACATACACTTCTTCATGCAAGTCACTATTCACAAATGTTTTTTTAATGTCCTATTGATGTACATTCCAACCATGAAAAGGTGCAGGTGCACAGATGCTACGAAGAGTAGTCATTTGGCAAGTAGGAGCAAAGCTTTCATCAAAATCAATGCCTCCTTCTTGCGCATAACCCTTTGCAACAAGCCTAGCCTTATAGTTGTCAACTATTCCATCAGGTTTATGCTTCATCTTGTATACACACTTAGTGCGAATGACCTTATTGCCAGGAGGCAAGTCTCATAAAGACCAGGTACCATTTTTCATGATAGCATCATATTTAGATTACATTGTAGCTATCCAATGTTCAGAATTTTGTGCTTTATCAAACGAAACAGGTTCAGACTCATCACAGAGATGAGAGGCAGCCAGAGCATAGCAATATCATGCAAAATAGGCACTATGAGAGCCTGATCAAGTATGATATGATAGAGGTGCATCTAATTTATTGTCATGCAAAGTCTGCACTAGCCATTTTGGCATAGTTTGTGCCTGCTCAATATCAGCTCTCTCATCAACAAGTGCATCATGTAAATCTGCATCAGAAATGGATTGATCTGCATCATCACATGACACTTGCAAAGGCTAAGAACTTTCCTCATTAGGACCAGCACTATATTGTCCACCTGTAAAAAGAGGCAGCAAAGTATCATACATGTCATTGTAGCTAACGGATGTCTGCTTAGTACATGAGAGTAACGGCTGAATAGCATCTTCCACAAAAACAACATCATGGCTAACCAAAATGAATTTACTTTGTGGATGATACAATTGATATCCTTTACTTTCAGAACTATATTCAACAAAAATACATTTTATTGCTTTATCATCTAATTTTTGCAATGTTGTTCAAGCACTAATGCATATGCCAAAAAACCAAAAACACGCAAATGAGCAACAGATGGCTTGCGACCATGCCAAGCCTCATATGGAGTGATAGATTGCAGTGCTTTAGTGGGACCCCTGTTAAGTACATATGTTGCACACATGATAGCCTCAAAAATTTTGTGGTAAAGCTTGACTCTTGACCATACACCTCACCATCTCCATAAATGACATGTTCTTCCATTCAGCAACTCCATTCTGTCAAGGTGCATATGGCACTGTACACTGATGTTTTATCCCCCATTTAGCCAAAAATGCCTTAAAGTCATAACACATATATCCCCCCCCCCCCCCCCCCCCCCAATTAGAATGGAGGGTGCCCATTTTACATAATGACAGATTTTCAACCAAAACCAAAAACTAGTTGAAGCACATAAACACCTCGGACTTTGCTTTGAGTGGATATACCCATGCATGCGTAGAAAAATCATCAATGAAGGTCACAAAGTAAAGCTAGTTTCCAAAAGAAGGTGTCTACATAGGACCACAAACATCATTATGTACAAGCTACAATTTTTGAGTAGCATGAATTGAACCATCTTTTGGAAATGAGGAACACTGCACTTTGCCTAATATATAGCCTTCGCATACATGTTTACTGGGTGCCTCAAGTTTGGGCAAAGATGACACCATTTTAGACTTCTTTAGGCATAGCAAACTAGCAAAATTTAGATGACCAAAGCATACATGCCAAAGCTTTGCATCTGACATAGCTTGAGAGTGATGTACTACACATGCTTAATCATTCACAGATCTTTCATAGTCTATGAGCTTATATAGCCCATGACATAAAATGCCAGAAGCAATAATCACATTGCCATTTGACAGACCATGAACTGTACATCTGTCATCAACAAATTTCACAACCAAGCCAATCTTCACTTATGCGGAAACTGATAACAGATTTTTCTTGATCCTTGGCACAAATAAAGCATCTGAAAAAGTGAAAGAACTACCATCAGCAGTAGTAAAAATGATCTTACCAATTCCCATGACAGGATAAGAGGCGTTGTTGGTGCATGTGACAGTATTCCCTATAGCGGCAAGCTCGACTAAAGTGAAGAAATTGCACTACGAGGTAATATGTTTAGTTGACCCATTATCAAAATACCAAACATCTAAGTCTACTACAAACATGCACTACTCATGAGAAAGTGGGTTAAAATTGCAAACAATAGTAAATTCCCATTCTTCTTCCTGCAAAAGATTAGCAGAATCTGTTTTTGGTGTAGAGGCCTCTGCAACAACCATTTTGACCTCTTTCTTCTTTGCCACCTTAGTAGCCAGTTTTGGACAGCTCTTAATGACATGATCATTTGCTTACAGTATTTAAAAAACAATTTTTGCTTTTCCAATTTTTTCTCATCTTTTTCTTCCTTCTTCGAGTGTGCATCATTTGAAGATTTCTACTTACTAGTAAATGAACTCCATTTACTTTTGCCCTTCTGACTAGCCAAGAAAGCTTGATTTACAACACGCATAATAGAGATGTTTTGCCTAGACTTATTTTCCTACAACAACAAAAAAACTAACTCCTCAAATGACAAGGCATTTGGATTGGCTTTCATCATCAAACGAATAGTAGAAGCAAAAATCTGATATGAGTGAGGAAGATCATTCTGAACAGTCTGCACAAGTGAACTATTAGGAATGACTTCATTAGCATGGGCCCAATAATGACTGTAAAAGAGTTTCCACATGGCAATTGTTGGACTCTCTTGTGGAGAATGAGTTCCACATGGCTAAGGTGCAGATGTTTGTCCAGCACTTGGACAAACATCTGCACCTTAGCTAGCTTGCTGCTCTCAACACAAAACTCAAATGGACTTGATACTTTATTCAATCAAAGTAGACAAAGAGAGCTTTTTAACAAGCTATAAATGACTTAATTTGGACAAGTTTTGATTAGGAAACACGACTATCAAAGATGAACTACCTGTCCACACAGGTATGCTGAAGAACTGAGCTTCACTCTTGGACTGATAGCTCTCTGAATATATATTCTTTGCAAAAGATATTTGATACAGAGAAAGTAGACACAAATAGCTTTCCAACAAGCTAAAAATCAAGTAATTTGGATGCGTTTTGATCAGGAAACTCAACTCATCAAGATAGACCACCTGCACACATAAGTACACTATAAAACTAGACTTTACTCTCTGAAAGATATCTCAAAGAATATGAATGATCTGAATGTGATATTTAAGACAATGAAAGTAGATGCCAAAGGCTTTCCAACTAGACAAAAATCATGCAATTTGAATATGTTTTGGTCGGGAAACTGAACCAACCAAAATAGACTACCTATCTACACAAGTATACTGAAAAACTGGACTTCACTCTTTCACTAATATCTCACAAACTACATAATTTTTCAAAGAGATATTTGATATGCGTAAAGTACACAAGATAAGCTTTCCAATGAATGTTTAAACGCACAAAATGGTTACATATGCACTGAGATATGAGCTCTGCAACAGAGCTGTGTACAAACTGACGTGCGGCTGGAAGGAGTCTAAGGGAAAACCAAAATGACAAAATGGTTAGATCCGACTACTGGGAGCTCTTGCCTCTTTATCTCCTTGTTTTGAATGTGCTCCCACTTCACTTTAATAACCAATGAGCATGTGAAGAACTTTGTGCCTCCTTCTTAACTCACCACTTTCTCCACTACATGCTACTAACTACAAGGCAAGATATTGTATCTCTTACTCATCATGAAGTTTTGACTAGACTTTTTCTTTTCTTATTTTTCCTTTTTTCCTTTACTTTTCCTTTATCTTTATATTTGGTAAATTTATCCAAGCATGGCTCATATGAAAATGAGCTTGTACATTTATCTTCAACACTCCCCCTCAAGCTCATTTGGGAGTTATCTTCATCCATGTCCTGCAAATTTTTATCACATCCTTGAGGCCTTTGAGTTTAGAAGCATCTAAGAACTTTGTAAAAATATCTGCAACCTACTCTTTGGTTCTAATGAACTTTATCTCCACATCTTTGCTCAGCACCTTCTCCCTTACATAATGGTAGTGGACCTCTATGTGCTTGCTCCTTGCATGAAACATAGGATTGCTTGCCAAGTAGATACTTGACATGTTATCACCATATATAGGGATGGTTCCAACTTGCACTCCAAGATCACCCAAAAGCTTTTTAATCCACATTGCTTCACATGTGGCAAATGCTAATCCACTGTATTCAGCCTCCATAGATGAAAGTGCAACAGTAGGTTGTTTCTTTGAGCTCCACGTGATAGGTTTGCTTCCTATCATGAACACATAACCTGAGGTTGATCTTCTATCTTCCTTCAAGCCTGCCCAATCAGCATCACTAAAGCCTTTGACCTGCAATTCTTCATCAAACTTGTAAAACAAAGCATGATTAACTGTATGCTTTATATATCTCAACACCTCTTGGCTGAATTTAAGTGTTCACTTGTTGGGGCTTGCATAACTGTATGCTTTATATATCTCAACACCTCTTGGCTGAATTTAAGTGTTCACTTGTTGGGGCTTGCATAAACCGAGAAAGTACACCAACAACATAAGACAAATCAGGTCTTGTAATGTTTGCATAGATCAATGATCCTACAATGCTTCTGTATGTCGTTACATCTCCAATGGTTCTCCATCATTTGAACAAATCTTTGTATTTGTGTCCATGGGTCGAGTGAGTGGTTTGCATTCACGCATTCCAAATCTGAAAAGAACATCCAACAAGTACTTCCTTTGCATCAAGTAGATGCCACTCTTTCCATAAACAACTTCAATTCCTAAAAAATATTTCAGCTCCCCAAGATCTGAAATTTTAAACTCCTTACCAAGCTTCCTTTTGATATCTTTAATCCCTGTAACATCGTTTCCTGTTATGATGAGGTCATCGACATATATGCAAATATATACCTCTCTATTTTCTTCCTTCTTCATGTACAACGAAGGATCTGCACTACTTGGGTTGTATCCACACTTAGTTAGATACTCTACCAATCTCTGATTCCATGCTCTTGGTGCTTGCTTCAAGCCATAAAGTGCCTTCTTCAACCTGCAAACAAAATCTGGATGGTTTTCATCTTCAAATCCAACCGGTTGACTCATGTATACCTCTTCTTGTAGTTCTCCATTGAGAAAGGCATTTTTGATGTCGAGTTGATATAATGGCCATCTCCTTGAAGCACCAATTGCTATTAAGGTTCTGATAGTTCCCATCTTTGCAACGGGGCTGAAAAATTCATCATAATCTATGCCTTGAGTTTGTTTAAATCGTTTGGCAACTAATCTAGCTCTATATCTAGCTAGTAGGAACCATCAGCATTCCTCTTTACTTTAAACACCCATTTGTTTGGAACAATCTTCATACCTTCTTTCTTTGGCACTAGCTCCCATGTGTGATTATCTTTGAGAGCTTTGATCTCCTCTTTCATAGCTTGCTTCCATTCCTTTTGTGTGCAAGCTTCTTCATATGTCTCAGGCTCTTTGTCTTTGATAACCTGCATCATGTATGCAAAATGTGTCGCCATAAAACTATCATAACTCAACCTTTGAGTTGGATACCTTGTCCTTGAAGATCTTCTTTCATCGCCTTTAGAAAGTTGCTTCTTTAACCTATTCAACTTTACTATCGGAGTGATTACCTCTTCATATTCTTCTTCACTTGCATCTACCTCACTTTTTGGAGTAGCACTTGCCTCTTTGGCTCTACTATGAGCTGAATTTCCTTTATCTTCATACCATGGTCTTAGTTCATCAAAGACCACATCTCGCGAGACTCTTAATTCCTTTGTTCTAGGGTTGTAACACTTGTATCCTTTTTGCTCCGTCAAGTAGCCGATGAAAATGCATTTTTCTGACCTTGGTTCCATCTTTGTTCTAACTTCTTGTGGAATGCGAACAAAGCAAACACATCCAAACACTTTGAGGTGTGTAAGATCAGGTTTCTTACCGGAATATACCTCTTCAGGAGTCAAGTGATGTATTCTCGATGTTGTGCATCTGTTCATCAAGTAAATGGCGGTTGTGCTAGCTTCAGCCCAATAGTACAATGGTACCTTCATCTCGTTGAGCATGCATCTTGCAATTTCAGCAATTTGCCTATTTTTCCTCTCAGCTACTCCATTTTGTTGTGGTGTATACCTACAAGTGAATTGCCTTTTGATCCCATTCTCTTGTAGAAAATCTGAAAATTCTTTGGAGAAGTATTCTCCTCCACCATCAGACCTTAAGGTTTTGATAGACCTTCCTGTTTCCTTTTCAACTTCAGCTTTGAATCTTTTGAATATAGAAAACACCTCTGATTTTTGCTTCATACAAAACAGCCATACCTTTCTTGAGTGATCATCAATGAAGGTGACAAAAAATCTATTACCAGCCATTGATGCCTCTTGGGTTGGTCCCCATACATCCGTATGTATCAAGTCCAAGACATTTGGAGCCACATAATTGCTCCTCTTGAATGGCTGCCTCATTTGCTTTCCTAGTTGACAAGCTTCACATAACTCATGTAGTCCAATGCTATTAAATTTTGGAAGACCTCTTACCACTTCATGTTTGCTCATGTCCTTCAGCTTTGGAATGTTGATGTGTCCTATTCTTTTGTGCCATAAGTCGAGCTCTGAAATCTTCTTGTTCCCACATTGAATGTACATGACCTTCCCATGTGGATGTTGGACATCCAAAGTGAACATCCTTCCTTCTCTTCTACCTCGAGCAATGACCTTGAAGCCTTCCTTTGGATTCTTTATGAAGCACCCATTCTCATTGAATATGACATGATAACCCTTCTCTACCATTTGTCCTACTGAAATCAAGTTCTTTGAAATTGTAGGAACATGAAGAACATTAGATAGTACCTTTGCTTTACTTGTATCTCCAAGCCTTATATCTCCAATATGTTCAATCATGTGTTGAGTATCATCACCTGTTTCAACACATCCTTTTCCACTTGGTACCTGTAGATTAGTGAACAAACTTCCTTGGCATGACATATGGTTACTACAACCTGAATCAATGTACCATTTCTTGTCATCTTCACAAGAGCTTCTATACTCATGTCTCATTGCAAGTAGTGTGTCCTTGCTTCCTTCACTTGAGGTGCTTGCATAGTTGCTTTGGTTCCTTTGATTGCCTCCATTTGGTCTTCCATTCTTTAGCCAACAATCACTAGCATAGTGTCCTACTTTACCACAATGATAGCATGTTATACCTTTATGAGAATTGTAGGAGCTTCGGCCTCTTCCTCTACTTCTACCTCCACCTCTTCCTTGTGTGTTGGCATTTGATGCATCCTTGTTTTCTTCCGAATTGTTTTGATTGTAGTTGGAGTGGTTGTGACCTCTTCCTTTTCCTCTTGAGCCTCCTCTTGAGTTTCTTCCTTTGCCTCGACCTGCATATAACATTTGGTTGTGGCTGTCCTTTCCTTTGGGACCACCAAAGCTAAGCTCTTCTGTGACAAGATGAGGGATTAGTTGTTCAAAACCTGGATATGCATCTTTCAAGTTAATGGAAGTTATAAAAGGCTTCCATCTTTCATCTTCTCTCAAGCCATTGAGAGTATAACACACAAGATCTTCGTCTTCAACCGTTGTGCCAATAGAAGCTAAAGCATCGCTTAGCTCCTTAATCTTCAAAGTATATTCAGCTATGGATTGACTCAAACTTTTCTTGATTGTGTTCAACTCATTCTTGAGTTGAAGTTTCCTAGCTTTGGTATTTGTTGAATACATCCTTTCAAGAGCTTCCCAAGCATCCTTAGCTTTCTCTAGATGTTGAATATGACCTACCATGGCATTAGTAATGACTTGCAAAATAAGGAACATGACTCTCCTATTCCTCTCTTCCCATTCTTTTGCTTGCCTCCTTTGGACTTTGGTGGCCATAGCTTGATTGATTTGAGGTTGAGCATCATCGCCGCTCACAATACCCCATAAGCCTTTGCCCATTAGGTAGTTGGTCATTCTAAACCTCCACATGGGATAGTTATCCTTATCCAACTTCTCTACTTGTCGACCTAAGTCAGCCATTGAAGAGTATCAAAGACTTTGAGAGTTACCTCAAATACTTATAGTCCTTTGCTCTTGCATTTGTGAAGCTCCCTCTTGTTTCGTAGCTCCTCTTTTGCTTTGCTTCAACTCCAGCTCTGATGATAAAGCTTCAGCGCCAAGTTTGCTCTGATACCAACTGTGGAGAATGAGTTCTCCTATGCGCAATGGAAGTGTGTACTTTACTTTAGTCAATCAAAGTAGACAAAGAGAGCTTTCTAACAAGCTATAAATGACTTAATTTGGACAAGTTTTGATTAGGAAACACAACTATCAAAGATGAACTACCTGTCCACACAGGTATGCTGAAGAACTGAGCTTCACTCTTGGACAGATAGCTCTCTGAATATATACCCTTTGAGAAAGATATTTAGTACAGAGAAATAAGACACAAATAGCTTTCCAACAAGCTAAAAATCAAGTAATTTGGATGAGTTTTGATCAGGAAACTCAACTCATCAAGATAAACCACCTGCACACATAAGTACACTATAAAACTAGACTTTACTCTCTGAACGATATCTCAGAGAATATGAATGTTCTAAATGAGATATTTGAGACAGTAAAAATAGATGCCAAAGGATTTCCAATCAGACAAAAATCATGCAATTTGGATATGTTTTGGTTGGGAAATTAAACCAACCAAAATAGACTACCTATCTACACAGGTATACTAAAAAACAGGACTTCACTCTTTCACTGATATCTCACACACTACATAAGATTTCAAAGAGATATTTGATATGCATAACGTACACAAGATAAGCTTTCCAATATATGTTTAAACGCACAAAATGGTTACATATGCGCTGAGATATGAGCTCTGCAACAGAGCTGTGTACAAACTGACGTGCGGCTGGAAGGAGTCTAAGGGAAAACCAAAATGACAAAATGGCTAGATCCGACTATTGGGAGCTCTTGCCTCTTTCTCTCCTTGTTTTGAATGTGCTCCCACTTCACTTTAATAACCAATGAGCATGTGAAGAAGTTGGCAAGAAATTATATCTCTTACTCATCATGAAGTTTTGACTAGACTTTTTCTTTTCTTATTTTTCCTTTTTTCCTCTACTTTTCCTTTATCTTTATATTTGGTAAATTTATCCAAGCATGGCTCATATGAAAATGAGCTTGTACATTTATCTTCAACATCTCTACCCCTGAACATCATCCTCTATGGGGACTTTAATATGGTGCAAGTCCTTTAGGACAGATGGGGGAAAAGAGGGCGGGTTATTGATGGTCATGAGAAGGAGTTTTGGGATTAAGTTGAGCTCCATCTTGATCTCATGGAGATAAAAGACGAAGTTGGTTTTTGTGTTGATATATTTAGGTAGTGATGTGCGTGAACACTCTAGGCATGCCGGGGTACTTTTTTCCCTCTTTAGGAGGTTTTTTTCCCCGGCTTGTATATACAACTATTGCCCTAACGGGCTAATTATCTTTGTACATTCTAGTGGTAATGCATTTTGTATTCTGTGTTATGCTCCAAGCTTCTTCTTCTTCCTTGTGTTGTTCGCATGCTTCCGCAGATGTCTAACTCCAACAATTAGTATCAGAGTAGGTTAACGCTTCATCTAGGGTGTCATCGACACCCCTCTCATTGCAATCTCAAAATTGCACGAATTTTGGTGAGCATACTCAAGATGTTTCAGAGATCAAAACTACTTCGCTCTACGATGCCGAAATTGCAATCTGAGCTCGTTTCGGACTCTGAACGCACTATCATAGTGCTTGTGTAGGCTATTTTGTCTTTTTGTGCCAAAGGTATATACCATTTTTTATTCACCAGTATATGCGTCTCGAAGTCTACTACAGGTTTAGCAAAATTCATCTGGGCAATTATGTTCAACTTTTTGAGATACACTCAATTTTTTGCATCAAGGTATTTTAGTCACCTGCCATGGCTCAAAGCAGTGATGTATTCCGTTGTGGAGGTGATCGCAATCCGGGTGGATCGGGTCCGGTCGTGGCACACACAGGGTGTATGAAGCTAATGAATGTTGGAAGGTTTAAAGATGTGAAGGTGAAATTAATGTTGAGTATGGAGAAGAGAGAGATGTTGAAATGATTATGGGAATGGGAAAGTAGGAGTGCAATTTAGATTTATGAACATGAATGATAAGAATGAAAGAGAACCATACACACGAATCAAATTTGGAAGGAAGAATGGTCCATTGGAGGAGCTTCTTAAACACTTCCTAATTCTAATCCATATGTATAGACTTCTTTGGATGATATGTATGCATGACGAGAATAGATGGAATCCTTACACATAAATCAGTTTCGAAAGGAAGAATGGTCCAATATTGGAGCTTCTTATACACTTTCAGAAACTAATAAATATGTATGGATTTGTATGGATTATATGCATGCGAGTGAATTATGATGATGGATTTTACTCACAAGCTCAAAGAAACATCCTCACTGGTTCAACGCAATACTGCGGAGCCTTCTCACACATAGAAGAAATAGAGGACATGTAAAAATACTTAAGAGACTGAGAGAGGTGACAAGAGACAAGTGACTTTGACATGAATTAAAAGAATTTGAATTAAGTTACATGTAAAAGATCGTCGTGGTACGTCATGCTAAGCAGTCTACTGATCAAAGGTGGTTCCGACCCTCAAACCATGACAGTTCAATCGAATGTCACACGTAAGAAGGTGAGTTCCACTCCAGTGACCCTATGTCTGTCTAGGCTCGTAACGTCTAACTAAAGAAGTCTAAGACTCATTAAAATCAGCTCTAACTCACTCACACGCTCCACCGAGGGTGAGTCAAGATAGAGATGCTGGTTTCAAGAGCCTATCCTAAATTGGAGTTCTAACTTAAATTTGAAACTAGGTTCTATACTCATACTAGCTCACCTTGGATCCTCACTCGCTCAATCGAGGGTGATCGTCTCAAGGAAACCGTAAGCTAGCATGAGCCCTATGGATGCCTAACAATGATGCTCTAGGAGTTTGGAGGGGGGTTTATATAGTTTTTTGAATGAATTTGGGCCCTTGGATCTAGAGAAATCAACTCTCAACTCTAGGATCACTACTTTTGATTACAACCATTTGATTAATCAAATCAATGGCTTGGAATTGTTCTTTCTATCAAATCTAGTGTAAAGGAGTGAAATTTAGGCACCCTCATTCTCCACCATTGGATCTGGGGATGATCTGGACCGTTGGATCAGTGCTGACATCAATTCGGATAAGATAAGCCACTATTTTTGGAGAAATGCTGCATTATTGATCTTTGATTGTAAAAAAGGTCTTCTTTTATGGAAAAAATTCGTGGATCCTCCTTCCTTTATGCTTTAGTGCATCCCCACCCTTGAATATGAGCTCATCTTGACCGTACAACATGGCTCAATCAGCTTTCGCCATGTGGTGGCCCTTCAACCCTTCAATTTGCTTAAACTAGAAAACTACGATGATCCTGAAAACTGGACTTTGTACTCTTTGACCCTCCAAATAGGCTTTGATGAAGATGAAACTTTGTAGGACTATGTTTCCAAAGATCTTCTTCAGGAATATGCAGAAAAAACTCCCATCTGAATCTCCCTTGTACAAGTTTGACTACATTTGGAAGCTTGCAAGGTGGCATTAAGGTGTCTAGGAAGCTTTGATAGCCTTGAAAATTTGTACAAATATGTAGCCACATATGATCTTTATACATGCGAAACCATATGGCTAACATAAATTTCTATACAAGAATTTGTAGGGTCAAACTAGAAAAATTACATTTTTACAAAATGAACATAGCATATCAATGTGCTACAAAATCCATTTTCTGCTGAAATTTGGGCTATAGACTGCCTTTGACAATCTTTACAAGTATATGGATTTTCATCTAATTTGGTGACAATGAAATTTTTGCCCTAATTTCCCAACTTTGACCAGCTTTGACCAGCTTTGACCGCTACCATGGACTTTCTTGATTTCTTTGAAACTTTGTATGTGAGCTTCCTTTGACATCCTTGATGCATCCTGGACTTCTCGGGGAATTCCGGCTACCTTCACCAAATATGTTTTTTGTACGCCTTCACAAGTGAGAGAGGAGAGCAAATCTCGACGACATTCGCCCCCACTAAACCTGTGATTCCTCCGGAAGCGCCACTCTAGCATCTGTGAAAAACAAAATGTTAGGCATCAAATTCTTTTATAGACAACATAAGAAAGATGGAAGGAAAATTGATTATATGCATGAATAAGTAGGTAACGTGACAGGAAGCAAAATTTGCATGAAAGAAATAATTGAAACAGGCAACATGAATATGCATGAACAAATAGGCAACATATATGCAAATGAACAAGCAACATTGGCAACAAGAAAGAAAAAAAAACAAGCATCAATATGAAGTGGAAGTGGATGTATTGAGTCGTTTTAAGCATCAGTTCCTCTCATCTTGAAGAAAAATTTGTACCTTTTTTATAAAGCAATCTACCTTAAATATGATTATAAACAAAGATTTAGGATTTTCAAGAGACATCTTTCATCTTTAGCTTATTTTAGATCAACTCCTTTCCTACATAAATATGAATATGCTCGTTCTCTAATAACATGCAAGGAAATCTAACTAAACTCCACTAATGCATAAATCTGCCTATATAGCCCGTGATTTATTCTACTATGCCTCTTTATCCTCCTTTGGCTTGCTCTTTTTTTTTTTTTTTTTTTTTTTGATGATGATGATGATTCGGCAACTTTATGGTTACGATCACTTTTTTGGGGTGGAAGAAAGTGTAAACTTCTTGGTAACATGTAGCAACTTTTTTTTTTTTTTTTTTTGATGACGGGGAAAAATTAAACCCCGATACAAGGTACAACCATTTTTGATGACGGAGAACAGTCGTTTAAACTCCGATACAAGTGCTGTGAGGTGGACTAAAGATGTAGAAACATGCAATAGCAGGAGCTAGGATTTCAACAATTATGCTTTCGATATAGGATACATATGCATGTTTATATATGAAAGTCATGTCACCAAAATAAACCTCCAATCATGCCCTATCTTTCCACAATCCGAGATTATAATCAATTCCTTAGTAGATAAGTTACTACTTAAGATACAATTTTACACAAGTAGAGAAATCATCATTTGCCCTTTTTTGACTCAAGTGATGTGGATATGCAATGCAATGCAAAGACTGAAAAAAAACATGCATGGAAAAAAAAGTAAAATAGAATGAACTTGAAAAAAAACAAAGCAACATGAACTTGAAAAATTAATGATATTTTTATATGTTTTTTTTATTTTTTTTTTCCTTTTTTTATTTATATTTTTATTTTTTATAGGATGGATACTCCTGTTTATGAATCGGCCTCATTGTTGTCATCTTCTTCAATATCCTCATCCAAATTGTACTCGTCATTATCACGTTTCTTGAATAGCTTTATCCTTTTACCTGCAATCAAAGTTTTTAGTGCAACACCATTTAATTCACAAAGAGCATACGTACCATTGTTGTTGACTTTTGATACAATGTATGGCCCAAACCACCGTTGAGTGAGCTTTTTGCGTGCATCATATTGAGAGTCAAATGTACTATCATAAATGAGCACCCAATCTCCTACTTCAATTGGATTAGGACGCAGTCGATGAGCTTTATCAAAATAATGCTTATTCTTCATTCTAGATTCTCTTAATTTTTCAACAGCATCGTCAAGTCTTACTTTACCTTGTTCTAACTGTTTAATGCGCAAACTCAAAAAGTCATCAGTAGACATGTTTTCAGACCAAGGCAAATTTGACCATGCAAAAATATGAGATTGAATTGGAAACAATTGTTTTTGACAGTACATAAGTTTAGCAGGCATATACCCAGTAGTATGTGTGCATGTCATTCTATCTGCCCAAAGTGCAAAAGGTAAGAATCTAGGCCATTGTTTGATGTCACCGTTACATGCTTTAGATATGGCTTTCACAATAGGTGGATGCCCTCTCTCTATTTTACCATTGGCCTCTGGGTTATATGCAGTAGTGAGAGACAAACGAATACCGTGACGCTCAAAGAACTCTTTAGCTTCTCTCGCATTTAACTCTCCACGATCGGCAACTACTTTCTCTATGTACCCAAAGCGACTTATGACATCTTCAAGCAAGAATTTGCAAACATTGTAAGTGGTCTTAGATCGTAGTGCACATCCCTCTACATGATTAGTTAAGTCTTCTCTTGCAAGTACAATGTAACGCATTTCGTCGATACCTTTAGGCATAGTTACAAGATCTACTACCCACTTGTAGTGAATACAAGGTGGATAAGTAGGATGCAACGGATCTCTATGTTTGACTGATGAATGAAGTTGACAAGTAGAACATGTAGAAACATAGCTACTAATGTCAACATACATCCTAGGCCAATAATAGGTACTTCTAATTTTTTCATATGTTCCAAAAAATCCTTTATGACCGGCCCATAATGTCTCATGCATTTCCTTCATTACTTGCAATTGAAGACCTCGTTTTCCCAGGACTCGTTGTGGATTCTTAACCTTACCCTTAGCATGTCTCCAAAGATAACCATTACATAGGAAAAAGTTATAAGCTCGTTTCCTAATGTTACGGAATCTATTCGTAGTCCAGCTAGGTAATGGTTGTAGTGTACTGAGATACTTTCCTATGTCTCTCCATTCATCTTCGTACTCAGACTCATGAAATTTCTCATACTCATATATATGTGGAACATAGTCAATTAAGTTCACATTCTTTATTAGATCATTTTCAAGATCATCAAATCTAGCTCTCGATAACATATCAGCAACTGAATTTGACTTACCTGAAATATGAACTAACTCAGGATTTATGAACTTAATATATGAGATCCATCTAAGCATGGCTATATCAGGAGATGAACAATTGGCTATCATTCCAATGAGAGGCAAACAATCAATCTCAACTTTGACATTTGCACCAATGAAATATTATTTGTCTGTTTTCAAAGCTGTTACCATACCCCATAGTTCTCGTTTGATCTGTGGATATTTTCGTTGTGTTTCATGTAGAATTTTGGCACCAAACCTAATTGCATATCTGTTCCCTTCACTATCATCTTGACTTATGACCCAACCTATACCAATAGGACTAGTATCAACAGTCAATATAATAGGTTTGTTAGCAGAATAGTCTACACGCTTAAGGATGGGAGCTTCAAGCAATAATTTCTTCAATTTACGCATAGCCTGAGTGTGTTTGTCAGTCCAAATAAATTTTCGTTTCTTCCTCAACAAGTCATAAAGACAATCAGCAACATGAGCAAAGTGTGGGATCCAAATAACATAAAAGATGCAAGCACCAAGAAATCTACGTACCTCACTCACGTTGTTACATGTTTCAGAAATCTTGCTAATGGCATCAACTTTTTGTGGGTATGGCTTTCGACCATAATGGCCACATAAATGTCCAACAATAAGCACCTCGTTGACACCAAAAACAGATTTCTCTATGGAAAATGTGAGACCTACCTCTTCAAATCGTTGAAATATTCTTTCACAATCAAAGATATGGTCAAGAACAAATTTACGACATCCAGATGAATCTACAGTAATGTCCTTTACACGTTCCTCACTCCCTTTAATTGGAATATCATCAATGAATGGCATAGTTATATGAGGGATAAAATCATGTAAGACCATATTCATTCATATGAGCCACATAATTAGTCGCTCCTTGAGGTAAAGTACACATTCACACTAAGCCTAAAGGAGTTTTCATTGTGGTTATGTCACGACTATCAATTGCTAATTGGAATTGGTCATATCCAGAATATAGATCACCCATTGAATAGATAGAATGTCCTGAAAATGATTCAGCAAACTCATCTACAATGGGTCCTGTTCCTACATTCCTTATGGTGACTTTATTGACGGGTTGGAGATCTTGAATAAAACGTAGTTTCCCATTCTTTTTAGGCACAGTGAACCATCTGTTTGAGTAAGGTGCAAAAGATGGCTCTAAAATTCTCATGTTTATCTTCTCCTTAAGTAGTTTCATTAGCTCAGGTAAGTGAGCCTTTGGAACAGGTATAGGACGAAGATTCCATGGAATATGTGGAATAGTAAAGATTATCATGGGTGCAACTAGCTTAGGATCTACACAACCAATCTCATGAGGATACATAGTAAAGGCTTTTCCATGGCTCCGTATAACTCTCTCCAATTTATCTCTCTCTGCTGGCAAAAGAAAGTCATCATCTCTACCAATTTTCACCTGTTTGATTGTCTCATCCGTGAATGTATGTCCTATGTTTTTCTTATCCCGAAGAATTGGATCATTTTTCACATCAATAATTTTTTCATTACTTCCTTGAGGTAACGATTGAGCTATGGGTTTGATTTTTTTGTCTACAGTTTTGTATTTTGTTTCAACTAAGGCATCATGTGTTTGGTTAAATTTTGAGCACTTGTCAACATTGAGAGCATACTCTTGGATTAGAGCATACTCATCAAGGGAAGAAAGAAGAATAATATGGGAATTAGAATTTTGTTGAAGACATAACTCTAACTCCTCAAGAGTAGAGAAACAATGAGATGTTTCAATCACATGCTCAATGTTCTCATCATGTTCCATGATTTTGTTGTTTTTATAATTTTTTTGGGTTTTTTGGATAAAAGACTTGGACAATTGACTCTTATGAAGAAAATCTAATCTAGAATGTGGAAAACAAAGTGACAAACTATTGTACATGTTGGTTGGATGCGAGATGTCAAACCAATATCCACTGTTGTCCCGCTCAACAATGGATTCTATCCGAAATTTTGATCATATGTAGCTCCAAACATGAATCGAGGTGCACAATCACTACAAGCATGCTCATGACCCTGAGTAACAATAGGTTTCTTTCTAATTGACAATCGATTCCTAGGATGATTCACTCCTACTGTCATGACTTGAAGTGATTGCATTCCATCCTTAGACTTAAATCTAGCATAGGTAGACCCATCATCCATGGCTTTAGTTTCCATACGACTCTCACAAATAAAGGGTTGACCTAAGAGAACTTCATAGGAGCAATTATCTTGAATAAAAAAGTGAAACTCTTCTGTGATTCCTCCTATGGATATGGGCACACTAGCACAAGCTCCATACAGGGTACCTACACCATTATCTGCAGTTCTCATACGCCATCCACAATCTTTATCTATGGACCATCGAAACTTATCATAGACTTCTCTTGAAATCACATTGATTTCAGAGCCGGAATCTACTAATGCATTTACAGTGATAGTGTTCTTATCATTTCCTATTTTAACATGCATCTCTGATGTACCTCTACACCAAAATGTTCTTTTAAAGTGGCTTTCAGGATTGTTTTCATGATTTTCATGGTCAGGTTGAATAGGTCCTAAGAAATTTTTATTAACATTTACTTCATCATCATCAAAGTCCTCTTCATCAGATTCATCAAAGTTTAAGGCTTCATTCATAGCTTGATCTTGATCTAGAGAATCTTGCATCTCAGTATCTAGATTAAGTGGAAACCTCTTCCTTTTAATTAGGCCGATAAAGTTATCTTTAAAAACAGGCTTTGCAATAGAGAAAACTTGTTCTAAAGACATAGTCACTTGACTCTTAAGCAAAATGTCATCTAAAATCTCCATAGGATCTATTTTTCTCTCAATTTCTGAAATCAAGATGGCTTTAGGTTTTCTCTTTGGTTTCTTTTGTTTTTGCTCAGGGTCTTGTTTTTGTTCATGTTCTCGTGTTTGGTCTTCAGTTTGTTTTGATTGATCTTGTTTATCCAAAGGCTTTGGTTCTGTTTTTCTTTGCTTTGTCTTCTTCCCTTTTTGTTTCTCCTCTTGTTTTTGTTCATTGGGTTGTGCTTCTTGTTTTTTATCTTTGGATTGTGATGTTTCTCCCTGCTCTATGATTGTTTCTATTCCCTCTGAGGTTTGTTTTCGTGTTACTCTTCTTTCACTAGGCTCAGCTTCATCTCTTTTTCGTTTTTCTTCTACATTGGATATGTGAGAAATAAGAGATTGATCTTCTATTGGTGACTCCCAAGCCGTTATTCTCCTAATCTCATCCCGTGCTCTTACTAAAGCCTCTATGGAAAAATCACCTTCCTTTGTGGGTTTACTTGATTCTACTTGTTGTTCATCAAGAGCTTCTAGTTTCACTCCTCTAGTTCCTACGTCCATTATGGTTATATTTTCATAATGTTTTTTCATTCCTCCCTTACCATAATTTCCTTGCAAAGGTAGCCTAGATCGATAGTCACATATTTTCTTGTCTATGTCTATTACTAGTCGTTGCTCCTTAGCAGCCTTCAATAATTCACAATCTCTCAAAAAGTGCTCTAACGAATCACACCAAGGACACCTACGAGGGCCACGCACAAAACCATTTTGATTTTGAGGATTTTGATTAACTTGTGGTGGGAAATTTTGAAATTGAGGATTTTGTTGATAAGGTATTGCTTGAAAAGGATAATTAGGATTTTGAAAATGCAATTGATGTATTTGAGGAGCTTGGGGAGCAACATGTGGTACTTGAGGTGCAAGAGGAGCTTCCATATTATACGGTTGATGATTTTGAAAATTTTGATTTTGAGGATTTTGAAAAGCTATTTGAGAAGCTTGAGGATACAGGTTTTGATACATTTGAGCATTTTGCACATGAGGATGAGGATTTTGCATTGAAGGATTATGCATTGGAGGATTATGCATTGGAGGAACTTGATATGATTGAGTAGGAGCTACTTGTGGATTTTGATTGGTAGCTATAACATGTTGATTAGGCTCTTGAAAAGTCATTGGGTTCATTTGATTTTGGAAAGTTTTGGTGTAATTAGATTGTAAAGCATCTATAGTCTTGGCCAAATTGGATTGTGTAGCAATAAGACTTTCCATTTGCTTAGTGAGAATATCCACTTGAGATTGTTCAACTACACTTTTATTTGGCTCTACTTTAAAACCTTGAGTAGGCTCCATCATTTGAGGAATAGGAGTAGAGTCAAAAAGCATAGCATGGGATTGTTCTCTAAATTGCTCCTTAATTTGTGGAAGGCTAGCTTGAGGAAGACTAGTTTGCTCATAAAGCATGGATTGTCTTTGATGTCTATGGGCTACAGCCTCTACTACTTTACGCACTTTTTGCCAATTGTCAGTAAGACCATAGCGCTTATCTGGTTCTTCTAATCGCCGTTCAACTTCCCTACGAGTTTCAGGATGAAGAAGCTTAAGAAAATTGATCACAAGATCAGGTTCCAAAGTTATCTTATCCTCATCAGGAAGTTGTTCATAGCGTCTAATATACTCATTTTGTAAGTGAGTAATAGAGCTACTAGGCTTTGGAGAATTGACCCATCGTAAGAATCCATCTTGATTATGTTGGCTATAATCTTCAAGATAGAATTCTTTGAGCATCTCCTTTCTAAAATCACTCCAAAGAAGACTATCATATTGAGTGACACGGTTTATGATAGAGCTATCAACAATTCGTTCAAAGAATGATATCAAAAGATCTTCGGGAAGACCAAAAATCATAGCTTGCTCTTCAAACAAATCTAAGTAGCTTGTAATGTTGATGCCATTGAATTTCCCCTTCTCTCTTAACATAGAAGAGACTATTCTTTGGCCTTGTTTCTCAACAATAAGGGATTTGAATCCTTCCTCCATCTTATGTGAATAAGCAAGTGATGCACGATGCTCTAGATCTCTCACAAATGCGTTTACTTCACGACGAAGATGTGCACAATACTGTGAGAAATCCAATGCAACACTCAAGAATGATGATGATGATATGATGAGGATGAAAAATATGAAACAAAGGATATGGATCACAACCTCCCAACAAGATCAGAAGCAAATACCACGAAGCGTTTCACGTCGGGTTCAAATGTGGAGGTGATCGCAATCCGGGTGGATCGGATCCGGTCGTGGCACACACAGGGTGTATGAAGCTAATGAATGTTGGAAGGTTTAAAGATGTGAAGGTGAAATTAATGTTGAGTATGGAGAAGAGAGAGATGTTGAAATAATTATGGGAATGGGAATGTAGGTGTGCAAGTTAGATTGATGACATGAATGATAAGAATGAAAGAGAACCATACACACGAATCAAATTTGGAAGGAAGAATGGTCCATTGGAGGAGCTTCTTAAACACTTCCTAATTCTAATCCATATGTATAGCCTTCTTTGGATGATATGTATGCATGATGAGAATAGATGGAATCCTTACACATAAATCAGTTTCGAAAGGAAGAATGGTCCAATATTGGAGCTTCTTATACACTTTCAGAAACTAATAAATATGTATGGATTTGTATGGATTATATGCATGCAAGTGAATTATGATGATGGATTTTACTCACAAGCTCAAAGAAACATCCTCACTGGTTCAACGCAATACTGCGGAGCCTTCTCACACATAGAAGAAATAGAAGACATGTAAAAATACTTAAGAGACTGAGAGAGGTGACAAGAGACAAGTGACTTTGACATGAATTAAAAGAATTTGAATTAAGTTACATGTAAAAGATCGTCGTGGTACGTCATGCTAAGCAGTCTACTGATCAAAGGTGGTTCCGACCCTCAAACCATGACAGTTCAATCGAATGTCACACGTAAGAAGGTGAGTTCCACTCCAGTGACCCTATGTCTGTCTAGGCTCGTAACGTCTAACTAAAGAAGTCTAAGACTCATTAAAATCAGCTCTAACTCACTCACACGCTCCACCGAGGGTGAGTCAAGATAGAGATGCTGGTTTCAAGAGCCTATCCTAAATTGGAGTTCTAACTTAAATTTGAAACTAGGTTCTATACTCATGCTAGCTCACCTTGGATCCTCACTCGCTCAACCGAGGGTGATCGTCTCAAGGAGACCGTAAGCTAGCATGAGCCCTATGGATGCCTAACAATGATGCTCTAGGAGTTTGGAGGGGGGTTTATATAGTTTTTTGAATGAATTTGGGCCCTTGGATCTAGAGAAATCAACTCTCAACTCTAGGATCACTACTTTTGATTACAACCATTTGATTAATCAAATCAATGGCTTGGAATTGTTCTTTCTATCAAATCTAGTGTAAAGGAGTGAAATTTAGGCGCTCTCATTCTCCACCATTGGATCTGGGGATGATCTGGACCGTCGGATCAGTGCTGACATCAATTCGGATAAGATAAGCCACTATTTTTGGAGAAATGCTGCATTATTGATCTTTGATTGTAAAAAAGGTCTTCTTTTATGGAAAAAATTCGTGGATCCTCCTTCCTTTATGCTTTAGTGCATCCCCACCCTTGAATATGAGCTCATCTTGACCGTACAACATGGCTCAATCAGCTTTCGCCATGTGGTGGCCCTTCAACCCTTCAATTTGCTTAAACTAGAAAACTACGATGATCCTGAAAACTGGACTTTGTACTCTTTGACCCTCCAAATAGGCTTTGATGAAGATGAAACTTTGTAGGACTATGTTTCCAAAGATCTTCTTCAGGAATATGCAGAAAAAACTCCCATCTGAATCTCCCTTGTACAAGTTTGACTACATTTGGAAGCTTGCAAGGTGGCATTAAGGTGTCTAGGAAGCTTTGATAGCCTTGAAAATTTGTACAAATATGTAGCCACATATGATCTTTATACATGCGAAACCATATGGCTAACATAAATTTCTATACAAGAATTTGTAGGGTCAAACTAGAAAAATTACATTTTTACAAAATGAACATAGCATATCAATGTGCTACAAAATCCATTTTCTGCTGAAATTTGGGCTATAGACTGCCTTTGACAATCTTTACAAGTATATGGATTTTCATCTAATTTGGTGACAATGAAATTTTTGCCCTAATTTCCCAACTTTGACCAGCTTTGACCAGCTTTGACCGCTACCATGGACTTTCTTGATTTCTTTGAAACTTTGTATGTGAGCTTCCTTTGACATCCTTGATGCATCCTGGACTTCTCGGGGATATCCGGCTACCTTCACCAAATATGTTTTTTGTACGCCTTCACAAGTGAGAGAGGAGAGCAAATCTCGACGACACCGTATGTTGGCTATTGAGGATAAGTTGGATGGTACCAAATACCTATTATGGGCTTATATGATGCGACATGGATTGGTTGCAAAAGAATTGTGGAACATTGTGTAGGGTGTTGAAAAACGTCCTATCACACCTGCAAATGTTACAACTATAGGTACATGCATTAGACCTTGGCATAACTTGTCATCGAATTCATCAGAGTCATTGAAGATAATGTTGGTGCCATTATCTTCACGTGAGGGAGGACATCAATGATCAAGGAAGGAAGAAGCTCCTCATACTTCTCAGGAGGTCATCCATCCTAGTATTGTCTCCTTGGGAGCTCGCTTAACCAGCAATCTCTTACCACTAAGCTACACTCTTTGATGCTTGAAGAAGGGGAAAGACTAAGGTTAACATTACCTTGAACATGTTTTGGTCCCTCAAAGCTTCATTCTTCGCTTATAAGGCATGTTTTGAATCATTTTTGGGGTGATTCTTAGAACCAACATCAAGAAAAATGTTTTTTCTACCCCTCTGCATATATTGAGCATGTACACACTTTGTATGCTTTTATGGATACCGCTTATGTACATCCATGTGGTCATTGATATAGCCGTAATGTCTTTTGCATAAATATTTTTATGTTTGATAAATAGGGTCATGAAGAGGCTTTGTTAACTCAGAGATACTCAAATGTTGGGGTCTCTTTGATGTTGCAGGTGGAAGACTTACCCAACCTCACTATAGGAGATGTATGCGAGTTGTTGATTGGTGCTTGATAAGCCAAGTTGGCTTCCTTTAGTTAACTCGTTATATGCCATGTTTACTCTCACATATTCCTTTTGGTTGGTCATTACTATTCATTAATTCATTTTTCTGGGAAGCTTGTGCTGGATTTTCTCATAGAATCTGACACTTGTTCATCCTTTTTGAGCCTTAGTGGTGTTTGGAGTCTTCTAGCTCTATTATCATTCTATTCAGTTCTCTATCACCATGGCATCAGAGGTCTTAGGCACGTATGGTGGATCAGGGTCTAGTGCTAGTGTTCTGAGAAGGAGCTATAACTTGCAAGGTAAAAAACATTTTGAGATTTGAAAATTTGATGTCACAAACTTTGCTCTATGGAAGAATCAGATTAAAGATTTGCAGATTAAAGATGTGCTGATTCAGAGGAGGCAATGGAAGCTCATAAATGGAATCTCAAAGAAGCATGGTAACATGGATGAAGATGATTGGGATGAGTTGGATGAAATGGCCAAGTCTACCATTCAATTGCACTTGGAAGATACTGTTTACTTTACAATATTGGATAATGAAAGTGTAGAGGATTTTTGGAAGAAGTTATGCATACATATGAAAAAGAAACCAATTCAAATAAAGTGTATGTAATGATAAAGTTATATGACCTTTGCATAAAGGACACATTTAGTGTTTTTGCTCATCTAAATTAGTTTTATGCTATATTCTCCTAGTTATAGGCTTAGAAAATGGACATGGATAACGAAATGAAAGTAGTCTTTTTGTTACGCACCTTTCCATCATCATGGGATACATTTTACACAGCTATTAGCAACAGTGCACCTGGTGGTAAACATGACTATGATGAGATATGTGGAGCACTCTTGAGTAAGGAGATTCATAGAAGATCTATGGTTGGCACTCATAGTGCAGATGTGTATAATGTTTATGATTCTTACGAAGGGAAGAATTAGCAATGTGGTAGAACCAAGAATAAGGAAAATAATGGTCAACAGAATAAGAGTATAAGTAAATAAAGGAAGAGGGATTTCGAATGCCATTATTTTCATAAGAAAGGAAACATGAAGAAAGTCTGGTATGCATTAAAGAATGCTAAAGGTAAAGCACATAATACTGATGGGCATGTTAAACAGTTATCTGCACCATCTACTTCAAGTGTGAAGATTGAAGAAATAAATGTTATTTTTTATGATGCTGATGTGTTGACACTTGATAGTATTGTGCCTATTGAGGCTTTTATGGCTAATTCTCTTTCCCACATGTGGCTGCTAGATTATGGTGCTTCTTTCCATGTGACACCACATACAAAATGGTTCTCTACTTATGCAACAAGTTCCCTTGGTATTGTGAGACTTGGTGACTCTTACTAGTGTGATGTTGTAGGGATTGGAGATGTGGTTGTGCAGTTCATTGATGGTTCAAAATTTATTATGCATAATGTACACCATGTACCTCAGTTATCATGTAATTTGATGTTAGTTGGTCAACTTGAGGACCTTGGTTACAAGGTAGTATTCTATGCTTAATCCTATGCCTAATCTAGACCATATACCTCAATTATCATATAGCTTGATCTCAGTTGGTCAACTTGAGGACCTTGGTCAAAAGGTAGTCTTCTATGCTCAATCCTTTAACACATCAAAGGGAAATATGGTTATTGCAAAAGGAAGCAAAATTGGCACACTTTATCCTTTATTTGTATCACAAAAAGAACACTTGTTATTTGTTACTGAACAAACGTTGGTGTATATTTTGCATGGTTGTTTGGGCCACACATGTTGTAGTGGAATGGAAAATCTTTCTCATTTTGGCTACTTACTTGTGTTATCTTTCTCAGATTTTTCATTTTGTGAGCATTTTCAATATGGAAAGTAAACTAAGAATGTGCAAAAAATGCACATTGACTCTTCAATTCTGCATTTAGATCTTATTCATACAGATGTGTGTGGTCCAATTCCCATAAGGTCATTAGGTATTTCTGTTTACTTTGACACTTTCATAGATGATGCTACTAGAAAAGTGTGGGTATATCCTATCAAATCGAATGATGAGGTATTCCCTACCTTCAAAAAATGGCTTGCTTTAGTTGAGATTGAAAAAGGAACTAAGCTTAAAGCTTTACATTCAGATAATTGGGGTAAGTATACCTCATATGAATTTAGCCTTTTTTGTCAGTCTAGAGGAATTTCTAGAGAGTTTATAGCTCCTTACACCCCAATACAAAATGATGTAGCTTAAAGGATGAATAGAACTGTTCAGGATAGAGTAGCTCCTATGCTACATCATGCAAAGCTTTCACTAAGGCATTTGGGCAAAAGCAATATTGATTGTGGTTCACGTGATCAACCTTTCACCTAGTACTACCAAAGATCTGAAATTGGCACAAGAGTTTATGGATAGCGAAGCCATTGCATTATGACCATCTTTGAGTTTTTGGGTGTGAAGCATATGTTCATATACCCAAGAATCTTACACAAAAGCTGCACCATAAGTCAACGAAGTGCATTTTTCTTAAATATGGTCGAGAAGGACAATTTGGATATCACTTATGGGATTCGAGAAGTCGTGATGTCATTTTCAATGCGTCTAAGATGCACAAAGCCCATTAAGGAGGTTGAAGTGACAAGAGTGGTGTTTGAGGATACTAGTCCTCCAATCAACATGCATAGAAATACTACATATATGGATGTTCACAATAAAAAAAGAAGGGTGAATTTTAGCCCAATGGTGATTTTTTAGAAGATTTAAAGAAAATTGGCTATTTCTTTGCAAAAGAACATTAAAAATAGCCATTTCATTGAAATTTTTAGAGCATATGATAAACTCACTTTCGCCTGCATTTGATATATTGTAAAAATGCTAGATCACAATTTTTCCCAAACTCTCCATATCATGAGCTCTAGCCATAGGTGTAATTTTCCATGATTGATATGTTTTGCCCCTCAGCTTGATGGGAATTTCCCTCCTCTACATTGCAATTGTAAGACAAAATAATGGCCCAACAAGTAATTTCTGTAAAATGCACACACACGCATGAGAGAGAGAGTAGTGTTCACATGTAATCTATGTAAAATGAGAGTGAGAGAGAGAGAGAGAAAGAGACTTTCTTTCTTTGGAACAATTATGATTTGTGGTCATTGAGCTAGACGCAATCAAATCTAGAGAAAAGGGAGGAATTTTGGATGCTAATAATGTTCAAAAGAAATTTGATGAATAACTAATCCATGAAGTTATGAGCTTATATCTACTATTGTCATATAGTTCCAACTATATATGGGCTATCTATGTGTGATTTCAAGGACACTCTACATAAAGAAAGACTTAACGATTTGTGTGAATATGCTAGAAGGTCTCTAATCATTTGAATCTGAAATACATTAGTTCTGAGGTCAGTAGTTAAAGTATTTGAAGTTTTGATAATACAAGATATTAAAGGTCTTCCCTAATTATGGCACCTTGCATAATTTCATTGTTTGTCGAATTATTTAAGATATCAACTTTTGTTTATGAAAGAAATATTTAACATTAAACTGGTCCAAAACATATGCACTATACTCATAAAATCTTTCTTGAATTTCTGTAGGAAGCAAGCAGGGCATTACCACTCTTTTCAATCTTAATAGTACCCATGGTGCAAAACCTTGGTCCTTTTGTCAACCAACTCGTGGCATCATCAACTATGAGATATGGAGAATGCTTAATATTCATTTATTTTTACTATGAGTTTGAATCTTTGTAATCATTAATTTTCCCAAATGCAAAACTCAAATTTCACTCTCCCTTTTTTTTGGGATTTTGTGAATTGAACATATGTACCAAAGACTGAGATGGCATTAAAAAACTTGCAAACATTGAGCCCTCCTTTTTTGAAGCAAATTCTACCATTGATGGAGCATCTTCCACCATTATACATGGATCTTGCCAATGGAAAGGAGAATTTTTTTTACCTTCTCCTCATGAAACTCCCAAATTGGTCAACTTTTCATTGATGCTTGAAAATTTTCTTAATTTACTTTTCACTACAAAAATTTACAGATATTTTATGAGTAGTACATGTCTAAGATAGATTCACGCGTGCACGTATGCATAGGTAGGTAGATAGATAGATGAATCGGGATATGTACACACACTTAATTCTATATTATTTATTGCATACATGATATATAGATCATAAAGGTACCTTAGCATTTACTGATCATGCACTACTTCTGAGTAACGTGGAGTCTTGGGAAAAAGCAGCAATTATTACTTGGGAGTTATGCATACACTTCATCTTTTCTTTTGTTGAAATGATGAGCAAAGTTTTGTAATAGTCATTGTTACTTGTAGATTAATTCATATTATGGGGTTCGTAAGAATCTTCTGAAAACATGAAGCTTTGAGTCAATGGTAAGCTCTTCTCTAGATATGTATATTCGAACACTTAGAGGTGACCATGCAAGACCTCTACAGTAGGTAAATGGCTTGTATCTTATGGATATGTCTGCATACTTGCATACATTTACAACTCTATACAAATAACTATTCACAAGCATGCATGCTGCAGATTCACGCATCTATGCTCCATCTCTTTCTTTCTCCTTTTTCAGGCTATGGTCTAGGATATCGATGGGAATCACTTACACTTTCTACACATTAGGGTCCATGTGGGCAAACATGATGGGACTGGCTTTGGTTTTCTATACATCTAAAGAGCTAATGTAGAATTGGGTGCATGCATGTGTTCGCATACAAGTTATGGGATATTGGACGGTGGCAATATTATTGCTTGTAAATGTTTATGAATTTTATTATTTCTATGTAAATATTGGATAGAGGAGAATGGTAGCAATTAATTCTTTTGAATTAATTAATATGAAAAAACAAAAACCATTTGAAAATTGGTGAGTTGATCTTATATTGGTTAGAATCTGTGCTATTCATAGCATAAGTGAGAAAGAGTAAACAGTTGTACTTTGGGTGCTCAAGAGTCAATAGGTATGTATATGAGACAGAGAGAGAGAGGGAGAGAGCATGTGCATGTGTGGGTGTTGTGTTCATGGCTGTTTTAATTGCCCCACAACTCATTGCATAAGATTAGAGGTCTCCGTTAACTCTCGACAGGAAAAATGTACAACATGTTGATATACGTCCCTTTATTTTTGTACTATGGTTGTTGATCCATAGGACCTTTCTTTATGGTGGAATTTTAATGTACCTTTCAAACAAGAAGATCCTTGATGGAAAGTTGAGGTAAGGCTATTTGTAATGCTTTTTATGTGTTGTATATATTGCTATGGAGGTGTTTTATTATAATTGTCTACTTATGTGGTCAATTTCCATTTGTTATGCTTTCACCTGTTATAAAGATGTCATGAAGATAGTGGAGCACTTTTTCTGTATGTTTGATTGGACTAGGGTTCAGTAGGTGAGGTTTTTCCCATGTCATTCCTAGGGGAACAAGCTAAAGGAATTCCATTCACTAGAAAAGGGAGGGTGTGTAGTTTTGTTTATACAAGGATACTTGTTTCTCTACTTTTAATTGTTTCTTCTCCAAGGCTCTTCTTCGTTGGTTGCTACTACATTAGTTTCTTGGTTTAACCCAACGCCCATGCATTTGGTACTTGGTGATGCCTTTGTGTCTTGTTGGACTTTTTTCTTTGCTGGCTTACTACTAGCATAGAAGCTCACTTGACATTATCTTTGCCAAGTCACACTGATGGATTAGACTACAATGATGTAAGAAACAATGAAATTATGGTTTCCACTCGGTTTTTCTTCTTTCTCAAGCCTCTTTTTCCTTTAATATTGCTTCATTAGTTTTGTGGTTCAACGCATTGCCCAAACATTGGTTTCTTGGTGGCTACCTTTGTGATAGTTGTGTTGATGCTGGTTCATTTCTTCCATTGAAAACTGTCCGAGATCCTATGTGTTTTTCTTCATCATCTTTGTAGAGTGTTGTACCCTTGGACATTGATGTTGTCTATAGCTAAAATGTCATGAATTCCAACTCTAGAATCCCTTGTAGTCCTCGGATTTGCCTTATTTTTAGCTTCACCATTTCTTTACAGCTCGTTCACCCCTGTAGTTGAAGGGAGTACCTCCTTGTGCTTTTTGTAGCCTTAGGATACCTCTTTTTGGTATCTTTCAGTTTGAACAGATTTCTTCGAATAGTTTTGTACTCTTTTAATTATTAATTCACTTCTCAACTCTTCAAAAAAAAAGTGGGCCTTGCTGGATTCTTTCCAACAATTTTTTGACTCATATTTACAGTTGAAATCCCTTTAGTTTCAAGTCTTAGTTGTTCTATCTAATATCATAAAATGTTGATACAATTTTTTGTCAATCTCAAAGTAGAAGGCTCTACTTGGACATATGTGAAACGATAGTATGATGTCATTATTAAGATTAAGGGTGTCTTTTAAGCTTCTATAACTATTTGAAAAGGTCAGGTTTTCTTTTCTCAAAAATATGGAGACTAGAATAACTGATTATAAATGGAGGATAAAGACAAATAAATAAAGTTGGTGATATAATTCAAACGTGGTTTTCCATTACAATACTTGATCGGTTAGATTATGTATATTCATTTGATGCTAATTTAACAATTTTGGGACACTTTCGACTACACATGTGAAAAAGATTAGTGCAAAAATCAATCTTGGTGCTAGAGGGAGTTGAGATTGTTTCTTCTTGGTCTTGAATGTTTAGGTTTTATTGCTAATTTTTTAATTGTCTGCAATGTGCATGTATGTGTGTATGTGTGCATGTGTATATGTATGTGTGTGTAATGGGCATGTACGTGTGGTTGTTCTATTCATGTGCATGTGTGACTGTATCATGTCCATGGTGGTTGAAATGTGCATGTGTATGTGTGTTTGCAGATATATGAATATGTGCATGTGTATGTTCGGGTCAGACACTCAAAATGGAATTTAGTGGCTCTATTCAATGTTCAGCCTCTTTCCCTCTCTCTCTCTCTCTCCATGGCTGATTTGGGCTACAAGGATTGCACAAGCATGTGTTGGGGTTTCGTCTATATTTGTAGCTTAGATTTGAAATCTCTTCTGCTCGAGCTACGTGTACATCTGCTATTTATCTAAGAAAAAAAATAGGAATAAAAGACACATTTTTTCAGTTTTTCATCTATGTTTGCAGCTCAATTTGAGTGTTTATTCCACACTAGCCTGCATTTAGGTTTGTTATTTTATTGATAGAAGATGAGCAAGGAACATATTTAGTTGCACCATTATCAGAAGTACACAAAGAAAAACCTATTCTGAGATGTTTTGAGTGAGATAAATAGGGATAAATTCTAACAGGATGCTCAGCTCTATGAGAAAGTGAGTCTTGTGGAATGACATTTTGAGCCATGCATTTCATGCTCTAGCTCATGGGCTTGTAGAATGAAGTTCGATACTTAGATATGTATATGCTTAGTGTGATTTGTTATGGTACATCATCAGTCTATCTAACCTGCTGTGAAATTAATGTCTGTGGCCTTAGCTTGTGTGATTAAATTTTGTTCTAAGCATTGGTCTCGCAGACTCTTGATTTTGTAGACTAAGCATCTCTATTGGGATTGGAGCAAGGGAAAGATATTGGCAAATGGAAGACAAGATAGCACTCATGAAGTAAGAAAATTCAACCAAGGCTTTAGAAGTATGGATAGTTGATATAGTAATCACACTTGGGCTTAAGAATCTTATGGTAGAATCTTATTGATTCTCTTTGGTTGCTATTCAAGTCTAATACTCAAAGTGGAGTTTAGTGGCTTTATTTAATGTTTAGCCTCTTTCCCTCTCTCTCTCTATGTCTAACTTGAGCTGCAAGGACAACACATGCATGTGCTAGGGTTTCTTTATATTCATAGCTTAGATTTGATATATTTTTGCTCTAGCTTGCATGTACATCTGTTGTTTATCTAAGAGAAAACAAGTAAGAACAAGAGGGACATGTTTTTAGTTTTTCATCTTTGTTTGCAGCTTAGTTTGAGTGTTTATTCCACACTAGCCTGCATTTAGGTTTGCTGTTTTCCTGAAAGAAGATGAGCAAGGAACACATCTAGCTATACTAGTAGTAGAAGTACACAAAGAAAAGTGTATTCTAAGATGTGATGATCAAGATAAAGAGCAAAAAATTCTAACAGGATGCTCAACTCTATGAGAAGGTTAGTTTTGTGTAATGAAGTTCTGAACCATGCATTTCATACTCTAGTTCATGGGCTTGTAGAAGATAGATCTGAATGGAGGGCAAGAGAGGAGGCAAGACATCAATAGAAGAGCCTCTCTCCCCCTATTCTCTCACTCTCTCTAGCCTTACTAACTTTTACTCTTGTTATTTAGTGTCCTCCCTCCAGTTTTCTCAAAGGAATTTCTAGAAGGATATGTGGATGATATGGTAGCATGTTTGTTCCCACTGTAGTGTTAGGGACTATAGAATGTTGCCTGATTTTTTTGCTTTGGTTCTCTTCTTTACAAGTGACACTAGTAATAGCTATATAGGTTGGTTTTACTCATTGTTTTTGGGTCAAGAGCTTCTCTATGCATTCCATTCTATAAACTTTTGTTCCTCACTCTTTATTCTCATCAATAGTTGTATGACAAATATCCACTTTCAACTTGCTTCCAATCCCAAACAAGGTTGTCAAGTTGTGAAGTAGGATTATTTTGACTCAATTCTCTCCACAGTTGATTGTTTCTATGTTTAAAGTTCTATTAATTATGTGCTCATCACCCAAAAATCTTATCATAATGTTATTTGGCTGAAATTATCATTCTGCTCCCACATCAAGAACTATAGAAGTGTGTCTGTTGTCTCTAGTTTGGACCACATCTACTATAGTCTGTGCTAGATTTCTTAATGATTGGATTTTCAGTTCTTATTTGGACCAGTGCTTTCTCTGGTCAGTTGAGTTAGGATATAGAAAATTAGGATAAACAAAGATAAATGCAAAATTAGGATTATTTTATTTAAATTAGTATATGCATATGTAAGTACATATAAAATTATTTTTTTAGGTTTTTTATAAACACACACACACATATGTATATATATATATATATATATATATATATATATATATATATATATATATATATATATATATATATATATATATATATATATACAGAGAGAGAGAGAGAGAATTTTGAGTTTCTATATTTCCACATAGCTAAATAAAAAATTAGGGTTTCATGATATTGTATGAAAGAGTGTGTGAATGTGTCTTTGTATGTGTGCATGTGTATCTGCATCTTGTATGTCTTTGTGTGTGTATGTGTGTGTGCACCATACATGTATGTGTCCATAAATGTGCATATGTTCAAGTGTATGTACGTGTATATGTATGCAAGTGTGCATGTGTATGTGGGCATGTATGTGTATGCATTATCTGTGCATCCATGAAATGTGTGTGACCAAGCAATGGAAGAAGCAATGGTGCATCATGTGTTTGACCAAGCAATGGAAGAAGAAGGAAGTTAAAGTGAAGATGATTACAAAGGAAAGATAGTAGAAGAGGTGATTTAGCATAGTGAATGATATCAAATGTGCAAACATTCTATAGCTTAAGGGAGGTTATCTCAAAAGTGCACCCAAAATTTTATATTTCAAATGGACTTTATAATCCAACTTTGCAAGTCTTTATATATTTCAAATGAAAGTTCTCACCAAAGTTGGCCAAAATATTTATAATTATGATATGATATACTATGAGAAATTCACCCTTATTTATATACTTTTGAGTCTAGGGGTGGTCTTATTTTTTACCCTAGATGTTCAAGAGAATGTCTCATCAGATCAACCTACAAATGCTTCTGTTCAACAACCATTGAGATGCTTTACACATGTCTCACATCCACCTGATAGATATGTTCTAGGTTTGGATTTTCTTATGCTACTAGATGCTAGTGAGCCTTCTTGCTATAAAGAGGCCATGCATTCAAAGGATCATGTCAAGTGGGAACATTCCATGAAGACGGTGAGTTGGATTCTATTCACAAGAATGGTACTTGGAATTTAGTACCTTTGCCAAAGTGTAGGAAAGCTTTACCATGTAAATGGGTATATAAGCTGAAATTCACATTAGATAGTGCCTTTCCAAAGTATAAAGCACGACTTGTTGCAAAGGTTTTAAAGCAACAATAGGGTGTTGATTTTGCGGAAATCTTCTCTCTACTGGTCAAAATCACTACCCTTCGAATGTTGCTTGCATTTATTGGAATGGAGGACTTCGAGCTCGTCAAAATGGATGTGAAAACCACTTACTTGTATGGAGATATTATAGATGAGATCTATATGGAACAACTAGAGGGTAATGTAGTTCATGGCAAAGAAAGTCTAGTTTGTAAGATGAAGAAGAGCATATATGGTCTTAAATAGTCCTCTAGACAATGGTACCAAAAGTTTAATGATTTTATGAAGTCTCAAGGCTATTCTCAAAGCAATGAGGATCAGTGTCTCTATATAAAGAGATGCTCTGATGGCAGTTTGATATGCTTGATACTTTATGCAAATGATATGTTGATTGCTGGGAAGTCTTCTCATGACTTGTTAGTTCTCAAAAAGCAGTTCAGTGAGACATTCAATATGAAGGGTTTGGGAGACACCAAAGATATTCTTGGCATGCACATTGCTCGTGATAGGAGTAAAAGATGCATATACTTGTCTCAAAGTGAGTACATATCCAAGGTACTTCACACATTCAATATGTAGGGTGGAAAGGCATTGAGTAAACCTTTACCCACTTATGTGAAATTGAGCAAGGATGATTGCCTCAAATCTGATGAGGAAAATGAATTCATGGTAAAAATCCTTACAAGTCTATTGTTGGTAGTCTCATGTATGCTATGGTAGCTACGAGCCCAAACATTGCATTTGAAATGGGATTTGTGATCATATATATTTCTAATCCTAGCAAGAAGAGTTAGGAAGTAGTCAAGATGATTTTGAGATATCTGAGTGGCACAAATTGTCTATGCTTGGGTAGAGGCAAAGTATCCATTATGCATTGCACAAATTCTGATTATGCAGGTTGTGTGGACAAGTGTAAGTCTACATCAGGGTACAATTTTCATTTTATTGGAGGTGTTATCTCTTGGAGATCTCGTCTTTAATAATGTGTGTCTGTTTCCACTACGAAAGCTGATTATGTTGCAGCAAATGAGGCATGTAAGCAAGCATTGTGTCTGTTGCATCTTGCTTGTGATATAGGTCTACCTCTGCATGTACCTCATTTTCTAAGTGATAGTCAGAGTGCCATTGGATTGGCTAAGAATCTGGTCTATCATGTAAAGACCAAGCACATTGAGATGTAGTATCACTTCATTAGAGACCAATTAGCCATTGAGTGCATTATTCTTGAGAAGGTTCATACTCGACATAATGTTGTAGGTGCTTTGACTAAAGGTCTACCACACAATAGATTCCGACACTATGTTCACTTGATGGGGGTTACTTGATCAGTGATCTTACATAGTTGCTTATATATTGTGTGACATGCCCATGATGTGGGAGGTATAGTTTCTATACTTAAACTCAAGTATTCTTTATCATTGTTTATTTTTCTCCCATAGGAACATTGGCCATATCGGCCTTTACAGGGAGATTGTTATTGTTAGTGCATGTGAAATTCGAAATGGCCATCGAAAACTTTTTTATATCTTCTTTAATAAAACGTTTAGTGGCCTAGTCAGCCACAAACTATAATTTTGATCGCATATGTAACACCCAAGAGATCTATGTTCGTGCTCTCTATGTACTATGTTTTTTCTACGTATTATGTAGGCTCTATGCGGAGTACTGTGTGTGGCATCTAGATTTATGTTTTCTACATCGAGGGTATCCTTGTGGAGCTCTCAAGAAGGAGAATCCATTGAGGTGAATAGCTCTCAAAATACTTCAAAAACAACTTAACGACAATCATTTTTCTCTATGCTGCTACAACCATGAGATCAAACAATTAACACGAGAAGGCAATGCACGTGAGAACCACAAGAGTTGAAGGATTTATTTAATATTAAAATACTTTGGCAAGGGTCCGTAACAACTAAGTGGTCCATGTGGCCCTATCTATCATGCGACCACAATGGACACCTATTGGCGATGGACACATCCATCACGGAGGGAAAAATCTGATTTACAATAGGTCAGACAATGATGTACAAAAGCTTTGATACAAATGATGGACAACAGCTCCACTCCACCTGCGATGGAAAACTACTCCAACCATGACAGACACTCTAGAAGGACATGTGACACACCAGTAACTGTTACGTACACTCCTAGATACACCCTTCAACTATGCCCACGTTGAAGCCATCGATGGACGTGACAAACACAGACATTACTCGACGACAATGGACATGGCTCCACCAACGACGACCGACATAGACAATACGCGATGACGAAGGACACAGCTCTACCCACGATGAAGGACACAAACATTACTCGATCATGGGCACAACTACTCTAGAACTCACAAGACATTACTCAACGATGATGGACACGGCCGTCCCTTGTTTCTGATTTCTTCTTCGTCTTGAGTTCCCAAAGATCCACTCCACTCATGCTGGAAAACTACTCCACCCACGAGAGACAGTCCAGAAGGACTCGCTTGACACCTTCCTTCATGGAATTTTTTTCTCCTTTATTTTCCCTATATAATTTCTTTTTCTTTTTACACAAAAAAAGAAGTATAAATTAAAGGAGTATTCAACTCTGCAGCACGCACGATTGGCTTCATTTATTATGGTGATATCTACGCAATACATTGGACCTTTAAAAAACAACATCAAGGACATCAATAATGGCATGAAGGCTCTCAACTCCAATCCTATGTAAAACACATTTGAGGGAAAACAAATAGTCCCTTTTCCAAGAGTTGAATATATACTAGTTTGTACTCATCCATATATTCCATAGGAAATACCCTCTCCAAATATTCCAAAGAGCTTGGTTCCATGTTATTACAACAACCAATTACTATCTCCCTGATAACCAAGGAGTGAATTTTATTGATGTCGAGGTAGTCTTGAAGAAGATGCCAAAATCTATTGCGATGAAAGTAGTACACAAAAATTTGGGACAAACACTTTCTAATTTCTACTAATCCATATAAACCATAAGGTATGGGGTCTCCACATATTCTAGAGACCAATGTGCATATTGTTGCATGTTGCCAACAAGGCCTCTTGGTACCCAAGTTTAATAGTAAAATTGGAACAAAAGGGTTGAAGAGCCTGCCAAAACTAATGAGCATGTTTACAATTCAAGAACAAGTGGGGTGAGACTAGAGGTATGAATACACGCATACACACACATATACATCATACATGCACATTTACACACATATACATATACATGCACATTTATACATACACACACATACATGCACATTTTTACACACATACACATGCATGCAGTTACACACATATAATGAATACACATAGACACATACACATACTCACATACACGTACACATACTCACATACACATACACATGCATAATCATATGTAAACACACATAGACTCATATAATCATATTTACATGCATATATACATATACACATGCATATATACACACACAACACATGCATATGCACATATAGATACACATACATACACAACACATGCATACACATAACTAAATAAATAAATAAATAAATCAATAAATAAATCCTATTACAAAAATTCTAAATTGAAAACACTAATTTTGATATTAGGATTTTAAAACCCCTAATTTAAAAACTCTAATTCAACCTTTTAGCCATATGTTTGAAGTATATGTACACCCCCGACGTCCTACTAGAGAGATGTCTCTCCTCCCAACCTTAGGCCTCTATATATAGCTACTCGAATCAATGAGGATCATAATATATATGAAGATATATACACATCATGTAGATAGGATACATAAATATAAAATGGAGTAGATATATTATGCATCACACATACATGCCTAAATGCACACATAAATAAATAAATAAATAAATAAATATATATATATATATATATATATATATACATACTAACATATTTACATGTAACATTTACACATAGACATATATACATATATACATGTACACATCACATATACATGCCTACATGCACACATAAACATATATATACATGCATACATATTTACATGTACATATTTACACATAGACACATATACATATATACATGTACACAATTATAAACACTTGCATATATTACATGAATGCATGAATACATGAATATTTTACATAAATGCATATGCATATATACACATATGCATATTTAACACATGTATACATATATCACACACATGTAGACACATACATATACATGAAATACATATATATGCATACTAACATATGTATACATATAATACACATGAATACACACACATATGAATACATACATGATAAAAATTTGCTCCTCGAAGATAAAGCTATATATAAAATAATTAGGCATACCCCCGAGCTTCATGTTCTAACTTAGAAGAACATGATTTCATCTCTCTAGTAGGATTCATCGTTATTCAAGTTAATAAAAAAATATATTATCTGATATCCATTCAGAAGCTTCAAGTTATTGATCGATAACTAGAGTAGAATTTACTATCTAATCTGCTCATATGTTTTCATTATTGCCATCATTTTGGTAAGACATCAATATAGTCTCATCTTCATTATCCTTATTGATTTCATTTATTTCTTCTATTGTTAAATTTATGTTCTCATGAATCACATCATCTATTGATGGATTAATATCTATTTCTGGTAATTCGTCTTCCTCATCAGTAGAATCAGGATGTAGAGAATTATCCTCTTCATCAAAAAGATTAGTATCATTATCACGTATAATGATTCTACTTTCTATTTCAGCTGTTGATGTATCAGTATCTGATGGTGAATCATCAAGAGGACTTTCTTCGATCTCTCTAACAATAAACTGTTCAAACAATGACCTACCTCTAGGTTGCACATGAATGACTTGCCACCAAGGATGAGCATCTGGGTTTTTATAAAAAAATGCTTGTTCAATATGCCTAGGAAGAATATATGGTTCTTTAGTAGATCGCATTACCTTGGAAGAATCAATTGGCCAAAACCCAGATAATTCCTTTCTTGATGTGGAATTACTAGCTTTATACTCCACTCGAAACCAATCAACCTTCAAAATGACCTATCAAAATGACCTATCAAAATATACAACAACAAAAACCCATTATTAGGTGCTTAAAAAAATAACTAACTCTAAAAAATATATATAAACTTTTTTCTACCTATTTGAATGTACAAAATGAAATTTTGTAGATACGAACAATAGTTCCTACGTAACCAAGTTCGCTATCTGTAAGGTTCGTGTCTTTTGAGCTAGCACGTGATAGTTGCTTGAAAGAAGCAACAATACTAGAATCCTTTGTTTACGTAAAGAATCAATGGCTTTGATTCTAATATGCTGTCCAAAAGCCCACATATTAGTGAACATTCGAGCCTGCAAAATAAATTCAATTAGTAAATAGAAACTAACATGCATATATGAAAAAAATAAAATATTATTTTAATAAAATTACCTTTCGTTCACAACCTATCATTAACTCTCTTTTCTCATCTGACTTTCTTCATTATTTGCGTTGGCGCGTTGCAAACGACTATATAGCCAATCCGTGAAAGAAGGTATATCTGTAATCTCATTATTATCGAGATTATGTCTAGATCTTTTGTTTTTTCACCTTTTACTTCGGAGATTTTGAAGTTCCTCATACTCGCTAAGGAATGCTTGCATGCATTCACTATTATATGCTACAAAAGTAGAAACATCATTTTTTTCTTAAAATGTAAATAAGAATGGAACCCCCTTACCTGATAATATCTCATCTGTTATTTTTGAAGAAGACTCGTTGGTCCATGCACGTGGAGCTTCTTCATGAACTCTTTCAAGGTACTCACTAACATAATACATGCACTCTTCAAGCATCCAACCCTTTGCCATGGATCCTTCTGGTTTTGCTCTTTGTCGCACATAACCTTTTAGTATTCTCATAAATCGCTCGACCCAAAACATCCATCGAGTGTTGACAACACCCGCAATCTCTATCTCATCTACAAGATGGACTAATAAATGAACCTGAATATCAAAAAATGAAGTAGGAAGTTCTTTCTCCATCAACCATAGTAGCTCTTTGCATTCACGTTTTTTTTTGTGGGATCGAGTTTTTGTCGATCTCTTTGGATGTAATCCACCTATACATATCATAAAAACAATTATAAAGAAGTTAACTAAAAAATAAAAGATATCCAATATTCATACATATTAAATATAAAAGTATCATAATTACCTTATAAGTGATCCAAGACGATAGATCACATCTCGTACTCCTTTCGTTGTACATCCATCGATAACCAAAGGTAAAATATGTATCAAAAAGTTATGCTAGTCATGGGTCTTTAACCCAGATAAGCTCTTATCATCCATAGTAAACATGTTTTGAAACGATGCTCCATATCCTGTGGGAGTCTTAATCAATTGAATTCTATTGTTGATAATCTGTATCTCTTTTGTTGTAAGTACCCAAGGAGCAAGTGCATAAGTCGTTTCTTGTCGATGTCTATCAAAAACTGGCCATAACTTTGGTTTGGATTTTTGATCTTTCAAATCATTCCTTGATGCTGTGGTATCTTTTAGTCGAAGAAGATGCTGCCATAGTGAATAACCAATATTTTTTAATATATGCAGAGGATCAAGAAGATGACATACTTGTAACTCTTTCCAATACTCCAAAGAATACCATATTGATATGTTCTCTGCGAGTGCCAATTTTCCTTTACCTCTGTTCACATACTCATTATCTGAATCATCATTGAAGATTTCTGCTTCTAGATCTATCAGAGGTCCATCTGTCCATTTTTTATACCAATCCATAGGTGTCATAGGTTTTGGATACTGAACTGTTTCAAGCTTTCCATTAAAATGTATTGCTTCTCTTTTAGATCTTAATGGATGATCATCAAGCAAGAGTCGTCGATGTCGAAGATAAATATTTTTGTTGAGATTCTTACTATAGATTGATCTCAACCAATCACCACAATATGGACAAGCTTTATAACCCTTAGTAGATATCCCTGCATCATGGAAAATGATAAAAATATAATTAGATTAAATCATATTTATTTACATGCATATTGAATTAAAAAATTACATCAATACATGAACAAACACCATATCCAGGAAAATCGTGAATAGTCTAAGCCACAATACCATGAACCGTAATATGTCTCACATTCATGCTTTTCGATACATCAATGACATTAATACCTCTCCATAACTCTTGAAGATCGTCAATGAGAGGAGCAAGATATACATTCATATCTTTAACTTGTCTTTTGCCTGGGATTAAAAGTGAAAGCATTAAATGTTCCTTTTTAATGCTAAGATATGGTGGAAGATTGTAGTTTATGACTACCACTGGCCATGTTGACCATTTACTAGATTTCATGGAGAATGGATTCACCCCATCTAATGCAACTCCTAACTTTAGATTTTGTGGATTTTGTGCAAATTCAAGCCATGTAGAATCAATATGCTGAAAGGCAACACTATCATGAGGAATTCTGATTATTCCATCAGTACTTTTGTGATCATGTCCCCAAGTCAAAAGCTTTGATAATTTGGGGCTTTGAAACATATGTCTAATCTGTGGAGCCAATGGAAAATGTCTCAATACCTTTTTTGGGATTTTGCCTTCTTCGCCCTTATATCGAGGAGATTGACATTTGGGACATGTCAAAGAGTCTGCATATTCACCTCTATATAAAATACAATCGTTAGGACATGCATGTATACATTGATAATCTATACCAAGATTGTTCATTATCTTCTTCATTTCATCATGTGAGGTAGGAAGAATATTCTGACTTGGTAAAAACTTTTCAGATAATAACCTGTAAGTTTATAAGAAAAAGATATATTAAAAAAGGTAAATAAATAAATATACATATATACATGCAGGTTTTTATTCTTACTTTAGATAAGGTAAGAACAAGAACTTGAATTGAATGGACACTTTTTGTCCGCGCATCTTTTAAAACTATTAATGCATCTTTCAAAATATTCACGTAAAATCTGATTGTTTTAGATGGCAGGATACCATTGTTTGTTTTGGAGGATATGAAGTATGTACCTTCATTGAATGATTTATCGATTCACACATATGTTCAGTTTGAAAGTGTGAGAAGCGGGTTTATAATTGCTATTCAAAGAATTTGGCACTGTTTATAGGCCATAGGATGGTGACCTGGATGAATCGCATGCACAGAGGTTACTCAAGATAGAGCAACCTGATACAAAGTGGAAATCATGGTGGCTTGAGAGGATCACTTTTATATAGCTTGTTCAAAGAACTTCAGGTTTATGACACTCAAGTTTTTTGAACATGCTATATAAAAGTGATCCTCTCAAGGCCACCATGATTTCCACTTTGTATCCTAAAGTTCAGATGCTCATCAATATATAATCAATATATAATCTTTCATTTTCTGCATGTAAAATCCTTCTACTAGTCAGGGATGCTGCGTTCAAGCATATTCCATAAGTACTCATGCTTTGAACATAACGTGAAAGTCGATGCCAATCTCCCCATCCATATATAGGACCACAAAATGACATAAGAGTGACTTCAGAGTTCGGAGGCACATACAAATCCTCTACAATAAAGAGACCATGACCAGCATTAGTAATAGTGGATTGAGCAATCATATAGCGATTACCCCAAAAGTTGAAAACCTCTCCATCTAAAGGAAGTGGTCCTCTATTCCATCCTCCATATCTTCTTCTATCATATGTTTGTACTAAAGAACGATCACGAGCTGGCAATGGATAATCTCCAGCCGTTTCATTCTCTAAACGAGGAGGTAGAGGATTTCTAGAAACCTCTGCTTGTAATTGATGAACAGCAAGTCCATGACGTGTACGAGGTATATTAACATTATGAGAAAAATCATCATCATCATCATCAAGCAAGTATTCCTGTATATCAACAATAATTTGATTTTATATATGGTTTTTAAATAAAATAATGACATTAATACATATAGAAAATACATACCCAAGCATTATCACGTTGACTAGGTGATGGTGCACGCTCAAAAGTACCATACTCTGTGTGAGAAGTCGAGAATGACATGTCTGGGACTCACCTCCCAGCCTATTTATAGCCCTTGCCTATTCACCATGTAGAGTTCTCTCTAAGGGCCCTCTACTCATCTGGCCATCATGAGTAGGTACCTCGTATGGACTCTCTGGCTTTTGGCCTTGGCTATCCCCCGAGCAAGGAACATCTCGTTCCTCCAAGCATGTACATCTCTGGAATATAACACTCTCTCCCCCTTCTAAAGATCATTGTCCTCAATGATATAGAAGGAGCTATAAAACTAGGAATCAGAATCTATGATTCCAAATAATAAAAGTAGAGTGTGGTGGGTGTCTGAAATACTAGATGCTCAAAAAGTAGACAACTAGTCTCTGTGCTTTATATCTAGCATTTCCACCAACAAATAGCAGTCCTTGCCTTGGGCATACTATAGGAATCCCTCTGAGGCCCAATGAGTCCATATGTGCGCATCATAAGTACTCGGAATATCCTCGGACTCCCTATGCCTAGACCTTGACCACTACCTTGTGACGAGCTGTCAATGGGTATTTCAGGGAGACAAGGGCAAGCTGCCGAGGTCTCTACATGTGACAAGCCTCTAGAATTTGTGTGGAGACACTTCAAGAAATCAGACACTTCAGGAACACTTCATGATTTCATGACATTGTGAGTACTCACCGAGCTTTTCTTATCATTTTCTAAAGGCATAATTAGCCTATGTCTGGAACCTCGATCACATACCTCATGCTCACCCTAACCAGTCGTGGTGATACATAAAAGTGATCCTCTATAAACAGAAAATACATCATGCACTTCAACTTTTCTAGCAATTATATCGTCTTTGTTGACATGCATTCACTCATGCATTTTAATTTGCTACTTCAATAAAATCATATGCTTTTAGCTATGCTGACAGAAGACTTCCTCTCTCACACAACACAAGATCACTCTAGTTCTCACATGGCATATAACGCCATGTGGCTACAAAATTTCGGACAGCATTTCGCCAGGAAAATGAAGCCTGAAAAAATAATAATAGTGTTTACAAAGATAGGCAAGAGCCTAGTTGTTGGAAAACCACTCCCTTTACTCCAGAAACCTGCAAAAAAAAAGAAACTTTGCCAAAATGTGTTGTTGGGCACTACACACCCTCATAACCATGTCTTTTTTTCTTCTTTCAATACCTGCAAAAGATTCTAAAACACACAAACAAGATCTATGCATGATTTTATGAATCAACATTAGTTAGTTTAGCTTATGTGCATAAATGAATTCATGTAAAAGACTAGCTTTCATGCACATTCCAATATTGATTTCATAAAACTGGAAGAGAATACAATGCAAAATTACCAATTTTGATGCGAGTAGTATGCAAATGAATTTATTTGAGAGAACAAATATGATTCATATGTATTAAAAGCAATTCATTCCTATCCAAAATTGTTCAAAATATGGTTAAAAACTCCTAATTATCATAATCGAACACTCAATTCACTCAAAAAGAGTTTCTCGATGGTCAACAGACATCTAAAAGCTTGTGCAGAGATGGCTTCCAATGGTCCAAATATGGATTATGACCCGTCAAAATAAAGGTCTTGAAGTTTAGAATCTGTTGCTCTAGCACAATGGTGAGAACCACGTTAAGAAGCTCCACCTCCTTAATGTCAATCCGCGGAAGAGATAGGAGTGATATGAAGATCGTGAATGTGAGATGAAGTGAGAGTGAAGGTGAGAAGCATAGAAATGCACACACCCATACACACACACTACGAAGAGACAAGCAAGACACAATGGAAGGTGAGAAGTTAACTCTATTACTCAAGAACACTATTACAAGCTCAAAAGAACTCTAACCTCAAACAAGCTAACCTCAAAAATGAGCTCTCTAGCTCTTTTTATAGTTTCTAGACTAGTTTTGACCGGTTTCACATCTAGTGACCGGCATAGTTAAAAATTAGGGCCTAGATGCTATTTGGAAGGGTAAACGGTGTCTAAAAATAATGAAAATTGATACGCTTGTTCTACCTAAGCTCCTCAAGCTCGAGGACTCCTCGGCTTGCACAAAATGGAGCGAGAAATTAAGAAAAGGGTTTTTATATGTTACATATGTTACATTAGTGATAAAAATCACTGTTGGAGGTTTTTTGAACAGTATTTCTAAAACATGATTCTTTGAAAAAAGATTCGACTGGCTCCCTGCTCTGTCGTTACATGCTTCCGGGTCTTCTATGCCTCTGGCTGCTTCCAACACCCCCCTCCCTCTCGCTTCTGTCGTCCCTGATAGAACCTTGTTGTGAGGTGTGCCGGATATAGTTCTGTAGGAGGTCTTGAGCGAGGGTGTGCTCGGATATACGAATGCCTTGGGCCAGCTCGGCCTCGAGTTTCTCCCAATCTATTGGTTGCGGTTCATCTGATGGTGGGAGGTTATAGTGTGTGGAATAGACCATTCGTTCACAGGCAAATAATTGTAATAAATGTGTAGGCCTGCTTATGAATACCTCTGAATGGTATTCCCAGAAGCTGGTTGTGAACATCTCTTCGAACGTCTGCTTGTAGCACGCCGGTAGGTACTTTATTCTGCAATGCCAGGCATAACACACCCATAGCGATGGCGTTGTACTCATATCATATACCAAATCGAAATTGCCATGCTCAAAGCCCGGGGTGTTTACATGAGGTGCCTTGACGCATCGGAAAACTTTAAAAACCATTTGCATCATGTCCAATATTTTGACAGTCATATGCGCCGCTATATCGTCCATATGCTTTAATCTAGGGAGCTAGTGGCGAATTGTAGCCATCATCTAGCCAACAGTTGGTAACTCGATGGGTGGCTTAAAATAGGGGTAATTCAACCAGTCCTGGCACTGCTTATTGTTTTGTACCTTAATAGCAAAGGCAGTCCAGGAGCGGCGTCGTGGTACTGGTCCCCAACATGGGTTGTACTTTAAGTGCAAAGGTGCCTTTACCCATGTACTCAGCATTTCTGGATACTTCTGTAGTAAATCTTTTCGCCACTCTGGTTGATAGATCTCTCCTTGCTGCGCATCTTGGTGGCAAATCGTCTTCCTCGAACTGAGTCGCATGCGATGGTTTCTTACCTGTTTCTTTCTCAATGGCTAATTGGTATTCGGCCATTAACATAAAATACGGTTTATACTGTAGCTCGTGCCCAGATATGTATCGTCGCGGGGCCAAATGAGCAAAGAATGGAGATTGTAAAATTCTTTCTTCTATCATCGCCATGGCATGTAATTGTGCCTCTACTCTAGCTGAGTGCGTTGTTCCAAGTTCCTCAATTGTCTTCATCCACGCGGGAGTCGGGAGTTCGTAAGTCATCTGGCCTTCGGCCGTGACGCGTCTGCCTGGGATGGGTTGTGGCTCGTACGCCTCTTCAAATGTTTCCTCCACCGGGATGGTGACAGTTTCTTCCTCAGCTGGTAGCTCAGGTGGGGAATCTGGCCTTGGTGGTGCTTCATATACTGCAATCCTTGATTCAAGGTTTGATACCTGGGCCCGTAATGCGTTGAGTTCCTCTAAGATGTCAAGAGAGGGGTCCACAGGTGCTGGTATGTCTTGGTGTGCCGGTTCTCGTAACTGGAGTAATTTGTGATCTTCTTTGAGTTTCTGTAACTCCTCGTTCATGCGATCGTATTCATCTAGCAGTCTTACATGATCTTCTAGCAGCATCCTCATGGAGTCTGAGGGAATGGCTTTGAACCGACTAGGACTGAGTGGTTGGTCTGGATGGTCTAGGGCCGCTTCTAAGTTTTCTCGATTCTGGTCCTGTAAGCGCTGGTTTTCCTCCTTTGCTGCTGCTAGATGTCTTCTGAGTAAGCCCATGTTTCGTGTTAGCGTTGCATTGCGAATTGTCTGGGCTCTTAATAAGTTATCCAGGTCAGCAGTGGCTTCCTTGGTTTTTTCTTCGCTTTCTAGTTCTAATTTATGATAGGCCTCTCGTAATTCCTGGTATCGGCTGTTCAGTGAGGCATTCTCAATAGACAATAAATTAAGCTGCGACTGTAAGTCATTGGTTGTCCTCTGCAGCTGCTGGTAATTATCGCCAAGAGATGTGAACTCATCTCTGACTTGCATCATACACATGAACATCTGTCAAAATGCATTATCTACAATGGGTGATAGTATTAATGGGGTGCTAAATGAAGATGCAGTGAGTGTAGATGCAATGGGAATGGGGAATGGGGGTGGGAAGGTGGATGCTGTGGTGATTGTGGAAAATTGTGAGGTGCCTAAATATGTTTGTGCCGTGAGTGAAGTGAGTGATGGTGCAGTGGGTGGTGAGATGTCCATGTCATTGGACGTGTCCAGTGCAGTGACCGTGAATATGGGTGTGACCGTGGGTGCTTGTGCTGGTGTAAATATGGGATTTACAAAGGTTGAGGAGTAATTTACAGGGGGGCTGGCTGGTGCAGCTTGGTGGAAAGGGGAAATAGGGGTTACCGTGGGTCGGGGAGGTGAGACTGGGGAGAAGGTTAATGGCGGTGGGAATGGGAAAAGGGGTCGTGGAGGTGTGGGGAAGGACGGGAAAGATGGATGGAGGAATGGGTTGAATGGAAAGGTGGATGTGTGAGGGGGTAGACTGGGTCTAATGGGTGTAGGAATTGTGGGGTGAGTGGTCGTAAAGACGATTTCTGCTACGCCACAGGCGAATGAAGATGTTGGTCTGGGAGAAGGAGGGTGAATAGGGGAGGCTGGAGGGATGGGCGGTGATGGAGGAGCGGTTGGGGTGGTCGGTACTTCAGTGACTACTGAGGTATGTACAGTTGTAGCGCGGGATGGTTCCTGCTGCCAACGAACTTTCGGGGACGAGGCGTGCCTCCCTGGCTTGTTCTGAAGACTGTGCTCCTGTTGGTATACGAATGTATTCGCCGGGCTTTGAAAGTAGTCGTACTCTGCGGGGGTCAACTGTGGTAGTGGCTTTCTTTGCAAGTACCTAAGTGCTTCGTTGGAGCCTACTGATTTGACTAACTCTCTGAATCCTTTGATGTATGCGTCTTCAAATCCGCCTGTGACAAGTTCTTGTTCTATTATCGCTTGACTCTCTTCCTCAGTCAGCTTTTTGCGTGCCCAAACCTTTTCCATAGTTCTATACAGCTTCTTAATAGCCAGTGTGTAAGCGGTTGCTTCGTAAGTTTCATCTTCATGGGTACTTGTATCACCATGTGTGTTTGTTTGTTGGCCTTGGCCATCTATCTGTTCATGCTCTTGGGATTCGATAGTGCCCTGGCTTGCTTCGTCATCGCCTTCGTCGTCATCGGTTGCTGCTCTTTCGTCATCAGAGCTAGACACAATCTGTCCTTGTGGCTGATCCATGGGTGTGGTAGGGTAGCTAGGCCTTTCAAATTCTTGAGAAAACAATTGTCCTTCTGAAAACTGGAACTCATTGGAGAATGCATCGGGCATCTCAAAATCAAAAGTTAGATCCAGTGGTGCTGTTTGTTCTGCTTCTAAATGGGGTATTGGAAAAGAGAACGCTTCCGCACCAATGGTGGTGGGAATTTCAGCTGCTGTGGTGATAGGTTCTGTGGTTGTGGCTGCTTGGGTTGCAACAGTACTGGTGGTGCCCTCCGTTACAACTGGTCTTGATAATATGATACGAATAGGTTGTACTGTGGGAGTGGCTGCTGTCGGTGACTGCTCTGGAGATGGTTGTGGCGAGGGTGATTCTGGGACTTGTAGGCATGGGATAGTGCCTCTCATCCGCTTTCCGGCTCTGCCTTTGCTAGCCTTTCTAGCTTTCTTTGTGGTTCCTTTAAATGCCTTCAGTTCCTCACTAGTCATGGCGCGCTCTATGGGTAAATCATATGCCAAACACATGTATATAATCCTTGTAAGTGCACAACATCCATTGATGACTTTCTTTCGTTCCCATCAATGTTGTGCCAAATAGAGCTGATCAATTATCCAGCTAGCTAGATCAACCGTTTGAGGTCCAGTACATGCTAAGTATAAACCAAACTAGATTCTCTTGTGGGGCATGGTAAAACGATCCTGAGCTGGGAAAGCAAAATGCTGCATGCATATCCGTAAAGGCTTGGAGAGCTCAGGTGTTATAGCAGAAATATCCTCCCACTTAGTTATGTCACCACGTTTCATCTGCTCTGGGACTAGTCGTTCTCGCTCCGTCGGAGTATGTGTTCCATGTATTTTCAGAGCTGCGCAAATTGAATCTTTAGACAAATAAAACCTTCTGAATGGAGGATCATTTACCAAGGATGGTAACATGAATGTGCCTGGTAGATCCTTGTTTTCTGAAGCTGTTAAGGTGGATACCAAGTAAAAACATCTGTAAAAATCAGGTTTAGGCAGAGGGTCACTAAAATATTTTGTAAATCCCGCTCGTGCCCAAACGTGCGTTAAATCTTGGGTATTCTGTAGTCCTTCAAATTCTCTTGAAAAGAACTGGTACTTGGCCCATGTGCGAAGATCAAATGCCAAATTGGCCTCAAATATGAAATCAGCGTCTGCTAAGGGTCCTGCTAGGCCTTGAAACCAGTGAGAGTTACGATGAATCTTCTCAGTGTATCCTCTAGGAGGATCGTCTATTGGCATGGGCCCTAGAAAACCTTGAAACTCTGGTGGTTGCATCGTCGGATAAGATTCCGCGAGTAATTCTCCAATATTGGCCATTGGTGTGCTTGGGCCAGCTTCTGATGGTCCTTCTTCGGTTTGCATGATGACTGACGAGCTAATGGAAAAGATCTGCTACAAAAGATTAACACATTAGCATGGAAATTAATTATGATCCCAATAAAGTGAGACCGCAATCCCTTTCCATAACCGATGTATAACCCGTGTAGCCAGGTGTTGTGAGGTGGTTAATGCAATGATTATTTGCAAAACTAATGCAGGTCTCTAGACGCCTACATGGTCAGATTATGCATACATTTCTTGATGAGCTTTTATTATGCATGATGTGGGGTTTTGGTGTATGAATTCATACAAGGTTGGGTTGAGGGTGAATTATTACAAGGGTGGAGTTTAAACGGGATGGGAGAATTGTTAGATAATGGGGTACAAGAAGATGTCTGGATACGTTTCGGTATCCATTTCCTAAGAGTCTTTGAGTGGGTGGTGTGTTTCTGCTGAGGGACAAAAAGTGGTATCGGGTTCGGTGGTAATGAAGGATGGAAAGATTTCTGAGGGGTATATATTACATGGCTTGAGGGTTGAACTATAATACATTGCTTGGGTACCCAAATCTGCGTGGGTGTGGGTCGATTGATAAGATACTTCTTGGTGATCCAAATCTGTCGAGTATTTGTACTTGTAGAGGAAGATCGAGGGGACTTTGAATACTGACTCTACTTCTGCTTTGACTTCTTCTTATCAATGTCTAAGTTGTTGAAATCTATCGATGCTTTTTGTTCTTTTGGCACCCATATTTGTCTCGTGCCACTTGTTCTGCAATTTTGATACTGTTGTCTTTGCCTTATCTAGTGGTGTCGTCGGTCTGGGTTCCTCTGTTGTGGTTGACTCCTTCGTGGTTGGGTTTGAGAGGTCCATTGGACGCTCTACTTTGGAAAAGAAGGGAGATCCAACACTTGCGTGACCTGCCCATTAGGAAGTGATTCGTTCTTTATCTTTAATCTAGGCCAGTCCATAGCAAGTTTGGAAGGATGAGCACCGCAGGGTATTTTGCTCATTTGGTCGCTGATGCAACCCACCTGACCGCTGATTGTGCCCATCTGCCCTGGCGGTTGGGTAGCTGCCCCTTCTAGTTTGCAGGAAGCCCCAGGGAAGATCTCCTGTCGTCCTTCTGATTGACAACTGTCCATAGCCAAGCCCGAGTGGGTTGGTGTAGACATAACGTGACTGATCTGACCCAAGATCTCCCGGTCTTCCGTCGCATGCATTTCATAGGGTCTAGGGTTACAAACCTCAGTTGGAATGCCATTAGGGAAGTCAAGCGGTATCACTCGCTTCTGTTCTAAGGTTCCAATTTGTAAGGAGCCTTGTCTAAGATTTAGGTCCACTGAGTGATCGTATAGCCAATCTTGGCCAAGGATTAGGGGTTCTATCAGGTCGTCATCATGGCACACTAGTAGCTTCGCTGTCATGGTCACATCCTTAATGAGGATAGGAAGGTCCACCTCACCCATGCAAGGGGTTTCCATGCCTCCTAGCCCTATGAGGTATGCCTCAATTGACTGCATTTCTATTCCTGAATCCTTATAGTGGGACCATCTAATCGCACTAGTCGCAGCACTTGAATCAATTAAAGCCCTGAGCTCTTGGCAAGGGTTGCCGTGCTCTAGCCTAACTGTAATGAATGGTCTCCTGTCCACTATGCTAGGTTGAGTGGTTGACTTTAATTGACACATGGCCATGGGATATCTGGGTGTTGTTTCCAGATGGTTATAATGTTCTCTCCCTAGTCCTTGTCTTCTTAACTTCATGCGCTTAATGCGTTCTATTGCTTCTGCCTGAGCTTCCGCTCATATTCTATTTTCTTCCTCCTTATGCTTCTTTGCTAACGTGAGTCGTCTAAGCATATCCTCAGTAAGAGGTTCCTGATATAACTTGACTCTACAGCCACTAATGTAATTAGGCATTATATCTCCTTCTAAAGTGGCTAACTGTACTGCTCCACTTGTTGAGAGTCTGTTAATGATCATAGGTCCATAACCTTGCTTTTCTAACTTACGTGTGTGTTGCTTTAGCGTATATACTAGAACTAAATCTCCTTCTTTTAGACCTTTATCTTTCACATGTGCATCAAAATATGCTTTCTGTCGCTTCTTCGCTGCATATATTCCTGCTGCTGCCTTTAGCCTTGTTTCTCCTAATCGTTCCAAGTCCATTATTCTTGCTGATAATTCATGGCCGGTCCACTGATGTTCTTGTGCAACCTTAAGGGTCGGTATCAAGAAGTCCAAAGGAAGCACAACATTCTGACCAAAAACCATCTGAAAGGGAGTTGCATTGAGTACGGTCTTGTAGGCCACTCGATATGCCCAAACAGCGTGGTGTAACTGTTTGTCCCAATCTGAACGTTTGTTGTTCACGAGTTTCGTCAGTGCATTACAAAGGATCTTATTAGTGCTTTCAGCCTGACCATTGGCCTGAGGATGATATGGTGCGGATTTCTTGTGAATCACCATAAAATCCTGTAACAAATATTCAATGACTTGGTTTAGAAAGTGAGTGCCTCGATCGCTCACTAACTCTATAGGCAGTCCATATCTTGTAAAGACATTCTCAAATAAGAATTTTGCAGTTGTGTGTGCATCATTCTTTTTCGTGGCTTTTGCCTCTACCCATTTCGTAAGATAATCTGTGGCAACAATAATGTATTCAGCATGTGTACCTTTTGCAGGGGGGTTAATGGGTCCTACAAAGTCTATACCCCACTTTGAAAATGCACGTCCGCCCATCATGGGTTTCAATGGCATTTCATCTCTGCGAGTAGGAAACTGAGTTCTTTGGCACACATCACATCTCTTTACATAGGTATGAGCATCCATGTGAAGAGTGGGCCACCATAATCTTGCAAAGAGGATGGCTTTGATTATCCTATCGGGTCCAAAATGACCTCCTGCAACACCTTGGTGTGCAGTCTCTAGTATGCTCAGATAATCGCTCTCATGAACACATTGTCTTAGATATCCATCTCGTCCTCTTTTGTATAGGTTATCGCCAATAAGTGAATAATCTTGAGCTTCCTGCTCTAGACTGCATTGTCAAGCTAAGGTCATTCCTTGAGGGAATGTCTTCGTCCTCAAGTATGTCACTAACTGTTCACTCCAGTCTGGTGTGAGAGACACGTGATATAATGTAGCATGCTCTACTGGTGGTTTTTCACAACAAACATTGCATTCCTTACACAACCTGTAGACATCTGCTTCCATCGTAGGCCAATACACTCCTAATCTATGCAGAGTCTGTAATGTTCGATGTTTTGAATGATGTTGCTTTAATGCACCTATGTGTGCTAATTGCAACCAATTCGCATGTTCTGATTCATCTACACAACAAGCAAGAATCTTTTGATTATCCTGTTTATATATGCTTCCTGCTATGATTTGGTATCTCTGAGATTTGGTAATCTCTCTTTCTTTGGTCTTTATCTTAGGATTCTTGGGTCCATATGTGAGAATAGGGGCTATAGGCTTAGCCCATTTTGGTGCTATCTCAAGATTAAACAAATAAGCATATGGTAATTCATCCGCTATTCCATGAGGAGCTTCTCCTGAGGTTAAGCTCGAAAGGTGGTCAGCTCTAAGATGTGTCTTTCCTTTCCTGACTACTACTTCAAAATCATACTCCATGAGTAATAGAAACCAACGTATTAGTCGTCCTGTGTTACATGGCTTGTTGACTAAGTACAATAGGGCTTGATGATCTGTAAAGAACTTGAATTTGTTTGCCAACAAATAGTGCCTAAACTTCTTTACCGCGTAGATCATCCCTAATCCTTCTCGTTCCGTAGTGGTGTAATTTCTTTCTGCTGCGTTCAATTGTCTGCTAGCATAAGCTATGGGGAGATCTATGTTACCTTCCTTCGTGGGTTGTGCTAACACACATCCTATGGCATAATTGGATGCATCCACATGTACATGGAATGGCTTACTCCAATCTGGTGTAGTCAATATAGGTGCTGAGCACAAGCGTCGTTTAAGTTCATTGAATGAATTTTTGCATTCATCTGTCCATTCAAAATTGGTTAAAAGAGAGTACAAAGGCTTGGCTATGATTGCATACATGTGTATGAATCTCCTATAATAACCACAATGGCCCATAAATGCGTGTACCTCTTTCACATTAGTTGGTCTAGGTAATGCTGCAATTACCTTCACCTTTTCTTCATCCGTAGAGATTCCATTTTTTGACACAATGTGTCCTAGAATTTTGCCTTATCTGACCATGAAAACGCATTTTTCTGGGTTCAAACAAACCTGATATTCTCGACATTTGTCAAATATTTGTCTTAACTTTGGGATATGCGTCTGCCTGATATTAGAATGAGCACATATGTCATCGACATATACTTCCAAACTCTTGCGTAGGAATTCCTTAAAAACATGACACATGAGTCGCTGGAAAGTGGCCGGTGCATTTGTTAAGCCAAATGGCATCACACGAAATGCAAATATGCCCCATTCAGTGGCAAATGCCATCTTGTGTTGATCTTCTGGAGCAATGGCTACTTGATTATAGCCTGAAAAACCATCAAGAAAGCTGTAAACTTCCTTGCCCGCAACTCTTTCCAATAGATGTTCCGTGATAGGAAGAGGATAACTGTCTCTAGTTGTGGCGGCATTAACTTTTTTAAGGTTAATACACACACACAATTTTCCATTCTTCTTGGGCACAACCACAATGGGGGATACCCATTCGGTATGCTCAATTTCGTAAATGAATCCTGCTTCTATCAGCCGATCTATCTCCTCTTTAATCTTCGCAGCGTAGTTATCATTGTACGTGTAAGGTTTTTGTTTCGTAGGTTTTGCATCTGGAGTCATAGGGATTCTATGAGAACATATATTTCGGTCTACTCCTTTCAAATCTCTGTAACTCCAAGCGAACACATCTCTATATTCGCGCAATAGGGCAACTAATTCTTCTTCTTCTTCCTTCGTCAAATCATGCCCTATGTATGTACATTTTTCTTCTTCTCCTTCTATGGCTACTATTATTTTCTTGGTTTTCTCTCGGTTATCATATACTTGTCCGTCATTCGCCTTTCTATTAGGCATTCGTACCATGATTCTTCGATCTTCGATTTCATATTTCTTGAAATTCTCGGGTACTTCAAACAAAGATTCTCTTTTTCTGACATGGTTTCTTTCTTCTTTCTTTTCTTGCCTTCACTCTTAGTAGTCACTTGAGTGGCTAACCTCACCTCATTCGTAATTTCCTCGTGTCTCTGAGGGTGAGTCTCTACTTCGAAAAAATATTCTTCTTCTGATGCAAAAGGTGGGTCCATGATAATTGATTCTAAATCAAAATCACTCGCATCCTCAAATGCATCAATGCTAGGTTCACATTCTTCTAAAATTGCATCGCTCGTGATTCACTCTATCGTGAAAACTGAAATGTCATAGCCATCCTCGTCACAGTGGGGTGTCCATTGTTCTTCATTGATGGCTACATCCATGGTTGCTAGGATTTCTGCCCAACCATGGGGTTCAAACTCTTCGTCTGGAAATACTACAGGTGCATAAGCTGGGTCCTGAAGGGTTCGTGGATGTTGTTCTGCACCTAAGGTCTTGGCTTCTAACCTTTCTTCCTCTTGTTTTGCTACTTTACACATCCATAAATGAGTATCCTCATGCAACCAAGAAGGATCTGATTCTAATGAGTGCACGGATTCTGTTTCTACTAGTGTCTTATGGATGGTATTCCATTGTATTGGGGGTACATCTCGATGTGAATAGTCTTTAAGATTGACTTTGGTAGTCACTCCTAAATGTTTCAAGTACAAAGAATTAGTTCCCCAATCTTGTACAATTTGCAACTGACGCATGAATGGTCGTCCCAATATCATCTCATAATCATGGTTTTTACTAAAATCACAAATGGCGAAAGTATGCTCAAACTCCACACCACAAGTGGTGAGAGATATGCCTTCTAGTACGCCTAATGGTTTTTCTATGTGTCCGTCGGCCATTTGTAGCTTCATCCTGGTGGGTCTCAATGCTGGCTTACCCCAACGTTTCCATAAGGTGGTGGTAGCTATGGCTACTCCGGCTCCTGAATCTAAGATGGCTTTCGTGGTGTAGCCCCGATGGGTTATCGGAAGATAAGTGTTACCTTCCTCTCCTTCGCTTACATCTCCAATCTTTTCTACAGGTATTTCTGGTACCTTCTTATGTGATCCTATTTGTGAGGAAGTAGTAGCAAGCTCCGGGAATTGATTTGCTACATGTTTCCACAATTCTGGTTTTACCTTCAACAACTCCTCTAGAGTGAGATTACATTGTACTTTAGTGTTCTTGATCACTTTCGTGTTTCTAGGGATTACTGATTCTTCATTCCTCACTATTATCGTGGGTGCTCTCATACTAATAGACTTTGATTCCCAAGGTCCTGTGAACTGAGGTAATTCTTGTAAAGAATTAGATTCAAAGCCTATGTGTTCACTCAGTTGTTCTTCCTCTACATCATCGTAAATGGAGGGAATGTCTTGGGGAAATTGCTCTTGCAAGTCGTCTATTTCTTGAATAGGAGGATGAGTTCCTTGTTCTTTTCTCCATGTCTCTTCTTGGATTTCTCTCAAAAATTCATGTGAATATTTATGTATGGAAGACAAATTGTCTTGACTTTCTGTATTGGGTACTTGAGACAGGGATGGTGCATTCCTTTCCTGTGTCTCTGGGACAATGGGGTTCCTATGCTGATCCTTTTTCTCTTTGCTCTCTATCAAGTATTCTAGCCTCTCCATTAGTCCTTGAAAGTGTAGTTCCGGTTTTGCCATGTTATTCCAATTAAGATATCTAGAGGCTTCGAACAAAGCTTGTGCTAATTCTACCATCTTCATGCAAAGTTTAGTTCTCTCAATTTCTAGATCAGCTCGTGGGTAGTTTTTGCTCATTTCAGCTACCTGAGGTCCCTCTTTTAATCTAGCCTGATATGCACGAAACATCATGTCTAGATTTTCTGGTATGGGTTCCGCTAAAATTGATCCTGATTTCTGAGCTAGATTCTCTTGATTCAATTCCTGTGAAGTCAATTCTAGGATTTTGGCTCTAGATTCCTTCAAACTTCCTTCCAACTCAGTTATCTTTTTACTCCACTTTCTCTTTATTCTTTCTCTAGAATCTTTCCAAGATTTTGTCTTTTTACTGCTAGATTCTGCAACTTCACTACTTCCGGCTACTTTCTCCTGATTAAGCTGTTGGTTCTGTAAGAGCGTCTGGGCTCTTGTTATAGCTTGGATAGGCACGTATGTAGGATTGGATCCATCTGCGTTGTTCACAATACCTATCACGTTGATCGGTGTCACATTTGAAGCATTAACTGGGTTCTTAGGACAATCTTTGGTTATGTGCTCTTTGCCACAATCGGCACAAAAGCCTTGTATGTTATAGTACTGTGATTGTCCTGTCATCGGAGGATGTGGACAATCCTTTATGAAGTGATCTCCTTGGCACCTAAAGCATGGTCCTCTAGGGCCCTGTGGTCTTTGTTGTCTTAATTGAGGCCGTGGGTTTGGGTTTGTGTACATCACATTAGCATAGTCTGGCTCCCAACTAGGTTCCACTGGTGGACTATCAAATAATGATATGTTTCTACGTGTTCTAGTGACTCCGTGTAATAAGCGGGTGGACTATCTACATGAGTGGAGTCAAAACTGTTCGAATTCGGGTCACCCTCTGTGATCAAAGGTGAAGAAGGCACTAAGGCCCTACTTAGGTTCTCTTCTGCAGCAGCGTATTTGACTGAGATGACATTCGCTGGTGGGGGTGGCTGCTGAGCTAAGACAGGTTGAGGTCTCTGTTGAGCCTGGGATGGGTAGTTCTGAGGAGGCCTATAGTAATAAGGTTGAGCATTGTATTGGCCTTGATACCTACCTGGTTGCTGGTATGCTTGCGGGTAGTTCTGTCTCACGGTTTGCTTGTTGTATGGGCAGTCCTGAGCCGTATGATTCGTGTATCTTCTCTCAATTGTACAGTATTGGCCACTAGGGTTGGCTTGTGGTTGTGGTGCATTGGGACACACATTTGCCATATGATCACCACCACAGGTGTAACAACGCTTGTTCATTAGTACCCTAGGTTTATTAGGAACTCCTAGTTTCTGGGCCACTTTTTCTGCAAGGTCTTCTATCGAGCTGGACAATTTTGTGGATGCTACAGATGAACAGTCTGAGTCCTTATAGACCTTTGAGAGTTCCAACTCATCTCCTAAGTTGTCCTCAATGTCTATACAAATTCTTACACATTGCTCTAGCGTTCTGGGTTCTTTCAGGTACACATAGGAGCGTAGTTTAGAGCTCAACAAGCCATCTAGAAACAATGACACTTGCTTGGCCTGTGAGGGTAGCTCTTGCATTGGACATCGTTCAACATATTGTCTAAACCTACGTCCTGCCAGTCTAACTGTCTCCTGAGGGGTCTATTTGAAGCTATGAATCAAAGAAGACGTGTCATGTCTAATCCCACTTTTAGAGAATTCAGTGATGAATGACTCTAAAAAGTGATGGATGTCTCTAAATTGCCTTTGTTGCAAAGGTTGGAACCAAGTTAAAGCTGTATTCTTTAATGTTAGTCCAAATGCGTTGTATTGCGTGAACATGTCTTCAACTTGTTCGGCTCTTAGTACTTGCTTGAATTCTGCAACATGGTCATAGGGATCTCCTGTCCCATCAAAGTAATTTTTCATGGATTTCACTAACTGAGTGGGTCTCAATATTCTTGCGTGTTCACGTGGTTTGGGTAGAGGAAAATCATCTCTACCACGTGGTATTCCATGATCTCTTTGTCTATCTGCTCTATTAGTGTCCGTGGTTGTTCTATCTCTCCCTATGGGATGAGTGAAGCTCACTTCGGGTCTTTCTTTAATCTTTTCTCTTTGATTTCCATGGGCTGAGGATGTTCCTGCCCGTTGTTGACTTGTATTCATGTTCGTTCTAGATGGAGGGAATACCAATTCACCTCTCCATGTGTATGTGTTTTTAGCGTGGTCAGGTACCACAAAGACTCTTTCTGAAGTCTCATCCAGGTATAAAACCTTTCCAGGCGTATCCGGGTCCTTGAACTCGTATATCGTGATGATACCTACCTCACTAAGTAGTTCTGTCTTGTATCTCCAAAAGGCTTCATCAGTTTCTTTATTTACAAACAACTCTATGCTTCTGTTGTCTTGAGGGATCCATTCAGGGATTAGTACTCATGTCAGTACAGATTTCCCTCTAGGTGTTCTACGCTCTTCTAATGGTTCTTTTCCTTGAGATTTAGTTTCCGTCTCTGGCTGAATCATGCCAAACTCGTTGGTATTGTTTGGCTGCGTACTTAAGATGTACATTGTTCCTTCTTTGTCTATGTACGCGTCTCTCTCAAATTTCACCACTGGACGTTCCAATCCAATGGGTTGATCGGGGTTGTGCATTTGCACCACTTGCCTTCGCAAACCATCCTCATAGATGCGAGCACCTAATCGGTTGGTTCGGAGAAACTCTAGTTGAGTCCTATAGGGTCCTTCTGGTTTTTCTAAATAGGCTACATTCGACCCTTCTTCTGGTCTTTCTGTGCTAAATGCCATTTCTGAATCACTCGTGTCTGAGTTCTCGTAGGGGTAACTAGTGTTCAATTGTTGAGCCCACGATCATGCAGTAGTTCTTACACTTGCCTCTGATGATCTAAGGCTTCGTCGGTCTGACTTACCTATATGTTTGCCCGATCTAAGGTTCATTAATTTTGTTCCTTGCACACTCAGTACACGCTCAGATCGTCAATGATTCTTTGTTATTGCTTTCTTGATTCTTTTTAGATTTCTTTAGATTCTTGTCTTAATGTATGCGTCAGGAATTCGACTTTCCGTGGTACTTTGAGTTCTCGTTCCATCAGACTTATGTTCCTTCCTTTAGGTTTTCGTGTCACACACCTTTACTTTAGTCTTGAACTTGATAAATTTAATTCTCTTGAACTTGAGGCGTTCCTATCGTCTTAATCCACAAAAGCTACCGTTTAGCCTAAGCTAAGAATTGACTGAGGGGGTTGAGTAATCTTCCAACCTCGAGTCAGCCTTTCTGGTTGCTCTGATGCCCAAGAAGCCGCGCTTCCCAAGCTTTATGCCCTTCACTACCTTGCCTTGTTTGCCTTTGATTGCCCTTGCTAGAGCTGGAAAAATCCAATATTAGACCAATTCACAGTTGGATGATCAAGCACTTGAGTATATACACCCTTTAAGTTCCTTCCCTTTTGCCTAACTTTTCAATGCTTGCCCCCTGGCTTTCTAGTCCCAAACTAGGTCAACCTCAAAATAGCTTATCTAAAAAGAGACGTAGAGAGCTTTCTAATGAGCTATTAAGCTCAAAAAACGGACTTCGGATGAAAAAGTTATGACCGTTCAGGTCCTGGGGGGTAAAAACTAACAAATAGGTTTTTCTCCAAGTATGAGCTAAGGGGTCTCCTATGAGTATAATCACCCAAAAATTTCCCAGAAATTGCCCCAAAATTGGCCAAAAATTGAAACCCTAAAATTTGCGATGGGGGTGCACAATCGCAATGGCGTGAGACAATTGCGATGGTCTGGGACCGTCGCGATGGCGTGAAGGTGAACAATCGCGATGGTCTGAAGTGCACGGTCGTGATGGTCCAAAAGTGAGCAATCGCGATGGCGTGAGTGTGAACCGTCGCGATGGCTCGATCAGGCGGACAATCGCGATGGCGTGAGTCAACGGTCAACGTGAACAATTGCGATGGTCCAAAGTGAACCGTCACGATGGTCACATATGCGATGGCGTGAGCCAATCGCGATGGTCAGGGCGCGATGGCGTGAGCCAATCGCGATGGTCAAAAATTTGGGTTGTCGCGATGGTGTAAGGGTGTCGTCGCGATGGCGTGAAGTGTGAACCGTCGCGATGGTCTAACTTGCCACGTGGCACCGTCGGCGCGATGGCGTGAGCCAATCGCGATGGTGTGGGGTCAACCGAACAGTCGCGATGGTCCGCGAACCGTCGCGATGGTCCAAATGAACCGTCGCGATCGCGTGAGACCGTCGCGATGGTCCGGCCGAGCCGCCGCGATGGCGTGAGCCTATCGCAATGGTGTGACACAATCGTGATGGTCTGAGACCGTCGCGATGGTCCACCAAAGTATGAATTTTTGCAATGCAAGTATGGATTCCTAGAGGCGCAAGTGTGCTCTACACGCTGGTGTGGTCGCCTTCTTCAAATTCCGAACTTTGCAGACCATCACGATGGTCTGACACAGTCGGAAATTTCTGACAGAAACTGAGAATTTTACCTTTTCCAAGCTTTCCTGATGCACTGGAGCTCTGTACCTGCAAGAAAACTCAAGAAAACAAAAGTACACACAAGCACAAAAGCTCTCTCTCACTCTCTCGCATGCACAAATGAGGGGAAATGAGGAGAATGGGTGGATATGGTGAATTTTCTGATTTTTTTGGAGATGAAGATGATGATGCGGTGATGAAGATGGAGTGTGGGGGAGGTGAAAAACACTAAAAACAACAACAAAAACTGAAATTTTTACCTTCCAACGCTACTTCTTGCTATACTCTTACCATCACACATTCGTCCTAGACTCGATCCCCGGCAACGGCGCCAAATTTGGTGTTGCTCTAGCACAATCGTGAGAACCACGTTAAGAAGCTCCACCTCCTTAATGTCAATCCACGGAAGAGATAGGAGTGATATGAAGATCGTGAATGTGAGATGAAGTGAGAGTGAAGGTGAGAAGCATAGAAATGCACACACACATACACACACACTACGAAGAGACAAGCAAGACACAATGGAAGGTGAGAAGTTAACTCTATTACTCAAGAACACTATTACAAGATCAAAAGAACTCTAACATCAAACAAGCTAACCTCAAAAATGAGCTCTCTAGCTCTTTTTATAGTTTCTAGACTAGTTTTGACCGGTTTCACATCTAGTGACCGGCATAGTTAAAAATTAGGTCCTAGATGCTATTTGGAAGGGTAAACGGTGTCTAAAAATAACAAAAATTGATACGCTTGTTCTACCTAAGCTCCTCAAGCTCGAGGACTCCTCGGCTTGCACAAAATGGAGCGAGAAATTAAGAAAAGGGTTTTTCTATGTTACATATGTTACATTAGTGATAAAAATCACTATTGGAGGTTTTTTGAAAAGTATTTCTAAAACATGATTCTTTGAAAAAAGATTCAACTGGCTCCCTGCTCTGTTGTTACATGCTTCCGCGTCTTCTATGCCTCTGGCTGCTTCCAACAGAATCTATGCCAAGTTGAATTTCTTGATTTGGATCTTCCATCAGGAAGTTATGGCCAAAACAAGGAAGCTAGGTGAGTGGGCAGCATAGCTCTTGAAATGGTATGCAGAGAATTAAATTCTCTCTACAGGTGGTTTTTGATTATCCAATGGTAGCTTCCAACCACTCATTGGAAAGCCCTTCAATTCTACCTTCTATCCCAAGTGAAATCATCCAATTTTGATATTATATGAGAGAGTTATGGCCATTTAAGTGGAGGTAGGTATACTAATCTTCCTTTTTTTTTCTCTTTCTTTTCTCTCTATTTCTAAGCTTTTCATTATCTCTCTATTCTTCACTTTATCTCACTTAGGATGTCCTTATTCTTCTCTCTTTCTCCTTAGTCTCTTTCTCCTTCTCTCTCTTTCTCTCTTTCTTTAATTCTTTCTCTCTTTTGTTTCTTTCTCTTTCCTTCTCTTTCTTTCTTTCTATTTTTTTTCTTTCTCTCTACCTTTTCTCTTTCTTTCTCTTCATTCTCTTCTTCTCTCTCTATCTCTTTCTCTCTTCCTTTCTTTCTCTTCCGTTTTCCTCTCTTTTCTTTTTGCATTTTTCAACCTCTGTTCATCACAAATGTGCACGGCCGTTTTGTTTTCTGTTGTATAAAATAAATGGCAAAAAGTCTTCATCATGTGTAAGTAGCCAAATGGGAAAGTGCCTACCCTCTATGGAGGAGGTCTAGGGTTCGATTCCCCTTTGCTGCTACAAGAATCTCTTGTGTATTCATAAGAGAAAATGAAAAGATTATCTTTGATCGTGAGTGATATCGTTTCCTTCAATTCTTTTGCTAGTAGTTTTGCCTCACACGGGTGCACAAAATTCGAGCTGCCTCTCTTCCATTTCTCCATGGCTGTTCGCGTGCTCTTCTTCTTTTGTCACCACGCACAATGAAGATGACGACGTCCTCACTTTCTCAAAATCTACATGCTCTGATACCAAATGTGAGAAGTCGAGAATGACATGCCTGGGACTCACCTCTCAGCCTATTTATAGCCCTTGCCTAATCACCATCTAGAGTTCTCTCTAAGGCCCCTCTACTCATCTGGCCATCATGAGTAGGTACATCGTATGGACTCTCTGGCTTTTGGCCTTGGCTATCCCCCGAGCAAGGAACATCTCGTTCCTCCAAGCATGTACATCTCTGGAATATAACACTCTGCCTCATGTTCAATACATTCCAATCGTGGTCTTTGATACGTGCTATAACAAGAATTACACCAACATATAATATGCTCTTCATAGTAAAAATAATCATAATTCCTATCGGAGGACACATGTGAAGTCGTTGCATGGGTAGGAGGTGGTGGAGTAACCTCTGATTGATCAGAATCTGCACATAATAAGAAACAAAAAAGAATATAAGTTATGTATCCATCAAATATATTTAAAATTAAATATTTGATATCCTTACAGTATAAAGTCGTTGCACGATGAGGAGACGGTGGTGGAGTTCCATCTGATTGATCAGAATCTACAAATAATGGTATTTGATATTAATAATCTGATTATCGACATACACAAAAAATTCACATATACATATTTACACATACACACATATTCACATATACACATTTACACATACACACATATTCACATATACACAACTACACATTATTGTGGGATAAATGCATGTATTTTGTATGAATGAGTGTATATGCATGCATGTGTGTGTACGTATATATGCGGATATGTATATGTGTGTTTATGTTATATGTATGTACATGTGTATATGTATACATATATGTATGCGTATATGTTTGCATGTATATATGTATGTGGGTATATGTATGTGTATGTGTGTGTATATATGTGTATGTATTCTGATTTTTTTTTCTGTTTGAGATTAGATTAACAGGAGATATTGTATGGTCGAAAAAAATAAGAGGCGAGCTAACATACCACCTGAGATGTGGCACTTTTTTCGTAGATAGCTACGATTGATGATCATGATGATGATGATTAGGATTTTAGTTGATTATGACATTGGATTATATGTATTTACATTGATATATATTTTATCTATATATTTTGGATTTCAATTATGTTTTGAATTGTGTGTATGGTATTAAGTAATGAAGAGTTTTGTTCTATTGATTGTTATTATTGTTTATATTAAGCATGTGTTTTAATACTTTAATTATATAATTCATTCATATGTGTGTATCTAAGTGTATATGTATGTAGTGTATATGTATGTATGTGCATGTGTATGTGTGTGTATATGTATGTATGTGCATGTGCATGTGTAAGTGTATATGTGCATATGCATGTGTATGTATGTGTATATGTATATGCATGTATATGTATAACTCTATGTGTATATGTGTGTATGTGCATGTATATGTGTATATGTAGGTATGTGCATGTGTGTGTGCATGTGTATATGTGTTTTAATACTTTAATTATATAATTCATTCATATGTGTGTACTTAAGTTTATATGTATGTGTGTGTATATGTATATATGTGCATGTGTATGTGTGTGTATATGTATGTGCATGTGCATGTATAAGTGTATATGTGTGTATGAGTATGTGCATGTGCATGTGTATGTGTGTGTATATGTATATGCATGTATATGTATAACTCTATGTGTATGTGTGTGTATGTGTGTGTATGTGCATGTATATGTGTATATGTAGGTATGTGCATGTGTGTGTTCATGTGTATATGTGTTTTAATACTTTAATTATATAATTCATTCATATGTGTTACCTAAGTGTATATGTATGTGTGTGTATATGTATGTATGTGCATGTGTATGTGTGTGTATATGTATGTATGTGCATGTGCATGTATAAGTGTATATGTGTGTATGAGTATGTGCATGTTCTTGTGTATGTGTGTGTATATGTATATGCATGTATATGTATATGTGTGTATATGTATATGTATATGTATATGTATATGTATATGTATATGTGTATATGTGTATATGTATATGCATGTGTATATGTATGAAACATGCATGTGTATGTGGATGCATTTCCATTTGCATCCATGTGCATGCATGTGAATGTGCATGCATGTGGATGTGCATATACATGTAGTTGCATATATGTTAATGTGTGTATGTGTGTATATATATATATATATATATATATATATATATATATATATATATATATATATATATATATATATATATATATATATATATATATATATATATATATATATATATATGCAATAATGCATGCATGTAAGTCTTTTTATGTGGTTGTAGGAATGTTTGTGCATATGCATGTGTATATGTGTATGTCTAAGTGTATGTGCACATGTATCTGTGTGTATATATGTGTGTGTATGTGCATGTGTATATGTGTATATGTGTGAAAGTGCATCTTCATCATGTATAAGTGTGTAAGTGCATATCAATAAGTGTGAGTATGCTATGTAATGAAAATAACACAATTCAAATGATATACAAAGAATAGAAATTGTACTTGCAATTGTTAGCCATACTTTTTGCTTGGTTAGCTTCTTGAATAACCTACAATAAAGAGAGAAAGAAGAGAGAGAGAGAGAGAGAGAATTCAAAGAGAGAAAGATGTAGAAAGAGAGAAACAAAGAGAGAGGGAGACAGTAAGAGAGAGGTTAGGCAAAACAACAATTCTGCATGTACTTGCTTCAGCTCGTAACCACAGCGCAATTGCGAACGCTGGAGAGCTCTTCGATCGGATGCGTGAAAATGCCGATCGAAGAGCCTCCAATGTTTTAATTTTTATCCGTCAATAGAGCGTCGTGTAAGCGATACTGTTCGTCATTGCATAAGCGATATTTTTTAGCGTCACTTATGCGATGGTAAGAATCGTTGCCTATGCGATGCAAAAAAGCATAGCTTATGTGACACTATTAAATAGCGTCGTGTTAATGATGTTGTATGGGAGCACTGCTGTCCCGTCGCACCACAAGTCGCAAAAACCATCGTTTTCTCTGTCGTTTAATCAACGGTCGGCGCGTGACGCTAATTACGATGCATGTTGCAATTTTATAGCGATGAAATTCTGTCGCCTTAACCGTCGCTATACGCCCGTATTCCTTGTAGTGATTGTCCATAAGCTTGATCCATCCTCTCCTTATGGATGCATGCCAAAAGTGAAATGAGTTAGTAGAAAAATCAAAATTTAAAATATACCTTTGCTTGATTTTCATCCACAAGTTCCACATATAGCAGATAAGCTTACTTCCCACAATCACAAAACATTAGGGAGAAGTAGTAATATCCAAGAGTCTATTATTCTTCCAAGCTTTGTAGTCTTTGAGATAAAATAAGTCACACTTCTTTTTTATTAGGCAGGCTCAAAAATCTTGAGAGCAAGTAACTCTAAGAATCTAATTAGCATACATAAGCGTAGCCATCCCAGAATGGCAAAGAATTCCTAATCCATCTTCTTCTCTTTTCCTAAAGAAGCTACTTCAAGAAACTTTAGGGATTTGAGAGCTATCATTAGAGGCACCACACTAAAAGTTTCTAGTAATAGCAATATCCTAGTTAGCTTGCTTCTTGTTGGGCCTCCAACAAGAAAGGAAGTAAATGAGAGAGGGAAGAATATAATGGTTCAACACAAAAACTCTATGAGGGACACTATGTTGCATGGACAACCACTTAAGGGCTTTATTTCTAAATTCACTAATGAATCAATCCCATCTTTGATCAAATGAGATGTTAAAGCCCATGGGGATACCTAGACGACTAAAAACCTCACCCTCACTAATTCTTGATATATTTAGGTAGTGATGTGTGTGAACACTCTAGGACCGTCGGGACACTTTTTTCCCTCTTTAGGAGGTTTTTTCCCACGGCTTGTATATATGCATACTATCCTAATGGGCTACTTATCTTTGTACATTCTCTAGTAATACATTCAGTGTTGTGTGTTGTGCTCCAAGCTTCTTCTTCTTCTTCCTTGTGCTATTTGCATGCTTCCGTAGACGTCTAATCCAACAATTGGTATCAGAGCAGGTCTCCACTTCATTTAGGGCATTGTCTACACCTCTCCAATGGCCGTCTTAGATTCGCACAAAATTTGGTGAGCATACTCAGGGTGTTTCAAAGATCAAAACATCTTCCCCTGTGCTGCCAAAATCGCGATCTGAGCTCATTTCAGCCTTCGAATGCACTATCATGATGGAGAGTGTTAATCTCCAAAAGAACAAGCTACTCTTGAAGTTAGAGCACCTCTATATCAAGAGTAACTCAAAACCTTCACCAATTTGGAGGATCAATACTTAATTTCCAAAATCTTGAACAAACTGTGAAGAAAATGACTACAGAAAGTCTGTTGCACATAACTCACTCATTGATTCATCAAATGTGTAAAGTTTTTGATAAAATCACAAGGTGTCGTCTACATTTTGCGCACCTCCTCCAAGTTAAATCATTCCAAAAGACTTAGTAGATCTTGAGAAATGATCTTAACAAGTCACCTATGTCTAAAACTGTAGTTATTTACAGTCGACTTTGATACTTGCAACTTCTTAAGCTTGGTTCTCTCAAACTAGAACCCATTTATGCAAATGCTTTTAGCCATAGATGGCTTACCTTCCAACTTAGATTTTGACTCCTCATGACATGTTTACGATTGAGTCTTCATGATGCTGGAGATGCATTTGACGCTGTCCTCTATAAGTAGGCTATTGGATGCCTGATTTGCTTATGCATTACTCGGCCAGATATTCAGTTTGCTATCTCAGAGATGAGCAGGTTTATGCATTGTCTAGGTGTCAAGCATTGGCAGGCCGTTAAGTCATCTTTCACTACTTGAGTGGTCCTCGGCTACTTGGGTTGTTTTATCCCAAGGGGGAATCACTACCACCATATTTGCATGATTTTTCTAACTTAGACTGGGCTAGTTGCTATGACACTCGTGTGTCCACTAGTGGCTTTTTCTTCATGCTTGGTAGCTCATGTATATCTTGGTTGAGCAAGAAGCTGCCTACTATGGCCACTTCTAGTTGTGAGGCTAAGTATAGGGCAGCTTTCACAACTACTGTTGAGTGTGTGTGGCTCAGGTACCTTATGGCTGATTTGGGTGTTGGTCAATCTTCTGCCACCACCATCTTCACTGATAGTCAGAGCGCATTGGCAGTTGTGAGGAGCCTTGTGTTCCATGCGTGCACTAAGCACATTGAGGTGCATTATCATTATGCCAGGGAGAGGTTCTCTGTTGGGGAGATCAGCTTGGCATATGTGACCACACAGGAGAACATTGCATGTGAGAAGTCGAGAATGAGATGCCTAGGACTCACCTCCCAGCCTATTTATAGCCCTTGCCTAGTCACCTTCTAGAGTTCTCTCTAAGGTCCCTCTACTCATCTGGCCATCATGAGTAGGTCCTCGTATGAACTCTCTGGCTTTTGGCCTTGGCTATCCCCTGAGCAAGGAACTTCTCGTTCCTCCAAGCATGTACATCTCTGGAATATAACACTCTCTCCCCCTTCTAAAAATCATTGTCCTCAATAATATAGAATGAGCTGTAAGCTGGGAATCAAAATCTATGATTCCAAATAATAAGAGTAGAGTGTGGTAGGTGTCTACAATACTAGATGCTCAAAAAGTAGACAACTAGTCTCTGTGCTTTATATCTAGCATTTCCACCAATCAATAGTAGTCCTTGCCTTGACATACTGTAGGAATCCCTCTGAGGCCCAATGAGTCTATATGTGCGCAACATAAGTACTCGGAATATCCTCAGACTCCCTATGCCTAGACCTTGACCACTAACCTATGATGGCTTGTCACCTATAGAGACCTCAGCAGCTTGCCCTTGTCTCCCTGAAATACCCACTGACAACTTTTCATATGGTATAATCATGAAAACTCACTTACTCCACTATAGTAATGAAAAAAATATTATGCTCATTCAAAATAATGTGACTATGTCCTTACTCTCTGCTGAAGAAAATACTAAAAATAAATGGAAATCTTTTCCAAATAATCCATAATCTCTAAGCTCAAGTAAATTTGCTTGATTTACTCACTGTAATGAAATAAAACTCAAGAAAATCTCATAATGATCCAAACTCTGAATCCAAGATGATAATCTATCAACGATCTAGACTATGGACCAAGATATCAGTGTGTCATATATATAATAATCCAAACTATGGATCAATTGCTCGATCTGTCATATATAATATACAAACTATGGATCAAAATCTCGATCTATCATATATGATAATCCAAACTATGGATAAAAATATTTCCCATACAAAGTAAATCCTAATTCACTCTCAGGAATCCAATCCATCATGCCAAGTGAAGACGTGCTAAGAAAGTATAGCAACTAGTGGAACTACCACCGCCTTCTCAATAATGACATGCAAAATGTTCCAAGTGGATGAAACTTGCTTTATGTCTGACCACCATCTGATCATCACTATGATCAAATCATTCCTAACTAGGAATGAGGTGTCTCAAGAAAACTGCTGTGATAAACTGGCACTCCTAGATATAGTGAGAACCATAATATGAGTCCACTAGACATACTGAAAAATGGTAAGTAGATGTGTGCACACTCACAGCCCACTAGGCTAAGCATCTAGCTCACCTCATATACACTATGTATGAACCATGGCCTATTCTCAGGCATATCAAATAAAGTAGTATGTACTCTATAAATTTCTTCTGAATGCAATTGCCTATTCATAGTTCTTATGTGCAAACCTTGCCTTTCCACTTCTAGGCCACTTGCCTGCGGACTTGCGTTGTTTGCGATCATGTACAGAGTGACTGTCTCAACCGCCCCTCTGTGGTCTAATAATAAGATGATACCATAAGATCATATAAATGAACTCCAAATCATATCAAAATATAATCTCTGAGACTTCTCTCCCATACCATCTGTCCTACACCTAGGTAGAATACAAAGTTTGATGTCCCATACCACCAACTTTATACTCCACACAGATGCGTGTATGAGATTAAGGTCGAACACTTCTCTCAAAAATGATAAGAATAACTCGGTGAGTACTCACAACCATAAATAATGTAATGAAATCGTGAAGTGTTCCTGAAGTGTTTCCTTCCCTTGATGGAAAGAACAGAGTCATTCCTATGACTCTATCACTCATAACTATCTGTAATATCAACTTATCTTGAGTTGAGAATTGAGAAACTATTTAGTAAATCAACTCAACTAGAGTTGTGAAGGATGCGGCTTGCATCAAATATCAACTCATGCATCTTGCATCAAATATTGAATCACAATAAATTGGAATTTATGCCACTTGTATGAATCCAATTATTTGAAATGACAACAACTACCAAAGTTCTCCTGTTCTATGCTCTCATGGCCCTACATATATTCTTGAAAATTTTGACAGAGTCTCCTCTGTCCTACTGAGAATGGTCACCAAAAACCAATGCTAAATAAACACATATCTATGGCATAGCTAGCCTATGGTGATCACACCATCTCAAAAAATATCACAAAAAAAACTATGAAAAGTATTTTCCTTTCAACAATGCCTCCTCCATAAACAATTTCCAACAGCAGCAGATTAAATCTTAATGTTAACTAACTTTTACTCATCCACAACCTATGAAATTTTCTAGCCTTATGTAGCTTTTTGCAAGATTTCAATAGGCACAAAAATAACTTGATTTGGATATTTTCTTAGAGTTTTATGACCATTTTACTGGAAGGGTCGAACATTTGACGACCAATTCTGAAAAATGTATAGGGTCATCTTCGTGAAGCCCTTAGACTAATCAAAAAAATTCTAAATTCCATTTTCTTTGGACCCAAATCTAGATCAACTTATCTAGCTTGGTCTCACAAAATTTCAATTCAAAATGAAATTAAATACTCATTCAAAAGTATAATTCTATCTATGCTACACCTGCGCTTAGGTGAGGTTAGAAACACTACTACTGCACTTTTATAATAACTTCTAACTATGCTGATAAACTCCAAAATCCTTGAATTTTGGTTCTAGCATAGGGTCTATACTGGAGTAGCTTCTCCAACAAAAATTTTTGAAATTGGAGTTTCCAATATGAAAATATCATGTGCTCATCAGTCACATGTATCACTTTTTGGAAAATCCTCGCCAGAGATTAGTCTGAGAAGAATAGATCATTTGACCTATCCAATGATGTTCAATTTCTCCCAAATTTTAATAGGATATAGCTACTACTGTCTACTTTTATTGACATACGTTTTATAGTATTTGGACATTTGGAGCTTCCACAATGATCAAAATACTAAGCTTCTATACCTGCAAAATTGTAAACAATTGCAGAGGCTAAATTTTACTGTTTTCTTCATATCTCCTAAATGGAGAAACATTTCATCTTGAAATTTCATACACATCATCTGGAGGTGTTTAGATAATGTGAAAATAAAAAATCATTAAATTTGAGTAAATGAGCTAAGAGAATCAATCACCTCTAGGTGACATGGTCTCTGTTCATTTCACAAATTCCAGAGGCTGCACTTTCATGTGCAGAGATTATTTGACCTATCAAATGATCTCTAAAAACAATGAAAATTGATATGCACAAAGTGCATCTATGAAGCCTTCATCACCACCAAAAATCATGTCATTTGGATCTAAAAATTAAGAGAAATGCCCTTTGCAACAGACCTATGTCACTTGTTTCAGGCCTCTACCTCTAGTAGCAACACTTTTAGTGCAGAGGTCACTTGACCTATCTAAAAGTCTCCAAATTACTTGAAATTGGTCAGCTTAAAGAAAAGCTTAAGAGTTACTTGCCATCCAAATTTCAATAAATTTGGGCATTCCCACAAAGAGTAGCATCCAAATCTCTATGAGGCTGCTACCTCACTACTATTTGCTCGATCTTTTTTTTCAAACTTAAAAATGACGAGACATGTTAATCCTTACGATTAAAAAAAATTATTCATTATCTTGGATGGATTATGTCATGGAGATGTATCAATGCATATAATGATCATCTAGATCAATGCAAACCAAATTAACCATCCAAATCGTCTCGTTGAAAAATCAACTCTTTACATAGTATCCACCTTTTAGTGAAAGTGAATATCTATGGACGTCATTCTATTTATTGTGCTTCTCAAAAAACCCATACAGTTCATCTCAAAGACAATCCATATGATCTCAAGCTTCCATGGCCCACTAGTGGCAAGAGCAAAGAGACCCAAACTCTATCAAAGAAAATCCTTCCATGGCTCAAAGCAAGAAAGAAGACCATGCACAATGAACTTAGGTAGCAGGGCTCTGCTCTGACAGGTAGGGTCAATGATTCTAAGACCACCGTGCTCTAAGGGAAGAGTGAGGATCTACCAAGAAACCTCAGCTTGAGGAGGGCTACCCTTCTAACAAGACCAAACTCCAGAAGATCCAAAAAGAGGTGACATACCATATCATAGCCAAAAGAACCTGGTTTCCCACCATAACCCGTCCAACTAGAGACAAGCAAGCAGGGCTCCAATGAAGAAACTTCCTCTTGATGGTCAGACGGAGGGGAGAGATCTACTACTCAAGTGCAAGATCCAGACCAATATGGTAGCCAAGGTACCTAAGTATCATGTCAGAGGGGATTCATTGAAATCTCCCACAAGGAAGCCACCTAAGTAGATCATTGTGACCAATCCAAAAACCACAAGACTTGCCCCACTTAATGTTGGAACCCAAAGCATTGCAAATCTATCCAGTGCATACTCAAAATGGACCAAATTGGCCTCTAGTATGAAGTATTTTGATGGTGATGCACCACAGTGTGCTCTCCTTCTTGAGAGCTCTAGGATGATATCCTCAGAGTAGTAAATCATGCCCCAAGTGCCGCACACGGTACTCCACACAGAGAGTGCATAATACGCAAAAAAATACAATACATAGGGAGCACGGACATAGACTTCTTAGATGTTACAAATGCGATCAAACTTATGGTCTATGGCTCACGAGGCCACTATATGTTTTATTAAAGAAGATATACAAAAGTGTCCGGTGGCCATTCGGCCTTTCACATGGACACTAATGGTAACAATCTCCCACCAAAGGCTAATATGACCAAAGTAACTATGGGAGAAAAAATGAAGAATGATAAAGAATGCCTGAGTGTAAGTATACAAACTATACCTCCCACCTAATGGGCATGTTACATAGTATAGAAGTGATGGTGTAAGATCATGAATCAAGTAACCCCCATCAAATGATAGTAGTGTCGAAAGCTATCCTTTGGTAGAGCTTTAGTCAAATCATTTGTAGCATTATCTCAAGTATGAAACTTCTTAAGAATAATGCTCTCATTGGCTAAGCAATCTCTAATGAAGTGATAGCTTACCTCAATATGCTTGGTCTTTGCATGATAGACTAGATTCTTAGCCAAAGCAATGGCGCTCTCGCTATCAATGAGCAAACGAGATACATGCTGAGGTAGAAACATATTAGAAGCAAGATGAGAAAGCCACAATGCTTCCTTACATGCCTCACTTGCTACAAGATACTCTACGTCTATGGTGCACCAAAGCTTTGCATATGAGATAGATTGAGAATCATTCATCGATCTTGCGTAGTTTATGAGCTTAGAAATCCCATGAAATAAAATAACAGAAGCAATAATATATTGACACATTATTGCAACGTTTTGGCCTTGAAGACTATAAGCCTATTGCCACTCCTATGGAGACAGGTTTACGATTGAGTCTTCATGATGCTAGAGATGCATTTGATGTTGTTCTCTATCAACAAGTTGTTGGATGCTTGATTTACTTATGCATAACTCAGCCAGATATTCAATACAAAGCATCTAAGAATGTAAAAGAACTATCATCAACAGTAGTCAGAATGATCTTACCAACTCCCATATAAGATGAGTTGTTGGCACATGTGACAATATTTCTTGTAGGGGTAGGCTCAAGTGACTTAAAGAAACTATGCTACAAGGTAATATGTTTGGTTGCCCCACTATGAAAGTACCAAACATCTGACTCTACTACAGACACACTGCTCATAAGCAGAAGGTTATAGTGTAAACAGTAGTAAATGCCCGTTTTTTATTTTGCATAAGATTAGTAGACTGTGTTTTTGGTGGAGGCCTCTACAACAACCATTCCAACCTCTTTCTTCTTTGCCTCTTTTATAGATACTTTTGGACAACTCTTTATGATGTGATCATTTCCTTTATAATATTTGCAATTTTTTTTTGTTTTTCTGTTTTATTATCATCCTTTTCTTCCTTCTTCGACTGTGCAACGTTAATAGATTTTTCCTTGCTAGTAGATGAGCTCCATTTATCTTTGCCCTTCTGACTAACTAAGAAAGCTTCATTTGAAACATGCATAATTGACATTTTCTGCCTGGATTGATCTTCATGCAACAAAATAAAGAATAACTCTTCAAATGTTAAGGCATTTGGATTGCTTTCATCATCAACTAAAGAGAGATGCAAAACTCTGATATGAATCTGGAAGACCATAAAGAACAGTCCGTACACGTGAATTATTTGGTAAGACATCATTAACAAAAATCAACTCCTTCAAATCTTTGATCTTTGTCAAAAAAGTATCCATAGGATGTCCTTCATTCATATGCTCATTCTTCAATTGTTTTTGATGGTAAGCAACATGAGCCTCATTTCTTGCTTGGTATAAAGTGGTAAGTTTATCCCAAGGATCCTTTTCTATTTTGCAAGAGAGAATGTGGGTGATAATGGCACATTTGACATATAAAGCTATCAATGCAAGTGCTTGAGCATCCTTGCCATCCCAACAAAGTTTCTTTGCAGTAGGTGCATCATGAACAAGAATTTGAGGAACATTCAATGCCATCAACATCACCTTCAATAAGTGTATTTATAGGTGTAGTAGATCATTTTTCAACACTCTACACAATATTCCATAGTCCTTTAGCCACCAATACATGACATCATATATGCCCATAATGGGTAATTGGTACCATCCAACTTGTCCTCAATGACCAACATATGGAATACATCATTGCTTTTGGACATGGCCACTGATTAAAATACCTTGATGCAAAAAAAATGAATGTATCTCAAAAGTTGAACAGCACCACCCTGTTGAGCTCTATTAAACTTGTAGTAGACTTTGAGGTGCTTGTTTGGAAAACCAAAACCTATATATATGTTTGGCATAAAAGGATAGAAATGCCTATATAGGTGCTACAATAGTGCATTGGAAGGCCAAAACAAGCTCATAATCATCTTGAATGTGCTCACCAATGTTTGTACGATTCTTGGAATGTGATTGAAGGGGTGTTGATGACACCCTAGATGAAGCGATGACCTGATATGATACCAACTGTTTGAGTTTGAGGTCTGTAGAAGCATGCAAGAAGCACAAGGAAAAACAAGACATTTGCACCACAACACTTAGTACCGAATGTATTACCAAGTGAATGTACAAAGATAAGTTGCCCATTAGGGTTATAGGCATATATACAAGCGGGGGGGAAAAACTCCTAAAGAGTGAAAAAGTGTCCCAATGGTTCTATGTGTTTCCACCCACATCACTATTGAAATATATCAACAAGCCACACCTTGATGCCTCCCTCCTTAAGATTCTCATTGTTATTAGGAAGACCAAGAATAATCTTTCCTTCCACTTCTCTTCTGGTATTAACCTATGAGCTGCTTGCACTCGGTCTATCAAAGAAATCTAGTCTCTCTTTAATCATTTTGAGGAGCTGAAGGAGTAGATTAGAGGTTATAGAAGAGTTTGTATTACCTATGTGTCTATGTGTATGTGTCGCTATGCGTCTATGATTGTGTATGTGTTTATGTGTGTGTATGTGTCTATGTGTGTGTATGTGTATGCATGTATGTATGCATATGTGTGTATGTGTGTGTATGCATTATGTATGCATATGTGTGTGTATGCATTATGTATGTGTATGTAAGCATGTGCATTATGTAAGCATGTGCATTATGTAAGCATGTGCATTATGTATGCATGTAAGTATGTATGTATGCATATGCATATGCATTATGTATGCATATGTGTGTATGTGTGTGTATGCATTATGTATGCATATGTGTGTATGCATTATGTATGTGTATGTAAGCATGTAAGTATGTATGTATGCATATGCATATGCATTATGTATGCATATGTATGCATGTATGTGTATGTGTGTGTATGTCTCTCTATGTGTGTGTATGCATATATGTGTGTGAATGTGTGTGTACATGTGTTTGTATGTGTGTATGCATGTGTATGTGTGTGTATGCATCATTATGTGTGTATGTGTGTGTATCTGTGTGTGTATGTCTGTGTGTATGTGTGTGTATGTGTGTGTGTGTCTATGTGTAAACGTGTGTATCTATGAGTATGTATGTGTTTATGTATGTGATGTGTGTATGTATCTATGCATGTGCATTATGTATGCATGTAGGTATGTATGTACATTGTATGCATATGCATATGCATTATGTATGCATATGTATGCATGTATGTGTATATGTGTGTATGTCTCTCTATGTGTGTGTATGCATATATGTGTATGTGTGTGTATATGTGTCTATATGTGTGTATGCATGTGTATGTGTGTGTATGCATGTGTATGTGTGTATGTGTCTATGTGTGCATGTGTGTGTATATGTGTGTGTATATGTGTGTGTATGTGTGTGTGTCTATGTGTATGTGTGTGTATCTATGAGTGTGTATGTGTTTATGTGTGTATGTGTCTATGTGTGTGTATGTGTCTATGTGTGTATTTGTATGCATGTATGTATGCATATGTATGTGTATGCATGTGTATGTGTGTATGCATCATTATGTGTATATGTGTCTATGTGTGTATGTGTTTGTGTATATGTGTTTGTATGTGTGTGTGTCTATGTGTATGTGTCGCTATGCGTCTATGAGTGTGTATGTGTTTATGTGTGTGTATGTGTCTATGTGTGTGTATGTGTCTATGTGTGTATGTGTCTATGTGTGTATGTGTATGCATGTATGTATGCATAGGTTTGTGTATGTGTGTATGCATTATTTATGCATATGTGTGTGTATGCATTATGTATGTGTATGTATGCATATGCATTATGTATGCATATGTATGCATGTATGTGTATGTGTGTGTATGTCTCTCTATGTGTGTGTATGCATATATGTGTGTGTATGTGTGTATGTGTGTGTGTATATGTGTGTCTATGTGTGTATGCATGTGTATGTGTATGAATGCATCATTATGTGTATATGTGTCTATGTGTGTATGTGTGTGTGTATATGTGTGTATGTGTATGCGCGTGTATGTGTATGTGTGTGTGTCTATGAGTGTGTATGTGTTTATGTGTGTGTATGTGTCTGTGTCTATGTGTGTATGTGTATGCATGTATGTATGCATATGTGTGTCTATGTGTGTGCATTATGTATGCATATGTGTGTGTATGCATTATGTATGTGTATGTATGCATGTGCATTATGTATGCATATGCATTATGTATGTGTATGTATGCATGTGAATTATGCATGCATATGTGTGTATGCATGTAAGTATGTATGTATGTACGCATATGCATATGCATTATGTATGCATATGTGTGTGTATGCATGTAAGTATGTATGGATGTACGCATATGCATATGCATTATGTATGCATGTATGTGTATGTGTGTGCATGTGTGTGTATGCATATATGTGTGTGTATGTGTGTGTATGTGTGTGTATGTGTGTGTGTATGTGTGTGTGTATGTGTGTGTATGTGTGTATGTGTGTATGTGTGTGTATATGTATGTGTATATGTGTGTGCATGTGTATGCATTATGTGTGCATGTGTGTATGCAACATTATTTGTGTATGTGTGTATATGTTATTGTATTTGTGTGTATGTGTGTGTGTGTCTATGTGTATGTGTGTGTGTGTCTATGTGTGTATATGTGTGTGTATGCATATATGTGTGTGTAAGTGTGTGTGTGTGCGCATACCTTCCTTCAAGTAGATGTGTCTCTCTCTGTCTCTCACGCGTGCTCGCTCTCTCTTTCTCTCGCTCTCGGTCTCTTCTTGCTCTCGTGTCCAAATCTCGGCACAAATGTGCCGGGAGAAATCGATTTTTTTTTTTACATTTCCAGAGTGTCGCATATGCGATGCTCTTCAGTTTGCCAACGTCGCTAATCACGTCGCTACTGAGCGACGATATTTGCGACGCTATTGATTTAGCATCGCTTATGCGACGGTAGCGATGCAACGGGTGTGGAAGGAAAAAGAAAATCGAAAAATCTAACGTCAGTTATGCGACAATAGCGTCACATAAGCGACGACACCCATTTTTTTTGAATTTGGGGGCGTCGCTACGCCCCCCTATTTCTTGTAGTGAATGAAGCCATGAACATTAGGATGAACAAATGCAAGAAATTTGGCTATGATTGATGGGGCAAGCTTATCAGAAATAACAAGGTAACTGACGTTGAAGATATAATGAGTTCTAACCAGTTGCCTTTTGGATGCAAATAGGTCCTTTAGAGCATAGAGAGTGGCTGCTTCAAAGACTTGTTTTGTGTAATCATCACAAAGAGATTTCACTTCATGATGTTTCAGAGGACATATTTCTACATTTACAAGGACTCTTTTGTTTCCTTTCAGCCCATTGTGATGAAAGGAAATAGAGGAGTTTATAGTGGAAGACTGCTCAATGGAAGTACATATTTAGGTGTATTTGGGCCCTTCCTCTCTCCATCAAACACTCAACTTTGTTGTGGCCAATTATACACAAGGGCATGTAGACTAGCACCAAAGATAAGGATGAATATTGGTACCGACTCTTGTTATCATGGTGGCGTTGAGGAGAATCTCTCTCACATTTTTATTTCCTACAATAATGCTCAGAGATATTGGAACTTGCTCAATAACTATAGCTCCTTAGTTGGGATTCCAAAGCTTGGATACAAAGAGATCCTCCTTGGTGAATGTAATAGGATGGATGTAATCTTGTGGTCTTCTTGGAGAGCTCAAATATTATGGAGCATTTGATGCAGCAAAAATCACATAATTTTCAACCGTACTCAAAAAGAATTTATTTTTACTTGTATGATTGCTATGAGAAGAGCTAGACTTCTTTGTATCAAGGCTATGACTCATGTTCCCTTTGAGCATTGTAATTTCACTTCAATAGTCAGGGACAACAAACCCAATAAATGGAGAGAAAAGGTCCTAAAAATGTATTCTCACCTCATATTCTTTATTTCCACTCTTTGTACTAAGAGATGCATCTCTGTTGCTGAGGATCTGCCCTATGCCTACTTTATCTTATGTATCTTCATTATACTTCTTTATCTTGTTTTTTTCTAAAGTGAAGTTTGGCAATAGCCTACTCTCCCAAACTTTAATTAAAAGAAAGAACAATTGCACAAGTGAATGGGCCTAGCACCCATGTGACCCCCCGAATCCCACAATGCAAGGGTTGCTTAAAAGTTGCTAGAGGACATTACAAAGAAGGTTGATAGCCTGTTCACTCCCCTTGTGTTGGGCACACTTTCTTTCAATCTTGTTGCTCTCAAGAGAAAACACTCTATGATGTCTAAAAGGTTAGGGCTTCTTACGATTGAAATTGTTTTGCCTAAAAGGAAAAGAGACTTTTTCATTGGCCATTCTTCAAGAGGGCTACCTAAGTTGGTGGCACACGTCTCTTTCTATATTTTATAGAGGCTCTCACCTCTTATAGCATTCCATAGTGCGGAGGAACACCCGATTGCTTCACCCAATAATGCTTGCTTCTAGTTGATTTATCCCTATAGCAAAATGGTTCTCCCAAGGGCCTGCCAGACAGACAATGACTTGGGGCAAGAAAAGAAGAGGTATCCCAAGTCCTCATTTCTGTGAAGATATCATTTACACCATGATGGGCCTCCGCAAACTTTGTTAGCTTTTACATAGGTCCAAATTTTGAAGTGGAGGATTTGCCACATAAGAATTGATTTTTTAACCTCAAAGAGGGGATGCCAAAGGGATTAAAACTTGAAATCCCAGCTAAGACTCGCACAATGTAGACACCATCTCCTATTAAGCATGATATGAAAGTCTAGATTCCTCCTGAATCTTGGAATTTTATCAAGACTCTTGCGGCTGTGCCATCTAAGACACACCAAATGAGGGGAGTCATGTCCAATGTGGGAATTGGACTCATGAGCTACTAGCTAGGATTATGGTGGGCTAACCACTTTCCCCAAAAGCCATGGTTGAGGATTACTTCCTAATCCTCCCTCTTAGGGTGTGGTTCAACCATCTCTTGCCTATAATTTCTTGAGTCTAATAGTCTCTTCCCCTTCTAGAGATCATTATCCTCAATGATCCATCCTTGATCTCCCCTTGCATTGATGTCCTCATCCTTGCACACTCTCTTAAACCTTCTTGTTCTAAAAACTTGAATCTAACACTCTCTTCCCCTTCTAGAGATCATTGTCCTTAGCGATAAATTCTTCATCTCCCCTTGAATTGATGTCCTTACCCTTTCACAATCTCTTGAACCTTCTTCTTATCAACCTTAGTTTCTTGAACCTTGCCTTTCCGCTTCCTGGCCACTTGCCTATAAACTTGCCTTACTCTCAATGTTGGTGTCTTGGGCCTTGCCTTTTTGCTTCTTGGACACTTGCCTATGAATTTGCCTTACTTCCAACATTGGTATCTTTAGCCTTGACTTTGTGCTTCTTGGCCACTTGCCTACGAATTTGCCTTACTTCCAACATTGATATCTTTAGCCTTGACTTTGTGCTTCTTGGCCACTAGCCTACAAGTTTGCCTTATTCTCAACCTTGGTCTCTTGAACCTGTTTCTCACACATGCAAGGTATCTTGGATCCCTAATCTAGGGCTTCGATTGGAATATTTTTTTTGATAGCTTTCCAATGGCATCTTCCATGCCTAAATCCGACCTATGAATTGGGAGATAGACTCTAATTTTTGATGGGATGATCTTTGAAATCAATGCGCATGCCTTCCATTCACCTTGCCCAAGCCTACTTCCTAGGCTTTGATACCAATTGTTGGAATTGAACTCATGACCTACCAGCTAGGAGTATGATGGGCTAAGCACTTTCCACGAAAGCCATGGCTGAGGATTACTTCCAAATCCTCACTCTAAGGGTGTGGTTGAACCATCTCTTGTCTGTCATTTCTTGAGTCAAACATGGAATAAGGAGGCCAGTCCTTGAGCCCTCCCAATCATTGAACATGCTCTACAATTGGCACCATTATTCATATTCCACTCTCCTAGCCATGTTAATGTCCTCAAATCTAATCCATTCGCATGTTACTTGAATTTAGGTGTTTCCACAAATGAAAACCTTTGTTCAACAGATTCCTAGCTTTTTGGAGGTTCCAAGTCTCAAAATATATATTACCCTTGATAGGGAACCAGATCAAATCATCTTGTCTAATACTTGCTGCCTATTTCCAATCTTTGGTGATCTTGATAAACTGTTTTACCTTGTTCCACTCTTCCATAGAGAGCAAACTCAGCTCCAACCTCTGGGAGTCACCGATTAGGGGGAGAAAAAAAGAGTGAGAACATCCAGACCCTTCCACCCTAGAAGGCCCACAAGCTTAAGAGCACTCTTGTTTGTAAAAATCAGTTTTGCCCAAGAGGCATTGGTGTGGCTCCAAGCTTTAATTAATCATTTGGCTGTGAGTTTATTGGCCATTCCTTCAATGTCTAGAATCCCCAAACCACATTTGGCTTATGCAAGTAGCCCATTTAATTTTGGGGACACCCCTTCTATTAGGGTGTCCCGTCCCGAGAAAGTTTCTGCAAATTCTTTCCAATTTGATAATGTCTTCGTCCTTTGGTCTCCAACAAGAGAGAAAGTAAATAATGGAAGAAAGCAGGAATATGTTAATCATCATATCTCACCCCGTGAGGTTGATCTGAATACCTTTCCAATATGCCAACTTGTTATTGAGCTTACAAAGAGTCTAGTTCCATCACTGACCCATCGAAATGTCGAATCCCATTGGAATACTTAACAGGCAAAAGGTTTATCCTTGGAGATCAGCCATGGTCAAGGAAAATTTGAGGTGGATGCCCAATAACGGCCCTGAAAGCACTTTCAAAGTGGTTTATTTTATTGTTCAGATTAAAAACGAAAGTAGATAGGGAAAAAAGCAGGCAAAAATTAGATGAAGGGAAGATTCAAGATACTACGAGTGGCAAGAAATTCTTTTCCTCTAATCGAAAGATTTCCGCAAGCTTCGTACACATGCAGGCACAGAAATAACACACGCAGACACACATCTCACACACAGTGTTGATTTTTGACGGCCGTATTGCCCGTTTTGGCCATTTTTTACCGTAAAATACAGTCAAAAGAATTTTTGAGCCTTCAAAAAATACATTAAAATTATGAAATACAGGTACCATGTGTAGATAACCTTCAAAACTGAAGGGCATGGTAGACCGTCAAAATACACCACTGCTCACACACATTACACAACAGGTGGGGGCACAGACTAAAAAAGTGTTCTGGAATCTGAGCTTGTTGTTTCTCTTTGGCATGCTCAGAATAAGCTTTGGTTTAGCTAAATACAGGGCCTATTCATGCCTTCATCATCGCTGATCGGTACAGTCCAAGCGAGATATGAGACAAATCTAAAATTCCGCTAAGCTGAGCAAAGGATTTGGATTGGTGACTCGTGAGTCGTGAGACATCGTTTTTCTGCAATCATCAAAGTCAACATCGGCGCGAGCTTCATACACACGCACGCACACAAATGACACACTTACGCACACAAATGAGAGAGAGAGAGACTAACTGCTCCCACGGCCTAAGATTGAATGGACAAAAAGAAGGGTGTCCGTTCACCTATGAGACTCCTTGTCTTTTAGTCAAAAGGCCTTCATAGATCCGATGGGGAGAAAGAAAACTACCCTCCTAATACTTATACAACACAAGATCGTCCAAATGCTAAGGCTAATCCTCAAAACATGAGTACTCTTAGTAATTCAAAAAATTTGAAAGAAGTTTGGGTTTTGTTGGCAATAGCAAAAAAAAAAAAAACGTTTTCCTTTTTTTGAAGGCAATAGAGAAAAAGATTAAATGAATGAAAGAGTATACACTGTGTAGGGGGCAAGAGAATCCCAACTACACCACAGAAGGATTACAAATTAATGAACATGATCAGATGTTCCTTAGAATACAAAGATAAGAGCAAATCTTTCAATCGAGAAGGAGGAAAGGAGGCTAAAATTGTACTTCTCCTCATATATTCACAAGGAGCATCTGTAATGGCCTTCACACATTCAAGGCTTGAGCTATACAAATCTCTTTGGAGAGAGAATAACACGTTTTTCTTATTCGGCTAGAAGATAAAATGATTTCTACAAGACCATATGGACCAAAGGAAGAATCCTGTCAAGATGTTCCATTAGAAGAGGTCCATGTTGATGCAACATCCCATAAGGATTTCCAGAGACGTGAGGGGACCCATGTTCCTCAAGCAAACAATCTTATTCAGCATTTGCCAAAAGTATTTGGCATGAGCACAATCCATGAAAAGATGTTGTAGATCCTCCATCCTATCAGAGTGGACACATTTCCCTTCATTAGGTTTAAACTTTTGAAGTCTACTACCTATCCATAGCCCATTATTAAGAATAATCTATTGGAGCACTAAGTGATTATTGCATTTGGGTAAAGCCCACAGGCATTGAAATCGATATCTTCATGGATGATTAGACTAGTGGAGATTCCATCTTTTGTTGAGCTTGGAGGCAATCTTGAAAACTAGACCTTTATTGGCTTTGAATCATTTTAGCATGTCCATAGTAATGTCTTCCATCTTCAGGATACATTCTTGACAGCTACTTAGCCTTCTCCTCAGCAACTCTCTATGTGTCATCAACACCAACTTGCAACCATGAGATAGGTTAGTGATAGAACCAATCTAGTCATCAGATATCAAATTTCCCTATAGCAAAAAATTATTCCAAGATTTGTATCCAGCTTTAAAACACGTGTTCTCTAATAGCTAGGGAGGAATTGTTCCATAAGGCAAGCCACCCAATCAAGGGAGATTTGTGCAAAAAAAGAAAAGGCTATTATTAATGAGCTTAGGAATGGGGGTGTAATTATACTCACCTTCATCTAGACTTTCCACATTTTGGTGATAAGGGGACTATCAATAGGAAAAAAAGTGTGAGGGGAAATGAACAAATCCCAAAGGTTGGTAGTAGTCCAAGACTGATACCTTTGCAGGTAAAAACATTTAATTTCCTTTTAATCAGAACAATCCACAAATCATTGGAAGTAGCACTTCTTTGAATCCATTTAGTAGTTAAGTTTTCAGCCATTTTCACCAGGGAGAGGATGTCCGATCCCCCTTTACCCTTAGATAAGCAACATATGTCCCAATAAACCTTAGTAACATTCTAAATTTTATTGTTCCCACCCCATAGAAACATTTTGACCAGACTAATCACTTGATTAAGTTAATATTTGGAAGGAAGCCAACATGACAGAAAATAAGTCAAAGTGGGGAGAATGTAATTATTAAGGACAAAAGACATGTGGAAGAGGGAGGTTTGGAAATTATACCACATAAAGATTTTAGATCTGAATTGTTAAACACCCAATGCCATCTTTGATCAAGAGTGACCTTGAAACCTATGGAAATGCTCAAAAGCCTTAAAACCTCACCATCATGGATGACTTCACAACCAAGATCAACCACATATTGGGGAGTGATATTATTAGAGGACTTATAAACATTTTTCTTATGATTCACTTTGGATCCACTAGCCAAACAAAGGTGTTAAGACATTCAAGAAAGGAAGAGACAGATTGCTCATCAACATTAAGCAACATATTAGTGTCGTTTGCGAACATTTGAAGCCCAATTTGTTTGTTAGAGTCAGGAATCATGACACCTTTGATGTCAGCTTTTCCCATAGCATCTTTAACTAACCAACTAGGAGAGTCATTGGCAATTAAATAGCAAAGGCACAAGAGGGTAACCCTGCTTGATGGATCTCCTAAGGACAAAGGGTTTAGATATGTGACCATTAATCACAACCCTATAGTAAGCATTACCAAAACAGGTACCAACATACTTCATAAACTTCTTCCTATCACCAATGTTCTGTAAAGACTGAAGAACAAAGTCCCGATCAATCCTATCATAGGCCTTATCAAAATCTATTTTGAAGAAGAGGAAATCCTGGTTATTCTCATTAGCACACTCCATTTCACACAAAGTGATAATGGCATCCAAGATGTATCTACCCATAAAAAACCTTTTTACTCAGGTAAGATGATCTAATCCATAATGGGGCTAAGTCGTCTAGCAAGAGAGGAGGAAAAAAATTTATAAATAGTAGATAGGAAAGTAATGGGTCTCCAGTTGTTCAAATCATCCTTGTTACCTTTTTGTGTATGAGTCTTATAACTCTAGTATTGATATGAGAAGGGAGAAATCCTTTACTAGCAGCCTCTTTCCAAATCAAGAGAATGTATGGGATTAAGAAGTTTTTAAGCAAAATAAAAACTCATTAGGAATCCCATCAAGACATGGAGACTTGCACGGTCTCAATTTACTTATGGTTTCTTTAATCCCACGGGCAAAGAGGGGTAGGTCTAGGACAGAGGCAAGGCTACAAGCAATAATTTCTTTTTCTTTTAAGAGCAATAAGAGCTCTGACACTCCTCATATCCTCTCCAAAATTGGGAGATCTAGAGAAAATATCATTAAAGAAGCTAGTAGCCTCTTGCAAACTCTCCTCAATATTGATAGCAGTCCCATCAGTTCTCTTTCTCAACAAAGGAATGAAATCCTTGATTTTTTTTCTTCATCAAAGCATACATATCCACATTTGGTCTATCAACCTTCCAAGCCCAAAATTCTCTTGATTTAGCTCGATCTGGACTAGGTTCTAGATAAAAATCCTTCTTTAATCTTAACTGAAGGTCTAAGTACCTTTGGGAATTAGCATTGATCTTCATATTTTCATGATCACTAGTGATATTCTCTCTTCTTTTGGCTCTAATGGACCTAGTCTTGTTCAATAATGTGTAAAAAGGGCTTGAATTTTTCTAATAGCTTACTCCCAAGCTCTAGAGGGAGGATACCCTAGGGATAAGGTGGAAGCAATAATCTCTTTGGTTTTATCGACTATAAAGGGAAGGCTAAGTAACTTGGCATCTAAGTGGAGCCAACCGGCCTTGAAGGTAGGACTGCCCCTCCTAAAGGGAACAATAAGAGGCTTGTGATCAAACATAATGAGAGTATTAGAAACCTGACAGCTCACATCCCAATGGGATTGGTGGAACGTGGAGTTAACATAGCATCTGTCCAACCTGACAATTGTAAAAGAACCATCAAAATGATTATAATTCTAGTTAAAACCGGAAGAGGGTGAGGAATTAATAAGGTCATGCTTATTGCACAAACCATACTAGGATTTTTTCTCAACCCCATAAGGATACTACCTTTTGAGTCCAATCTATCATGAAGATTAATGACCATATTAAAATCACCAATAAGCAAAAGAGGATCATCAAGGATAGCTAACTCTTCCCAGTTGTCCTTCTAGATACAACTACTATTACCTGCATACACACAAACTAGGTTAAAGTTGAAGGTCATGTTTAATTTAATAGCAATCCATTGGTAACTACTACTACAAACAACTTTATCAACACAATGAGTGATTCTGTTCAAAACACCAATCACAACGCCACCTCTACCCAAGGGATGATTAGTATGAAACCAAGAAAAGTTGTTAGAAACAATCTGAAGGTTAAAAGGCAAAGAACTAGCCCCCACTTTAACTTCTAAGAGGCATAAGAAATTTGGACAATCAACTATATTAATCCAATTTCCAATCATTTGAGCCCTAGCCGGATTAGAAATACCCTTAGCATTAATAGAACAGATTTTCAAGTCACTCATCAGTTTAGTAAATAGTAAAGTAAGAAACCAAAAAGGCACGAACAAATTCATTTCCTACTATTCTTAGTAGGCTTGGACACCGTCAAAGAAGTTCTTACCAACTCCTTCTTTTTAGGATTACTAGCAGTGAACTTAACAATAGCCTGGGCACACTATTTAGTTTTAGGAACAGATTTTTGGTCATCATCTCCTAAGTCCATTTTTGTACATATATTGTTTGTCTGCATCATTCAACCGATCAAAAAATTTTCTATCTTCTTTAGACATTGGAGGTTGAACATTGTTCCTCGAGGAACCAACACCATTGAAACTTATTTTTCCAACAACAGTCTAACCCCTACCATTAGAGTTAGAAATAGTGTTACCTAGCTGGGAATTGTTGGAGGTAGACGTCTGTGGAAGCACGGGAACAGCACAAGGAAGAAGAAGAAGCTTGGAGCACAACACACAAGACTGAATGTATTACTAGAGAATGTACAAAGATAATTAGCCCATTAGGGCAATAGGCGTATATACAAGCCGGGGAAAAAACCTCCTAAAGAGGGAAAAAAGTGCCCCGACGGTCCTAGAGTGTTCACACACATCACTACCTAAATATATCAACAAATCCCCCCTGGGAGTGATGCGGTGAACAAGGAGCTGGCACTCATGTATAAGGAAGTGCCAAGCTATGTGGAAATCACTCCACAAAAGGAAGTAAGCCCAAAGCTTTGCAGAAAGCTTCAAACTTCTCCCTAGGCAGAGCCTTCGTGAAAAGGTCTGCAATGTTCTCCTGCATGGGCACATATGCCAAGCTGATCTCCCCAGCAGAGAACCTCTCCCTGACATAGTGATAATGCACCTCAATGTGCTTAGTGCGAGCATGGAAAACAGGGTTCCTCGCAACTGCCAATGCGCTCTGACTGTCAGTAAAGATGGTGGTGGCAGAAGACTGGCCAACACCCAAATCAGCCATAAGGCGTCTGAGCCACACACACTCAACAGTTGCTGTGAAAGCTTCCCTATACTCAGCCTCACAACTGGAAGTGGCCAGAGTAGGCTGCTTCTTGCTCAACCAAGATATACATGAGCTACCAAGCATGAAGCAAAAACCACTGGTGGACACACGAGTGTCATAGCAACGAGCCCAATCTGAGTCAGAAAAAGCATGCAAATCTGGCGGTAGTGATCCCCCCTTGGGATAAAACAACCCAAGTAGCCGAGTACCACTCAAGTAGCGAAAGATGCGCTTAACCGCCTTCCAATGCGTGACTCCTGGGCAATGCATAAACCTGCTCATCTGTGAGACAACAAATTGAATATCTGGCCGAGTAATGCATAAGTAAATCAAGCATCCAACAGCCTGCTGATAGACAACAGCATCAAATGAATCTCCAGCATCATGAAGACTCAATCGTAAACTTGTCTCCATAGGAGTGGCAATAGGCTTACAGTCTTCAAGGCCAAAATGTTGCAATAATGTGTCAATATATTTTGTTTGACACAAAGCCATTCCACCATCAACTTGCATAAACTGAATGCCCAAATAGTGATGCAAATGCCCCAAATCAGACATCTCAAATGAGGCATGCAAATCAGCCTTAAAATCAGCAATATGCTTCTCAATAGGACCAGTGAGCAGCATGTCGTCTACATAGACAACAATGATCAGAAGCACATCATTAGCACGCTTAACATATAAGGTGCTTTCAGTTGGACTGTTCTCAAAACCATGTGCAATCAGATAGGCATGTATCTTCTCATACCAAGCACGTGGTGCTTGCTTTAAACCATATAACGCCTTCTTTAACCTGCACACCTGGTTTTCATGCCCTTTCTACACAAAGCCACGGGGCTGAAAAACATACACTTCTTCATGCAAGTCACCATTCAGAAATGCTATTTTAATGTCCGACTGATGTACATTCCAACCATGATGGGCTGCAAGTGCACAAATGCTCCGAACAGTAGTCATACGGCATGTAGGTGCAAAGGTCTCATCAAAGTCAATGCCTCTTTCCTGTGCATAACCCTTTGCAACAAGCCTAGCCTTATACCTGTCAACTGTACCATCAGGTTTACGCTTCAGTTTGTATACCCACTTAGTGCCAATGGCCTTCTTGCCAGAAGGCAGGTCACATAAACACCATGTACCATTCTTCATTATAGCATCATATTCAGATTGCATAGTAGCCATCCAATTTTCTGAACTCTGTGCTTCATCAAAAGAAACAGGCTCATTCTCATCACAGAGACTAGATGCAGCCATAGCATAGCAATCTGATGCAAAGGAGGCACTATGAGAGCCTGAACGAGTACGATATGAAAAAGGTGCATCTAATTTGCTGTCACACAAAATCTGCACCAGCCATTTTGGCATAGTTTTTGCCTGCTCAATATTAGCTCTCTCATCAGCAAGTGCATCATGTAAATCTATATCAGAAATGGAATGATCTGCATCATCATATGAAACCTACAAAGGCTGAGAAGTTGCCTCATTAGGACGAGCACTAGACTGTCCACCTGTAAAAAGAGGCATCAAAGTATCATACATGTCTTTGGAGCTAACAGATGTCTCCTTAGTACATGAAAGCAATGGCTGAATTGCATCTTCCACAAATACAACATCACGGCTAACCAGAATGTGTTTAGTCTGTGGATGATACAGGCAATAGCCTTTACTTTCAGAACTGTATCCAACAAAAATACATTTAACTCCTTTATCATCCAATTTTCTGCGATGTTGTTCTAGCCCTAATGCATATGCCAAACAACCAAAAACATGCAGATGAGCAACAGATGGCTTGTGGTCATGCCAAGCCTCATATGGAGTGATAGACTGCAGTGCTTTAGTGGGACACCTGTTCAGTACATATGCTGCACACATGACAGCCTCAAGGCAAAAACTATGAGGTAAAGCCTGACTCTTGACCATACACCTCGCCATCTCCATGAGAGACCTGTTCTTCCGTTCAGCAACTCCATTCTGTTGAGGTGTACATGGCACTGTACACAGGTGTTTTATCCCACGTTCAGCCAAAAATGCATTAAAATCTGAAGACATATATTCCCCCTCCTCGATCAGAACGGAGGGTGCCCATTTTAGATGCCGACAGATTTTCACCCAAAACCAAAAACTGTTTGAAGCACATGAACACTTCGGACTTTGCTTTGAGTGGATATACCTATGCATGCCTGGAAAAATCATCAATGAAAGTCACGAAGTAAAGGTAATTTCCAAAAGAGGGTGTCTGCATAGGACCACAGACATCACTGTGTACAAGCTGCAATTTGTGCATAGCCCGAACTGAACCATCTTTTGGAAAGGAAGAACGCTGCATTTTGCCCAAAATACAACCTTCACAAACATGTTTTCCAGGTGCCTCAAGATTGGGAAAAGAGGACACCATTTCAGATTTCTGCAGGCGTAGCAAACTAGCAAAATTCAGATGACCAAAGCGTGCATGCCAAAGCTTTGCATCTGACATAGCCTGAGAATCTTGAACTGCACATGCCAAATCATTCACAGATCTTTCATAGTCTATGAGCTTATACAACCCACGACATAAAATGCCAGAAGCAATAATCACATCGCCATTTGAGAGATCATGAATTGTACACATGTCATCAACAAATTTCACAACCAAGCCAATCTTGGCTAATGCAGAAACTGATAACAGATTCTTTTTGATCCCTGGCACAAATAAAGCATCTGACAAAGTGAAAGAACTACCATCAACAGTAGTCAAAATGATCTTACCAACTCCCATAACAAGATAAGAGGAGTTGTTGGCGCATGTGATAGTATTCCCTATAGGGGCAGGCTCGAGTGAAGAGAAGAAACTACGCTGCGAGGTAATATGTTTAGTCGCCCCACTGTCAAAGTACCAAGCATCTGAGTCCACTATAGACATGCACTACTCATGAGAAGATGGGTCAAAACTGCAAAGAGTAGTAAACGCCCATTCTTCTTCCTACACAAGATTAGCAGACTCTGCTTTTTGTGTAGAGGCTTCTACAACAACCATTCCAGCCTCCCTTTTCTTTGCCTCTTTTGCAGCCAGTTTTGGACAGTTCTTTATGATATGATCATTCTCTTTACAGTACTTGCAAAACAATTTTTCTTTTTTGATTTCTTCTCATCTTTATCCTGGTTCTTCGAATGTGCAGCATTTGCAGATTTCTGCTTACTAGTAGAAGAGCTCCATTTTCCTTTGCCCTTCTAACTAGCCAGGAAAGCTTGATCTGCAACACGCATAATGGACCTGTTCTGCCTGGACTGATCTTCCTGCAACAGAATAGAGACTAACTCCTCAAATGATAAGGCATTCGGATTGCCTTTCATCATCAACCGAAGAGTAGAAGCAAAACTCTGATATGAATCAGGAAGACCATTCAGAACGGTCTGCACAAGTGAGCTATCTGGTATAACCTCATCAGCAGAAATCAACTGTTCCTTCAAATCTTTGATCTTCGTTAGGAAACTGTCCATAGAATCACCTTCATTCATGTGCTCACTCTCCAACTGTTTTCGGAGGTAAGCAATACGAGCCTCATTCCTAGCTTGGTACAATGTGGTAAGTGTATCCAAGCATCCCGAGCTGTTCTGCAAGAGCGAATATGAGGAATAATGGCACGTTTGACAGACAAAGCTATCAATGCATGTGCCTGGGCATCTCTGCCATCCCAACGAATCTGCTCTGCAGTAGGTGCAACAAAAACAGCAGCACGAACAGGAATCTGTGGAATATCATCTTCGACACCATCTTCATCAGCTCCAGCACCTCCAGCACCTGTATTTGTAGTACCTGTAGTTGCAGGTGTAACAGGACGTCTTTCAACACCCTGCACAATGTTCCACAGTCCTTTTGCAACCAATACATGTTGCATCATATAAGCCCATAATGGGTAGTTGGTACCATCCAACTTATCCTCAACAGCCAACATACAGAATACATCACTGCTTTCAGCCATAGCCGGTGACTAAAATACCTTGATGCAGAAAATTGACTTTATCTCAAAAAGTTGAACAGAACTGCCCATACGAGTTCTACTAGACCTGTAGCAGACTTCGAGACGCTTAAATTTCGTGCGAATTTGAGACTGCAAACGGAGGAGTGTCGACGGTGCCCTAGATGAAGCGACGACCTGCTCTGATACCAATTGTTAGAGATAGACGTCTGCGGAAGCACGCGAACAACACAAGGAAGAAGAAGAAGCTTGGAGCACAACACACAAGACTGAATGTATTACTAGAGAATGTACAAAGATAAGTAGCCCATTAGGGCAATAGGCGTATATACAAGCCGGGGGAAAAAAACCTCCTCAAGAGGGAAAAAAGTGCCCCGGCGGTCCTAGAGTGTTCACACACATCACTACCTAAATATATCAACAGGAATGACCACCATTGTGTGACTTGAGGTTAGGGTCATTGTTTTCTTTTTTGGCTTCTTCATCTTCTAGCTTATCATCATTGTAGGGGTTAAAGACTTCTTCCAAAAGACCATCTTATGGATTAACCGATTGGGCATGTTGGAGTTAGATGCCTATGGAAGCACACCAACAACACAAGGAAGAAGAAGAATCTTGGAGCACAACACACAATACTGAATGTATTACCACTAGAATGTACAAAGATAAGTAACCCATTAGGGCTATAGGCATATATACAAGCCAGGGAAAAAACTTCCTAAAGAGGGAAAAAAGTGCCTCGATGGTCCTAGAGTTTTCACACACATCACTCCCTGAATATATCAACAAATCCCCCCTGGGAGTGATGTGGTGAACAAGGAGCTAGCACTCATGTATAAGGAAGTTCCAAGCTATGTGGAATGAATCCACAAAAGGAGGTAAGCCCAAAGCTTTGCGCAAAGCTTCAAACTTCTCCCTAGGCAGAGCCTTTGTGAAAAGGTCTACAATGTTCTCCTACGTGGGCACATATGCCAAGCTTGTCTCTCTAGTAGAGAACCTCTCTGTGACATAATGATAATGCCCCTCAATGTGCTTAGTGCAAGCATGGAACACATGGTTTTGTGCAATTGACAATGTGCTCTAACTCTTAGTGAAGATGGTGGTGGCAGAGGACTAAACAACACCCAAATCAGCCATAAGGCATCTGAGCCACACACACTCAACAGTCGTTGTGAAAGCCACCCTATACTCAGCTTCACAACTGGAAGTGGCCACAGTAGGGTGCTTCTTGCTCAGGCAAGATCTACATGAGCTACCAAGAATGATGCGAAAACCACTAGTGGCCACATGAGTGTCATAGCAACCAACCAATCATAGTAAAAAAAAGCATGCAAATTTGGTGGTACTGATCCCCTATTGGGATAAAACAACCCAAGTAGGTGGGTGCCACTCAAGTAGCAAAAGATGCGCTTAACCACCTACCAATGCTTGACACATGGGCAATGCATAAACCTGCTCATGTGTGAGACAACAAAATTAATATTTAGTCGAGTAATGCATAAATAAATCAAGCATCCAATAGCTTGTTGATAGAGAACAACATCAAATGCATCTCCAACATCATGAAGACCTAACCGTAAACCTATCTAAAGTTTACTTATCCTTAAAGGAAATTCTTAAAAGTGAAATACAAAAACATGAATTTATGCTTAGACTTAATCACTAGAGAGATTCCTATAAAGTCCCATATGGGTAGCTACTTAAAGCTTTAGTAAGAAAGTAATCTAAAGACAAGAAGTAAAAAACTCTTCTCATTAGGAACTAGTTGAGTAGAACTAATAGGACTTGAATTTGAGATATTTAAGAACTTGAAACTATAATTGGTTTTCTTTTAGAAACCCTATAAAAAAAGGATGAATGTTCCATCAAAAGGTTTTCAAGTTTGCAAGAGAAAGTGTAAGTGAAAGCATGAGATCCTAAAACAATCTTGTGAAGGAAACAAAACCTAGAAAATATCAAGTTAGAGGTAAACCCTTAAATTTAAATTTTGTTAAAGAATTTAGATGAGAAGGTACTCTATAAAGAGATATTTGGGCTTTAGAATAAGTACCACTTACATGTCAATATGAATATAAAATAGGGCAGTATAGGACACTAGATTTTATACTCAGATTGATGAGGGGATCATGGTATGGGACGTTAGACTATGGGATGATAAATAGCTTTTATTCCTAGAATGAATCTTGAAGAAAGATCAAACTCTCCAGGAAACTAAAAGTCCCAAGGAGAAGTTTATATTCAAGAAAGATTAAAAACATGATATGAAAAGACACTTCAAGATCAATTAGTAAACATGAAGATCATCAAGTAATTACCCTCCAAGTTTTTCATTTAGAATTCAAGTATGCCAAAGCATGCTCTTATTTGAGCTTTGAGACAAATTAGTGTTCTGAATAAACAAATAAAACATCATCATTAAAGCTCGGTGGCTCATGAAATCAAGGTTGGATACTACACTAGTGTCTAATTGTTGGATGAAGATTAATTTTACTCCAAGAATCTTTTAGAGAATCTAGTTCACTTCTTTTAAAGATAGAGTAAATGCCTCAATATCTTGTTCAAAACGATCTACAAAAAGTTAGAATCTTGATTCACATAGAGTTTGATTCACATAGAGTTTGACTCACATCAGCTTTTAGTATCTTAAAGTATAAACTACTTACACAGAGTTCTGGTTCTTCATTCCCGCGTTCTTCATTCCCGCTTTTCAAAACTTTTGGAAATGTTGGATTGAGTGTCTTACTCCTTTTTTGTAAAATCCAGGGATAAGCGATTGGAGTAGATAACCAAATTAAACATCCAGATTTGCAACATCTATTTGGTTTAGACTCTAAGTCTACTATATATTTGATCTTATTTTCTTTTTGTTCCAAATCAAAGTTTGTATTCACTCTACTTCTTATGATTGAAAGTATCATTGGAAGCATTTTTTTGGGAGGTGCTCATTCTAGAAACTCATCGTGATCCTTGTCATTCTTTAAAATTATCGAGAGAGAAGCAAAGATGACTCTTTATAGAGTCATAACATGCATCATGGTAAAATAATTTTTAATCCGCCTTTTCCACATATATCAATAGCAAATAGGTTATGTTTCTCATAACATTCACAAAACCTTTTTATCATTTATGTTATTCGTATTTTGGCATTTCATCCATATGCATTAACGCATCAAACTTCCTAAAGAAAATAGAAGATCCAAGATTCAATACCTATAAATTGGCGTGACATTAACCTTCAAAATAGAAGATAATTTTTTTGGGGATGTCTTGAGTTTGCTAAAGAGAAAAAGTTGGATTGATATTTCTTAAGATGGATTGGATGTTTGTGTTGCAATCGCTTCATGGTATTGGGTTGGGAAGAAATTTTATTAAGTTTTTCAGTGTGTTATTTGGCAATGCTTATTCTCGTTTCACTATGAATGGCCAGCTTTCTAGTCCTTATAGACTTCATAGATCTATGAGAGAAGGTTGCCCCCTGACTCCTCTCCTCTTTGCCATTGCTAGCAATGCCCTTGATTGGTTATTTAGGGTTCAAATTGATCAACGAACAATTAAAGGACTTGATATTCCTAATGTTCCCTCCTCCCTTTGCTTACAAATGTTTATTGATGACACCAACATGATTACTTTGGTTGATGAAAGATGTGCTGAGAATTTTCTTCATTTCCTTAACCTTTTTTGTCTTGCTAGTGGTTCCACTATTAAGCATAAGATGAATTCCTTCGAGCTACCAACAACATGATTCCTATTTGTATTATGAACATAGATCATCGTGAGGGCAAAGTTTTTAGGCTTCTATCCCCATGGGATTTAACATCTCATTTGATCAAAGATGGACTTGTTCATGAGTGAATTTAGAAATAAAGCCCTTAACTGGTTGTCCATGCAACATAGTCTCCCTCATAGAGTTTTTATGTTGAACCATTATATTCTTCTCTCTCTCTCTCACTTACTTCCTTTCTTGTTGGAGGCCCAACAAGAAGCAAGCTAACTAGGCTAATGCTATTCCTAGAAACTTTTAATGTGGTGCCTCTAATGATAGCCCTCAAATCCCTAAAGTTTTTTGGAGTACCTTTTTTAGGAAGAGAGAAGGTGGATTAGGAATTCTTTGCTATTCTAGGATAGCTACTCTTATGTATGCTAACTGGATTCTTAGAGTTACTTGCTCTCAAGATTTTTGGACCTGCCTGATAAAAAAGAAGTGGGGTCTATTTCATCTCAAAGACTACAAAGCATGGAAGAATTAGAGACTCTGGGATATTACTACTTCTCCCTAATGTTTTGTGATCATGGGAAGTAAGCTTATCTGATATATGTGGAACTTGTGGATGAAAATCAAGCAAAGGTATATTTTAAATTTTGATTTTTCTACTTAGTCATTTTACTTTTGGCATGCATCCATATGGAGAGGATGGATCAAGCTTATGGAGAATGAAGCTGTGAACATTGGGATGAACAAATGCAGGAAATTGGGTTATGATTGATGGAGCAAGATTATCAGAAATAACAAGGTAATTGATGTTGAAGATATAATGAGCTTTGACCAGTTGTCTTCTAGATGCAAACAGGTCTTTCTAGAGCATAGAGAGCGGTTTCTTCAAAGACTTCTGCTGTGTAATCATCACAAAGAGATTTCACTTCATGATTTTTCAGAGGACATAGTTCTACATTACAAGGACTCTTTTGTTTCCTTTCAGTCCATTGTGATGAAAGGAAATAGAAGAGTTTATAGTGGAAGCCTACTCAATGGAAGTACATATTTAGGTGTATTTGGGCCCTTCCTCTCTCCATCAAACACTCAACTTTGCTGTGGCTAATTATACATAAGGGCATGTAGACTGACAACAAAGATAAAAGGATGAATATCGATACATGCTCTTGTTATCGTGGTGGCATTGAGGAGGATCTTTCTCACATTTTCATTTCCCGCAATAATGCTCATAGATATTGGAACTTGCTCAATAACTATAGCTCCTTGCTTGGGATTCAAAGTTTGGATAGAAAGAGATCCTCCTTGGTGAATGTAATAGGATGGATCTAATCTTGTGGTTTGTTTGGAGAGCTCAAATATTATGGAGCATATGGTGCAGCAAATAATTTTCAACCCTACTCATAAAGATTTTATTTTTACTTGTATGGCTCCTATGAGAAGAGCCGTACTTCTTTGTATCAAGGCTACGTCTCATGTTCCCTTTGAGCATTGTAATTTCAGTTCAATAGTCAAGGACAACAAACCCAATGAATGGAGAGAAAAGTTCTTGGAACTGTATTCTGACCTGCATCTCTATTGCTGAGGGTCTGGCCTATGCACATTTGCAACATCCTCTACTAATATTTATTTTTTTATTTGCTGCTTCAAAAGCTAAAAAATAGAAGGTAAACAAGATCCTCGAGTGTATGAGTATTTTGTTTCAAGTTTGAGTGGAAGTAGAAGATAAAGAAGGTTTCGGGTAGGTAGAAGAAGGAAGTTCGAGGAAAGGAAAGCTTGAGGGTTAACAAAAGTTACCTTTTCAAGGAAGCGAGTCATTTCTTTATGGTCAAGTTTGAAATTTGACTCCGCGCTCTTTTACGCGGCAGCATCAGACTTCTAAGTTCTAATAGACTTCTCGCCCCTGTCTGCAGCGTCTTAAGTTCTATCATTTCGCTATCGTAGAATTTCTATTAGAGTCCTCGCGCGTGAGCAATTCGCATACTGACTTCATGGCTCAATCTCGCAAATCTGAGTCCGGAAGTAGATGCACATCACAAGTACTCAGAGCAAAGTATAGATGCGCACCTGTTCGTGGAAATAATCGGGTGGCCGTCAACGTGACCGCAACGCTAATACGTATGCGTCGTCGGAGCGTTGTCGTCACAGATGCGACGCACTTTCGGCAGCTTGTTGAGGAGATGACGGGCTGCGTCAGAGAAAGTTCTCCGCCTGCGGCTGGAGACAACTTCTGGAATGGATGCACAGAAGGAAGTGATTGTCCATCCCGAACGGTCCATTCGCTTCAGATAGAAGAAAGGCAACACGAAATACGGCCCTGAAGCAATTCGGTTTGCTCTTCCTTTCTAGTCGAAAGGCTTCCTAAATATTTGCTGTGTTTAGTTGTCTACGTCTTCTTATGAACAACATGCCGATCGTTTACGCTTGTCATGTAAAGCTATCGCACTCATTTAGTAGCATAATTCGCACTGACATTCATGTCTCTTGTAATTCTCGCTAGATTTGCTTTCTCATATCGTGATCTACCTGTAGAAATTTACCATCAGCATATCATCAGCAAAAGATGCAAGTCTTCTTTTTCCTTATCCTGTCATTATAATATCTCCGTCTCCATAGTTTCGCTGCGCGCCATCACAGAAATCTTTTGTTCTAAAAAACTCTTTATTCTCTATCAGCATATCATCATAACTTTTATTTTTGTAATTGTCAGATGTAAGTCTTCTTTTTCCTTATCTTGTCATTATAATATCTCCGTCTCCATAGTTTCGCTGCGCGCCATCACAGAAAATCTTTCAATCTTTTTGTCCTTCCGCGAACAGAAATCATTTTTCCAAATCCACGCAGGCTATTCGCTGCATTGCCGCAATCAGTTTCGTAATTAAAGAGCATTTTGTTTCATCTTCAAATCTTTCAGAGCTCACAGCATCTCCGCCTTCTTCTGCAAAAGTAAGCCCACAGTTAACGAACGAGAAAATCAAGTGGCCCCTCATATTAATTTCTCTCTTTCTGCGCCACATGACTTGCTCTACAGTCTTATTTGATGAGGGAAGAGAGAATTCGTTGGAAATCTGCTTCGTTCAGGGAAGAGGGAATTCGTTGGGAATCTGCTTCGTCCTCTTATTATAGTTATTAGGCTTGATTAATGATTTTCCTTTCTGTCCATGTAACTATTGAACCCAAATCCCAGAGAAGCTTGTGCAATACATGTATAAGAGAAGACATGAATTTACTTCAGCATTGTTCTTTGTTGAAACTGATTCTGTATGCAACACATTCAACCCTTCTATGAACGTTTTTAGTGAATACATCAGTTCAAATGGATCTCAAAGTCTATTCTTAAAAACATCAAACCTGCTCAAACAGCACCTTGAATTTTCTCTTCGTTCCTTTGTTTGACATGGTTTTTCTCCCTCAAATTAAAATGTCTTCTGCTACCTACACTTCTCCTCATTTGAAGAGAATGCAAAATTGTATTAAGAAAAGAGAAAATGTATGTGTGAATGTGTATAGACTGATATGTGTGGAAGGTTTTTGTTCCACTAGTCTTTCTTCTTCTCCACCTCCTTTTTTCTCTTCTCAGACTTTCTTTTCTATAATTTATTATGTCTTGTTTAAGAGAAAAATCCTCTTCTCTAAAATAATCACTCTCCTATACTTTTCTTCTTTCTTTTTCGAACCATCACTCCATAAGATCTCAACCAAAGCCTTCCTCTTCACTATTACAAGAACTATAAAGATTCATCAATGACAATATGGATTTATGATCATATTACCACCTACAGAGTATCTTGATTATGATATTTATTTATTTATTTATGGAATTATTATTTTTTGTTTATTTTCTTTTAATTTAATTTGTAGTTTTATATATTTATATTTTTTATTTTAATTTGTTTCTTTTTAATTTATTATTATTATTATTATTATTATTATTTTTATTATTTAACTATTTATTTTTATTTTTATTTTTTATTTTATTTTTATTTTTTATTTATTTTTTGTTTTGTGTGTGTGTGTTTTTTATATAATTTTTTAAATAAAATCTTTCTTTCTTTCTTTTTGTGTGTGTGTGTTCGTATTCGTGGAGTGTGTGTGCGTCTCTTTTTGTATTGGTTTTCTTTCTTGTTTGTATTTTTTATGTGTTATATTGGTCTTAAGTCTCTTGCTTTTGTTTGTTATTTTTTCCAATGTGTATGTATTTGTGTTCTCTATCCTGAGTTTGTAAGTTTGGATAACTCTGAACTTATGAAGGTATATATCTTGATTATGAGTTGAACATGTGTGACAATGTTGTGTGGTCACAAGCATCGTTCTTTTAAAGAGAAGAAAATTCTTTGGAGTCAAATACTCCACTTGGAGGAAACGATTCATTCATACCTAAAATGACATTCGTAAAAAATGCGGATAAGATTTGGATTGATATTGGTCTTCACCGATGGTGTATTGAATTATTTTCACAGATATGATGCATGAACTAGTTTCTGTGTTACCATGGAGAACCGAAATCGTTTCCGTGTATTATGGCATGGGCCTCCTCTCGAGTTTTTCATCTCGAAGAACAGTGTACTAAAAAATCTCAACATTTTTTATGCATAAGTGCATATCTCTTAAAGTTACAAGGTGTGTGGCGTTTTACAGACTTCCGATTATATCTTAAGTCAAAAAAATGTCATTACAGAAACCTATAGAATGACACCTATAGCGGCATCTAAATTGTAACATCAGTGACTGTTTACAGTTCTCTAGACGACACAATGACCATCACATAGACAATGGTGGGTCTTGTTTACGAAATACCGCATAAATCAACATAAGCTATCATAAGCATCAAATAGAAGTTTTCTTATGCAAAACGTTTCTTTTTTTATTTGGAATAACATAAGTGACACTTGAAAAATCCTCGTTTTAGATAAAAAAGGAAAATATTCTTAAAGTTGATTTATTTTTTTTGTGAGTCTCTCTCTTTGTGTGTCTCTCTCTCTATGTTCATTGTAGCGACCAAAGCTTCTCAATTAAAATTTCCAAACTATCAATTTAATGCATATATAATTCGAGTGGAGCTTAGAGATTAATAAGTATGATATAACAAAGATTCAAATAGGATATTAAGAAAAAAAATCTTGAAGTTCAAGCATTTATAATGAAACATTAATGTGATGAAAAAGATAACAAGCACCCCGGGCTCGCTCGGTGACTCACACCGGCCCGTTGGTAGGGTGTCTTGCTTGAGTGTTTGTTCACTTGCTTGAAAGTAGAAAGTCACTTGTTGAATGAAAAACTTGCTTGCATTAAAAAGAGAACGATTACAGAAAGAACGGCCTAAGCCGGCCCGCATTGAGCGTCACGGGTAAACGCGTTACAATGAGCCGGCCCACGTTAAGCGTCGCCGGCAAACATGTACAACGGCCCCTCGATGGCACAACGGCGCTTTCGAGAGGTGCGTGCGGAGGGGACTAGCACGAAGGCTACTGCACGTTGAGCGCAAGGGTCACTTGGTTCGCTTGGGTCACTTGGGTCGGAGGCTCACTATGTCTCCCTATAAGTACTTGCAATTTGGCGCCGGTCGGCAAACCACACAAGCACCAACAGGGGCTAGATAGAAATACAGGAAGGGGGGGAGGCTCTTGCCCATGGGTTGTCACATATTCTCCCCCGCTTTGAAGAGCTTTGCGTCCTCGTAAAGCTAAGGTATTCGCGCCTGGGATGTTGAAGGATGAGTCGTTTCATACTCCTCAATCAGGGTTTGGGCTGTCGGAGGCATGTTGTTCTTACTTACCCATGTTGCTTCTTTGAGGGGTCTTCCACGCCACTTGACCAGAAACTGAGTGCTATTGTCCTTAAGTATCAACTCTGCTTGTCTTTGTTCAATTGGATCTTCCACCAAAGTGACTTGACGTCCGAAACGAGTATCAGGACGGAAGCGTTTTAGCAAACTAACATGGAACGAGTTGTGGATATGAATTTCGGGTGGAAGATCAAGCTGATATGTAACTTGATTGAACCGGTGACGAATCCTGTACGGCCCATAGTACCTGTGATTAAACTTTGGAGTGAAATTTCTTGGCAAAATGATATTTTTGGCGTTCACGAGGACTAAGTCCTCCACTTGATAGTCTAGAGCTTTTGTTCTATTCTGATTAGCAATCCTAACCATCCTTTCTTTGCTTTTTATGAGAGCTTCCTTTGCTTGACGAAGCTTGGACTGCGAATCTCTTAAAAAGTTCCCACATTCACGATCTGCTGCCACTAGCACCTCATCTGACATGAGTGCCATGGGTGTGATTACACTTTTGCTGGTAGCCACTTCAAACGGCGACATGGATGTACTGGAATGGATGGAGCTGTTATAATGGAATTCTAAAATGTCTAAGTGTTTGGCCCAATCCTTCTGGTCTGCTTGTACATAACTCCTCAAGTAATTTTCTACTGTTTGATTGATTCTTTCTGTTTGCCCATCTGTCTCGGGATGATATGCCGATGAAAATCTAAGTTGCATACCCAAAATTGAGAATAACTTGCGTCATAAATCACTCATAAATCTTGTATCCCGATCTGAGACAATAGCCAACGGAAGGCCATGATATTTGAAGACCTTCTGAAAAAACGTTTGTGCTACCACCTTTGCCGGCATGGGTGGCTTCATAGGTATGAAGTGCGCTTGCTTTGAAAAATAATCTACCACTGCAAGAATTGCATTGTGTCCATTTGACGTTGGCAAATCTGTTATGAAATCCATACTTACCATGTCCCACGGTCTGTTCGGGACGGGCATGGGCTGAAGTAGGCCTGCCGGTTTGACCTTCTGTTGTCTTACTAATTGGCAGGTTGGGCATGTTTGGACATACTCAATCACATTTCTTTCATCTTCGGCCAAAATACATGTTCCTTTAAATGTTCATAACTTTTTCGTTGTCCTCCATGTCCGGCCAATTGACAGTCGTGTGCTTCCCATAAAAGCATTCTCTGTAGTTTTGCATTATTTCGTATATAAATCCTTCCCTTTCTATATAATATGTTGTTCATAATTGTGTATTTCCCTTTATGGTCTAAGCCTGAGTGTACATCTTTGACGATCCTCTGTATTTCCGGATCCGTTTGTTGCAATTTAAGAATTTGATCTTTCGTCTTACTCTCGGCCATGGAAATCGCGGCCAGCGTCGGTCTTCTACTCAGGGCGTCTGGCATGATGTTTTGCTTGCCTGGTTTGTGAATTATGTCTATGTCAAATTCAGCCAAGAAATCTTGCCACCTTGCTTGCTTGGGAGATAACTTAGGCTGAGTACAAAAATACTTGAGTGAAATATTGTTGGTGTAGATCTTCGTGTGTTTATCTTGCACATAGTGACGCCACTTTCGTAGACAATGGATCACCACGAGCATCTCCTTCTCGTGAGTACTCCATCTTAACTCTGTACCTGAAAACTTGTGTGACTCATAAGCCACAGGGCGTCCTTCCTGCATAAGGACCCCTCCAATTGCTAATCCTAACGCATCTGTATGGATCTCGAACTCTTTGTCAAACTCTGGCAACTTCAACACAGGAGCTTCGCACATCACCTGTTTGAGTTGCTCAAAGGCGTCTTGTTCCTTAGGCCCCCACACAAAGCAACCCTTTCCTTTAGTTAACTCTGTGAGCGACGCAGCCACTTTACTGAAATCTTTTATGAATTTTCTTAGAAATTGGCAGAAACCTATGAATTCTCTTACTTCTCACTGTTCGCGGTGGAGCCCATTGATGTACGGCTGTGATTTTGTGAGGATCTATCATCACCCCTTTATCTGAGACTATGAAACCAAGAAATTCAACTGATGTCATGGCAAATTCACATTTCTCTGGTTTTGCATATAGTTGCATTTCTCTTAGACGTTGAAGTACGGCTCTCACATGATCTAAATGTTCTTCAAGAGTATGGCTATATATCAATAAATCGTCTATATAAATGATCAGGAACTCATCTAGCATATCCTTGAATCCATCGTTCATCTCTCGACAGAACGTGCATGGCGCGCCTATGAGCCCGAAAGCCATAACTAACCATTCATAACTGCCATAGCGTGTTCTGAATGCTGTCTTTTCAATGTCCTGCTCTGCTATGCGAATCTGATGATAACCGGACCTTAGATCTATTCGTGTAAAAAATATTGCATGGCCTAACTGGTCCATCAAATCATCCATGACTGGCACTGGATACTTTGTTTTCACTGTAATTTTATTCAAGGCCCGATAATCCACACATAACCTCATGCTGCCATCTTTCTTCTTGACGAATAGGACAGGAGCACCGTAGGATGAACTACTGGGTCGAATGAAGCCTTGTTGTTCCAGTTCTACTAATTGCCTTTTCAACTCTTTCAGATCCGTTTCATTCATTCTATAGGGTGCTTTGGCCGGTGGAGCTTGGCTTGGCATTACTTCAATTTTATGTTGGACTTCCCTAAGTGGTGGCAGCCCGCTTGGTAACTGACTTGGTAGGACATCTTCAAATTCTTTTAGTACTTCATGCACTCTTTGATCGCTGACCTTCATCCTGTCGTTTTCCCTTTCTTCTAAGTCAATGGTGTTACATTTTATCAGGCACAAATGGGCCTCAACCCCTTGCTTCATTTCTTTTTCTACCTGTTTGGCCATCAATGGCCCTTGTGTTTGCTGTCTTTTCTCTGCTCTTGTTACTGCGGCTACTGATTTCATTTTTCCTGCTGGTAAATTCACTGCCTTGTTCCCTTTATTTTGACTATTGGATGACACACTCTGTGGATGCATAGGTGCCTTTCCTTTTCTCTGTCTGTCCAACTCCTCTTTGGATGTGGGAGGAGCGACAGCCTTGTGTTTCACTTCTTGCGACTTTGATCCTGGGTTCTCTACCACTTCTGACTTGCCTTGTGGCTCTTTACTTCGATCTGGGGTCCTTTTCGGAACTCTATGACAATCTACGACCACTATATTGCCTTGCATGTCAAGCAGGAGTTTATCAATCCCCTTACCTAACATGCTCACCATATAACGGTCCATGAAAGATAGTCCCACTATTACATCGAACGATTCCAATGGTACTACTAGAAAGTCTAGCTTTGCCGACCACTCCCCCACTGTCATGACGTTGAGGGCAATCTTTACATTATCATCCCAACCTTGAGAGAAAGTGACTGACATTTCGGGAAGTTTACTCAAGGCCAACTGCAAATTTGCTGCACATTGTGGTGACATGAAGTTATGCGTCACACCTGAATCAACTAGTACTGCTTTTCTTTTGTTCCCAAAAGTTCCCCAGAAGTACATGTTCTGTATCATTCGTAACGTCATCGGGAAGCACCTTGGCATTGCTGCCACAGTACCTACATGAGGCGCATTGTTACTCGCTTGTTCTTCTTCTTCGTTGTCATCTAACTCTGTCAGGACCACATCGTGTTACGTCTTTGTGGCTCTTCTTCTACTTGAGCTGTTTGCACTCGTGTTTGATTGTTATTGTGCGTGCATTGATGCGTCCAATGATTCCCACGGCATACTCTACAAAACGGTCGGGGATCGTTCCGTTGCCATTGGGGTGCTGGCAACGCCCTCTGCTGATTATTTCCGAAATTGTTTGTATTTCTCTGTACTTGAGCATTGCCCGTATTCTGATTTGTGGCCGGGCGGGTGTTTGTGTTAGTGTTTCCCGCACCCTGCTGGTTCCTTCGTGGTGATACGTTGTCCGTTTTGCGCATGCTTTGAGCCCTTCAGTTGCTCTCAGCATCTTGGTACCTTTCTGCCATGACGATCGCGTCCTCCCATGTGTTGGACGATTGCTTTTCTATCTCGCGTCTTGTCCAAATGCTACACCCGTATAGGAACCCATGCAGCGGATCGAGATCATGCATCTCCGTTATCTGCAACATGAGCCTTCTATACTTGCATATGTACTCAGACAACAAGCCTTCTTGTTTGAGGCCCCTCCACTCGTCCTTGAGTTTGAAGGATTCATTTTGAGGGATGAAGTACTCCTCAAATGCCGCCTTGAAGTCCTTCCATGACGTGAATTCCTCCCTTGCTGACTCTGCCAAGAACCATGCATCGGCGTCGTCGGCCAGGAAGGATGCGACGATTTTTACCCTGTGTCGTTTGCCCACCCTTTGTAGGTCAAGGTATTGCTCCATGTCTTGTAGCCATTTGGAGACTGCGAGAGAGTTGGGTCTACCCCGAAACTTTTCTGGTGGACATGGCTTGAACTTTCCATAGGAATCCGAGTCGCTCCCATCGTCAGAGGAGGAGACGGGCTGACGTCACCGTGTATGTGGCCGACAGCCCTGCTGGGATGTTCGTCCCGAGGTCTCACCCTCTTATGTCTCTGGTTGCTTTCCTGTATCCTTATTCTTATCACCTTTCGGTTCCACCTAACTTTTGAGGAGCTGTGCTAAGTCGGCAATGGTGGACTCAAGACGGCCCATGCAGTGTTCTTGAGCCACCATCCAGTCTAGCGGCGCGTCCTCTTTATCTTTTTCCATCGTCCCAAAATCATAATTTCATGTGACGGGAGGCGGGATCTGAGGTCGTTTCCTCTTGTTCCTCTGTCTTTCTTTTCCCGTTTCTTTGTGGCCGCCACCGCGCGGCTCCACGTCACTGAGAAAGACACCGTTACCTTCACCCTCCATCACGGTGTACTAAGTAGGACGTTGAGACGTGGTCCCCAGCACTAGTGTGACAACCGGTCCGTCCTCTTTTCCAAGGCCGCTTGGATCGAGCGAGGCTCTGATACCAACTGTGATGAAAAAGATAACAAGCACCCCGGGCTCGCTCGGCGACTCGCACCGGCCCGTCGGTAGGGTGTCTTGCTTGAGTATTTGTTCACTTGCTTGAAAGCAGAAAGTCACTTGTTGAATGAGAAACTTGCTTGCATTAGAAAGAGAACGATTACAGAAAGAACGGCCTAAGCCAGCCTATGTTGAATGTCGCAGGTAAACGCGTTACAATGAGCCAGCCCGCGTTAAGCGTCGCGGGCAAACGCGTACAACGGCCCCTCGATGGCACAACGGCGCTTTCAAGAGGTGCGTGCGTAGGGGACTAGCACGAAGGCTACCGCACGTTGAGCGCAAGGGTCACTTGGTTCGCTTGGGTCACTTGGGTCGGAGGCTCACTATGTCCCCCTATAAGTACTTGCAATTTGGCACCGGTCTGCAAACCACACAAGCACCAACAGGGGCTAGATAGAAATACAGGAAGGGGGGGGGGCTCTTGCCCACGGGTTGTCACAATTAAGAAACAATCAAAATTAGTTTCTTTTAAGAAAGGAAGTTCAGCCTATGCCAAATCTCGGAGATAGCTTGAATTGATAGGAAAAACAACGGTAAAGTGAAGGTGAGCATAGTACTCATGGGATCCTCCATATCTCACAAAGTAAGAGATAGACATGGTGGGCTTCTTGAAGGCGATGCAATCTAGCCTAAGGATCATCATGGGTAGGGGGTTGAACCCCCACCCCCCCTCAAGAGCTGAAGGCTCTAGCCAACCACACCAATCCATCTAAGAATGGCGATATCAAGAGATGAACAATTGGATATCATTCCAATGAGAGGCAAACAATTAGTCTCAACTTTGACATTTGCACCAATGAAATATTCTTTGTCTGTTTTCAAAGCTGTTACCATACCCCATAGTTTTTGTCTGATCTGTGGATACTTTTGTTGTGTTTCATGTAAAATTTTAACCCCAAACCTAGTTGCATATCTATTCCCTTCACTAACATCTTGAATTGTGACCCAACCCATACCAATAGGACTACTATCAACAGTCAATATAATAGGTTTGTTAATAGAATAGTCTACACACTTAAGGATGGGAGCTTCAAGAGATATTTTCTTCAATTTACACATAGCTTGTGTGTGTTTGTTAGTCCAAATAAATTTTCATTTCTTCCTCAACAAGTCATATAGACAATCAGCAAGATGAACAAAGTATGGGATCCAAATAAGATAAAAGATGCAAGCACCAAGAAATCTGCATATGTCACTCATGTTGTTATATTTTTCAAAAATCTTGCTAATGCCATCAAATTTTTGTGGGTATGGCTTTCGACCATAATGACCACATGAAGACCTACCTCTTCAAATCGTTGAAATATTCATTCACAATCAGGGATATGATCAAGAACAAAGTTATGACATCTAGATGAATCTAAAGTAATTTCCTTTACACGTTCCTCACTCCCTTTAATAATATCATCAATGAACGCCATGGTTATATGAGGGATAAGATCATGTAAGACCATTTTCATAGCACTCATCATATGAGCCATATAATTAGTCACTCCTTGAGGTAAAGTACACATTCACACTAAGACTAGGGGATTTTTTATTGTGGTTATATCACGACTATCAATTGCTAATTGCAATTGGTCATATCCAGTATAAATCACCCATTGAATAGATAGAATGTCTTGAAAATGATTTAGCAAGCTCATCTACAATGGGTCCTATTCCTACATTCCTTATGGTGACTTTATTGATAGGTTGGAGATCTTGAATAAAACGTAGTTTCCCATTCTTTTTAGGCACAATGAACCATCTATTTGAGTAAGGTGCAAAAGATGGCTGTAAAATTCTCATGTTTATCTTCTCCTTAATTAGTTTCATTAACTCAGGTAAGTGAGCCTTTGGAATTGGTATAGAAGATTCTATGGAATGTGTGGAATAGTAAAGATTATCATGGGTGCAACTAGCTTAGGATCTGTGCAACTAATCTCATGAGGATAAATAGTAAAGGCTTTTCCATGGCTATGTATAACTCTCTCAAATTTATCTCTCTTTGCTGGCAAAAGAAAGTCACATACTCTTGGATTAGAGCATACTCATCAAGGGAAGAAAGAAGAATAATATGGGAATTAGAATTTTTCTGAAGACATAACTCTAACTCCTCAAGAGTAGAGAAACAATGGGATGTCTCAATCACATGCTCAATGTGCTCATGTGCCATGATTTTGTTGGTTTTATAATTTTTTTGGGTTTTTTGGATAAAAGACTTGGATAATTGACTCTTATGAAGAAAATCTAATCTAAAATGTGGGAAACAAAGTGGCAAACTATTACACAGTGGTTGGTTGCGAGATGTCAAACCAATGTCCACTATTGTCTTGCTCAACAATGGACTCTATCAGAAATTTTGATCATATGTAGCTCCAAACATGAATCGAGGTGCACAATCACTACAAGCATGCTCATGAACCTGAGTAACAATAGGTTTCTTTCTAATTCACAATTGATTCCTAGGATGATTCATTCCTACCATCATGACTTGAAGTGATTGCATTCCATCCTTAGACTTAATTCTAGCATAGGTAGACCTATCATCCATGGCTTTAGTTTCCATACGACTCACAAATAAAGAGCTAACCTAAGAGAACTTCATAGGAGCAATTATCTTGAATAAAGAATTGAAATTCTCATGTGATTCCTCCTATGGATATGGGCATACAAGCACAAGCTCCATACAGGGTACCTACACCATTATCTGCAGTTCTCATACATCATCCACAATCTTTATCTATGGGTCATTAAAATTTATCATAGACTTTTCTTGAAATCACATTGATTTCAAAGCCGAAATCTAATAATGCATTTATAGTGATACCATTCTTATCATAGCCTATTTTTACATGCATCTCTGATATACCTCTAGACCAAAATTTTATTTTAAAGTGACTTTCAGGATTGTTTTCCTGATTTTCATGGTTAGGTTGAATAGGTCCTAAGAAATTTTTATTAACGTTTACTTCATCATCATCAAGGTCCTCTTGATCAGATTCATCAAAGTTTAAGGCTTCATTCATAGCTTGATCTTGATATAGAGCATCTTGCATCTCAATATCTCGATTAAGTAGAAACCTTTTCCTTTTAATTAAGTCGATAAAGTTATCTTTAAAAACAAGCTTTGCAATAGAGAAAACTTTTTCTAAAGACAGTCACTTGACTCTTAAGAAAAATGTAATCTAAAATCTCCATAGGATCTATTTTTCTCTCAATTTTTGAAATCAAGATGGCTTTAGGTTTTGTCTTTGGTTTCTTTTGTTTTTGCTCAAGATCTTGTTTTTGTTCATGTTCTTGTGTTTGGTCTTGAGTTTGTTTTGATTGTTCTTGTTTGTCTAAAGGCTTTGGTTCTATTTTTCATTACAACCATTGGATTTATCAAATGGATGGCTAGGATTGGTTCTTTATATGATATCTAGGGCAAAGGGGGGGAAAATAGGTGCCTTCATCCTCCACTATTGGATATGGGTCTGATCACTTACATGCTCATCGATCATGGATAACTTTTGGATGGAAAGACGGAGATATTGTGTCTACCTACACTGAACATTTTCAGTAATGACTACTACTGATTTGTCCACTTGAAATGGTTCCTAAAGATACCCTATGATGGAAGCATGAAGATGGTTTGGAGATGGGAATCCAAGCCAAGCTCAACACACTACGTCCCATGATCCTCTATAAAGCTATTTATTTTGCACATGATGTTGAGAAGGAGTTTCAGCCAATCACCAAGTCCATTCTCTTACAACAAACACATCAATGACAATAACTAATGAAGCCCAATTTTCCTTTCAAGCGTCCTTTCACTATTTTTTAGTGCCCTCCTACTTTTCAGCACCCTCCTACTTTTCAACATCCTTCCCTATCTGATTGCTCACTAGTACACAAGACAACTCCCTTACAACCTATCAAATCTCCAATCCTTGAAGCCACGATGATGGATGCTCAACAAAAGAGGCCCCATATCACTTATTGACATTGTGGTAAGTTTAGTCATATGAAAGCTAAATATAGGTTCCGAACTAACGAAATGCAACCTATCAGAGCACAAGTACATAACATGGAGGTGATTCATGCAAGGTACTATTAATTCTTTACTTCGTATGCAAGGTACTATTAATGGTAAATTCATTAATATTTTACATGATGATGGTAGTTCGCACGATTTTGTTTTCTTATACATTAGTGCAAGATCTCCAATTAAAGCCACTTCTTTCTAGCTATAGAGTTAAGGCTACATTTCAAGAAAATAGTTATAATTTTACAAGTGAAGTGCATAACATTTATATTTGTATACAATCATATGTAGATGAACCCACATTCTTAATTGCTCCTTTATAGTCATGTGGTGTTATACTCGGCATGCTTTTTTGTCATTATTATAGTCCATGAATTGATTATCATACACATACAATGAGTTTTAAATTCAACAATCAAGATATTTCTTTGTCTACATTGCATGAATTCTAACCGTTTCCATTATTTACTCATTACTCAAGTAAAACATGCATTCAGGAAAGGTTATAGTTCATGTATTGTTTTTTTCAATAACATAGTTGATTATAGATATACACTTTCTAATGCACATAAATCATTTATGGCTTCCTATCAAGAATGCTTTATGGCTTATTTTTCTTCTAAACTATCATAGGGGATCTCTTGAGAATAGTATAGACTTAGTTCGTGGAAGTTCTCCTCCCCATAAAGCACCTTATAGCCATGGACCTTTACATAAAGAAGAAATTGCTAATCAAGTTAAGCATCTACTCCACAAAGGACTTATAAGGCCTACTTCTTCTCCCTTTGGAGCACTTATTCTCTTATGGAGAAGAAGAACGATTTATAGGATCTTCATTGACTATAGAGCACTCAATAACATCACAAATAAAAATAGATATCCTATTCCTACGATAGATGATTTGCTAGATGTACTTCATGGAGCACGTGTTTTTAGCAAAATTGATCTTAAATCTAGTTGTCATCAAATACAAATAAAACAAAATGACATTTACAAGAGTGCCTTTAGAACTCAAACTGGTCACTTTGAATTCATGCTAATGTCTTTTGGACTCATCAATGCCCCTACTACATTTGCACATATGATGAATGACATTTTTCTTGATTACCAAGCTTTTGTTCTTGTTTTCTTTGATGACATACTTTTCTATAGTGAGAATGACAATGACCATGAAAATCTTTTAGCAGCAGTCTTTAATTTTTTACGCAAAAACAAACTTTATGCCAATCCTAAACAGACTTCTTTCTTCCAAAAAGAGTTAGAGTATTTAGGACATATTGTTTTTGTTATATTCTAGAGATGTGCATGCTTGGAGGAATGAGAAGTTCCTTGTTCAGGGGATACCAAAGGCCAAAAGCCAAAAAGTTCATATGAGGTACCTACTCGTGATGGTTAGATGAGTAGAGGGACCTTAGAGAGAACTCTAGATGGTGACTAGGCAAGGGCTATAAATAGGCTGGGAGGTGAGTCTCAGGCATGTCATTCTCCACTTCTTACATTTGGTATCAGAGTCAAGTTGGAGAGATCCATGTAGGGAAAAGAAAAGACGAAGACAAAGTACCAATGTCTTCCAAGGTATGGATAGACATCTTCGTGTGTTTCGAGGGGAGCTTCATCACCATCTTGATGGCAGCTATTGCGTGTGTAAAGAAGGGAAGTTAATGGCCTCGATTGAGGTATAGAAGGCAAGTGTGACAACAAAAGTACAAGAAAATATCTACGAGCTGGTATCAGTGTGTGTAGCACATATGAAGGTATGCGAGATCAAATCTTCATATTAGGGAAAAAAGTGAGCCTTGCATGGGCCTTGTAAGGATTCCTAATTTTTAGGGATTAAAAAGCTTAATCAAGGAGATTTAGGGGGCAAGTGAAACCACTAGTGGTATTCTCAAATATAATAATATTTGATATACTTATCTTTTTTTGATTTCTTGAATGGAGTAAATATTAGCCTTTAGATGCTTGAAATCGATCGCTTATATTTAAATCGATGGAAGGCAAGAGAGAGAAGTTCTGACAATTCATGGGGAGTAGGGACACACTCAATCATTGTTGTGAAAACTTTTGCAAGTTTTTGGGCCATTGGATGGAGTTCAATCCAATGGTTTCCTGGATTTGGGGCGGATCCTCTTTTCTGTGTGTATTTAGAGCCATTAGATGCATTGAAATCCAAGGGATGTCTGCATTTGGGGCTGCACTCATATCCGGATGCACTTGGAGCTATTAGATCAAGCATAGATCCAAGGGAAGAGGTGAAAAGGCGCCTTCAAGTGATGGGCATCATTCTTAGCCCTTAGATCAAGCTGAGATCTAATGTTCCACATCATAGGCACCTTTCAAATGAAGCTAATCATCTCATCCATTGGATGCAAACCCAATCCAAGGGCCTAGAAACAAAGGCACTTTTTGAGGCTTTACTTAATCTCATCCATTGGATATCAAGCCAATCCAAGGGCCCAAATCCAAAGGCACCTTGACTTTTGCAACCAAATCTCAACCTTAGATCCTTGAGCCAATCCAAGGGCTCTAATTCATTTTCAAGGATCTCAAAACCATTCAAATGCATAAACCAACAGTTCTAGATGGTCTTTTCTTCTTTGACTACACAAAAACAAGGGAAGCCTATGCCTAGCCTATGTGATTAAGGGACTAGACTGTGTCCACCACCCTCTTCTCATTTTTCCATGATTAATCACTCCTTAATCTAAAAGGCCCATGTAGGGTTCATTTTTCCCCTAATGGAATGCATGGCTAAATGAAAGATGTCATATTCAAACCCATGACCTCATGCTTTTGAGGTAAACACTCTAACGGCTAGGATAAGTGGGTTCGTTGAGAGAAGTCCTCACGCTTACATATATGAAGTTCTGCTGGCTGCTCTGCATGCTGAAGAATCAGAGAAGGTAAGAGAGATAGAGCACAAGAAAGAGAGAGAAAGAGATAGAGAGCGATTAGAGAGTGAAGAAGAGAGAAAGACAATGGTAGAGAGAACGAAAAGAGATGGAGAGAGATAGAGAAAGAAAGAAAGAGAAGGAGAAATAAATAAAGAGAAAGAGAAGAAGGAAAGAGAGAAAGAGAAAGAAAGAAAGAGAAGGAAAAAGGGAAAGAAATAGAAAGACAAGCAAGAGAAAAGAGAGAGATAGAAAGAGAGAAGCGGCCAAGAGAGATAGTGAAAAAAGAAAGAGATGGAGAGAGAGAGATGGAAAGAGAAGAGAGGTAGAGAGAAAGAGATAGAAAAAGAGAGGTAGAGAGAAAGAGATAAAAGAATATGGAGCAAGAAAATGAATGAACAAAGAGGAAGAGAGAAGATGAAAGTGAATATTAGAGAGAGTAGGAAAAGATTAAAAAGAGAGAGGAGTAAAGAAAGAGAAAAATAAAGATAGGAAGTAAGAGAAAGAGCAAGGTTAGCATACCAACCTTTACTAAAATGAGCATAACTCTCTCATATGATGCCCAAATTGGATGATTCCACTTGTTATAGAAAGTATACACCAAGGACTTCCAATGCAACCACTCTATTATTGGAGCATTAAAAACCGTTTAATTCTTTGCATACTTCTTCAAAGAGGTATGCCTGCCCACTCACCTAGCTCCATTGTTTTGGCCATAACTTCCTCATGGGTGCTCCAAATAAAGAGATTCAAATTGCTATAGATTCTAAGCTTCACGAAAATTCCATTGACTAGTTATATGCAATATTTTGATCATTGCAAGCTATCTCTACACAAGCTTGTATATGGTTGTTGGCTGGTAAGAAAAAGGTGCCCCGATAGTCCTAGTGTGTTCACACACATGATTACCTAAATATATCAATAAATCCCCCCTGGGGGTGATGTAGTGAACAAGGAGCTGGCCCTCATGTATAAGGAAGTGCCAAGCTATGTGGAATGATTCCACAAAAGGAAGTAAGCCCAAAGCTTTGCGAAAAGCTTCAAACTTATCCCTAGGTAGAGCCTTCGTGAAAAGGTTTGCAATGTTCTCCTGCCTGGGCACATATGCCAAGCTGATCTCCCGAGCAAAGAACCTCGCCCTGACATAATGATAATGCACCTCAATGTGCTTAGTGCAAGTACGGAACACAGGGTTCCTTGCAAGTGCCAATGCACTCGAACTGTCAGTGAAAATGATGGTGGTAGAAGACTGACCAACACCCAAATCAGCCACAAGGCATCTGAGCCACACACACTCAATTGTCATTGTGAAAGTTGCCCTATACTCAGCCTCACAACTAGAAACGGCCACAGTAGGTTGCTTCTTGCTCAACCAAGATATACATGAGCTACCAAGCATGAAGCAAAAGCCATTAGTGGAAACACGAGTGTCATAGCAACCAGCCCAATCACTATCAGAGAAAGCATGCAAATCTGGCAGTAGGGATCCCCCCTTGGGATAAAACAATCCAAGTAGCCGGGTATCACTCAAGTAGCGAAAGATGCGCTTAACTGTCTGCCAATGCTTGACTCCTGGGAAATGCATAAACCTGCTCATCTATGAGACAAAATATTGAATATCTCGCTGAGTAATGCATAAGTAAATCAAGCATGCAACAATCTGCTAATAGAAAACAACATCAAATGCATCTCCAACATCATGAAGACTCAAGCGCAAACCTGTCTTCATAGGAGTGGCAATAGGTTTACAGTCTTCACGGCCAAAACACTCCAATAATGTGTCAATATATTTCCTTTGACACAAAGCCATTCCACCATCAACTTACATAAAATGAATGCCCAAATAGTGATGCAAATGCCCTAGATCAGACATCTCAAATGAGGCATGCAGATCAGCCTTAAAATCAGCAACATGCATGTCATGAGGACTAGTGAGTAGCATGTCATCAACGTACACAACAATGATTAGAAGCACATCATTAGCACACTTAATATATAAGGTGCTTTTAGTACGACTGTTCTCAAAACCATGTGCAATGAGATAGGCATGTATCTTTTCATACCAAGCACATGGTGCTTGCTTTAAACCATATAATGCCTTCTTTAACCTACACGCCTGGTTTTCATGTCCTTTCTACACAAAGCCACGAGGCTAAAAACATACACTTCTTCATGCAAGTCACCATTTAAAAATGTTGTTTTAATGTCCAACTGATGTATATTCCAACCATGATGAGCTGCAAGTGCACAAATGCTATGAACAATAGTCATTCGGCAAGTAGGAGCAAAGGATTCATCAAAATCAAAGCCTCTTTCCTATGCATAACCTTTTGCAACAAGCCTAGCCTTATACTTATGAATTGTACCATCATGCTTATGCCTCAAATTGTATACCCACTTAGTACCAATGGCCTTCTTGTCAGGAGGTAAGTCACATAAACACCAAGTACCATTCTTCATTATAGCATCATATTCAGATTGCATAACAACCATCCAATTTTTTGAATTTTATGCTTCATCAAATGAAACAGTCTCATTATCCTCATAGAGACTAGATGCAACCATAACATAGCAATCTGATGCAAAAGAGGCACTATCAGAGCCTAAACAAGTGTGATATGAAAGAGGTGCATCTAATTTGCTATCATGCAAAGTTTGCACCAGCCATTTTGGCATAGTTTTTGCGTGCTCAATATCAGCTCTCTCATCAACAAGTGCATCATGTAAATCTGCATCAGAAATGGAATGATCTACATCATCACATGAAACCTGCAAAGGCTGAGAAGTTGCCTCATTAGGACTAGCACTAGGTTGTCGACCTGTAAAAAGAGGCAGCAATGTATCATACATGTCTTTGGAGCTAACAAATATCTCCTTGGTACATGAAAGTAAGGGTTGAATAACATCTTCCAAAAAAACAACATCACGGCTAACCAAAATGTGTTTTGTCTATGGATGATACATACGATAGCCTTTGATTTCAGAACTGTACCCAACAAAAATACATTTTACTGCATTATCATCCAATTTTTTTGCGATGTTGTTCAGGTACTAATGCATATGCGAGATAACCAAAACACGCAGATGAGCAACAGATGGCTTGTGACCATGCCAAGCCTCATATGGAGTGATAGACTCTAGTGCTTTAGTGGGACACCTGTTAAGTACATATGCTGCACATATGACAACCTCAAGCCAGAAACTGCGTCGTAAAGCTTGAGTCCTGACCATACACCTTGCCATCTCCATGAGTGATCTGTTCTTCCGTTGAGCAACTCCACTCTGTTGAGGTGTATACAACATTGTACATTGATGTTTTATCCCATGTTCATCCAGACATGCATTAAAGTTAGAAGGTATATATTCCCCCCCTCGATCAGAACAGAGGGTTCCCATTTTACATGGTGAAAGATTTTTACCCAAAACCAAAATCTTTTTGAAGAACATGAACACTTCGGACTTTGCCTTCAATGGATATATCCATGCATGCCTGGAAAAATCATCAATGAACGTTAGGAAGTAAAGATAATTTCTGAAAGCAGGTGTCTGCATAGGACCACAAACATCACTATGTAGAAGCTGCCATTTTTGAGTAGCCCAAACTGAACCATCTTTTGGAAATGAGTAAAATACACCCTTCACATACATGTTTATCGGGTGCCATAAGTTTCACCAAAGAGGACACCATTCCAGATTTCTACAAGCATAGTAAACTAGCAAAATTCAGATGACCAAAGTGTGCATGCCAAAGCTTTGAATCTAACATAGCTTGAGAATCATGTGCTACACTTGGTGAATCATTCAAAGATCTTTCATAGTCTATGAGCTTATACAACCCACAACATAAAATGCCAGAAGCAATAATCACGTTGCCATTCTGCAGGTCATGAACTCTACATCTGTCATCAACAAATTTCACAACGAAGCCAATCTTGGCTAGCGTAGAAATTGATAACAAATTTTTCTTGATCCCTAACACAAATATAGCATTTGACAAAGTGAAAGAACTACCATCAGTAGTAGTCAAAATGATCTTACCAACTACCATGATAGGATAAGAGGATTTTTTGGTGCATGTGATAGTGCTCCCTATAGGGGTATGCTTGAGTGAAGTGAAGAATTTATGCTCCAAGGTAATATGTTTGGTTTCCCCACTATCAAAATACCAAACATCTGATTCTACTACAGACATGCTCTACTCATGAGAACATAGGTCAAAACTGCAAAAAGTAGTAAATGCCCATTCTTCTTCCTACACAAGATTAGAAGACTTTGTTTTTGGTGTAGAGGCCTTTGCAACAACCATTCCGGCCTCTTTCTTCTTTGCCTCTTTAGCAGCCAATTTTGGACAACTCTTAATGACATGATCATTTGCTTTACAGTATTTACAAAACTATTTCTGCTTTTGTGATTTGTTCTCATCTTTGTCTTCCTTCTTCGAATGTGCAACTATTGCATATTTTTGCTTACTAGTATATGAGCTCCATTTACCTTTGCCCTTCTGACTAGCTAGGAAAGCTTGATCCACAACACACGTAATAGAACTCTTTTGCCTAGACTAATCTTCCAACAACAAAACAGAAACTAACTCCTCAAATGACAAGGAATTTGGATTGCCTTTCATCATCAACCAAAGAGTAGAAGCAAAACTTTGATATGAGCGAGGAAGACCACTTAGAATAGTCTGCACAAGTGAACTATCAGGAAGAATTTCATCAACAAAAATCAATTGTTCATTCAAATCCTTGATCTTTGTGAGAAAAATATCCATAGAATCAGCTTCATTCATATGCTCAATCTCCAAAAGTTTTTGGAGGTAAGCAACACAAGCCTCATTCCTAACCTGGTAGAATTCGGTAAGTGTATCCCAAGCATCCTTAGTTGTTTTTCAAGAGTGAATGTGAGGAATAATGGCACTTTTGATAGGCAAAGCTATCAATGCATGTGTCTGGGCATCTCTGCCATCCCAACAAATTTTCTCTATAGTAGGTGCAATAGAAACAACAACACAAAGAAGAATCTGTAGGATATCACCATCTTTGACTTCTTCTGTATCAGCTTTAGTACCTGTAGTTGCAATAGTTGCAAGTGTGATATGATATTTTTCAACACCCTCCACAATGTTCCACAGTCCTTTTGCAACCAATACATATTGCGTCATATAAGCCCATAATGGGTAGTTGGTACCATCCAACTTATCCTTAACAACATACGGAATACATCACTGCTTTTCGCCATGGCTAGTGACTAAAATACCTTGATGTAGAGAATTGACTGTATCTCAAAAAGTTGAATAGAATTGCCCAGATGAATTTTGCTAAACATATAGCACACTTCGAAATGCATATACTGGCGAACCAAAACTCGTATATACCTTTGGTACAAAAAGATGAAATAGTCTATTTTAGTGCTATGATAGTGTGTTTTGAAGGCCAAAACGAGCTCAGATCATGATTTCGGCAACATACAACAAAGTTGTTTTGATATTTGAAACACCCTGAGTATGCTCACCAAAATTCATGGGATTTTGAGATTGAAACCGGAGGGGTGTCAACGATGCCTTAGATGAAGCAACGACTTGCTCTGATACCAATTGTTGGACTTAGATGTCTATGGAGGCACATGAACAACACAAGGAAGAAGAAGAAGAAGAAGCTTGGAGCACAACACACAATACTGAATATATTACCACTAGAATGTACAAAGATAAGTAGCCTGTTAGGGTAATAGCTGTATATACAAGTTGGGGGAAAAACCTCCTAAAGAGGGAAAAAAGTGCCCTGGTAGGCCTAGTGTGTTCACACGCATCACTCCCTAAATATATCAACAAAAAGATCTCTGCACATGAAAGTGTAGCCTCTGGAATTTATGAAATGAGCAAGACCATGTCACCTAGAGATGATTGGTTCTCTTAGCTAATTTACTCAAATTGGATGATTTTTCTCTCTAGAATTATCTCAACACTCTTAGATGGTGCTCATAAAATATCAAGATGAAATGTTTCTCCATTTAGGAGATATAAAGAAAAGAGTAAACGTTAGCCTCTATAAATTATTAAAATATTGCAGGTATAGAGGCTAAGTATTTTGGTCATTGTAAAAGCTTAAAATATCCAAATACTATGAATTTGTAGAGGCTAACATTTACCAGTAGATAGTAGTAGCTTTATGGTAATAAAATTTGGAAGAAATCGGACATTAATTGGTAGGTCAAATGACTTATTCTTCTCAGAACAATCTCTCATGAGGATTTTCTAAAGAGTGGTACATGTGTCTGATGAACACATGATATTTTCATATTGGGAGCTCAATTTAAAGAAAATAAGTCTTAGAGAAGCTACTAGACTATAGACCCTATGATATACCTAAAATTCAAAGATTTTGGAATTTATCTTCATAGTTAGAAGATATTCTAAAGGTGTAGTTGCATTGTTTTAGGCTCATGCAGGTGTAGCAAAGATAGAATGATACCTTTGAATAAGTATTTGATTGAATTTCAATTTGAAATTTTGTGAGAACCAACTAGATATGTAGACCTAGATTTGCGCACAAAGAAAATAAATTTGGAGTTTCTTTCATCAATCTAAGGGCGAAGATGACCATGTACATTTTCAGGATTCGTCATCAAGTGTTCGACCCTTCTAATGAAATGGAAATAAACTCTGCAAAAATATCAAAATGAAGTGATTTTTTAGCCTTGTGAAATCTTGAGCAAAGCTACATAAGACTGAAAATTTATAGTTTTTGCATGAGTAAAAGCTAGTTAAAATTCAGCTCTAATCTGTTGTTGTTGGAAATTGTTTATGCAGGAGATGTTGTTGAACAGAAAAGATTTTCCATAGGTTTTTATGATACTTGTTTGATATGGTGTGATCACCATGGGCTAAGGTTTTTGGTGAAGAGGCCTCTGCAACAACCATTCCAGCCTCTTTCTTCTTTGCCTCTTTAGCAGCGAGTTTTGGATAATTCTTTATGATATGATCATTTCCTTTACAGTACTTGCAAAACAATTTTTGCTTTTCTGATTTCATATCATCTTTGTCTTCCCTCTTCGATTGTGCAGAATTAACAGATTTCTGCTTACTAGTTGAAGAGCTCCATTTTCCTTTCCCCTTCTGACTAGCCAAGAAAGCTTGACCTGCAACACGCATAATGGACCTATTCTGCCTAGACTAATCCTCCTGCAACAGAAGAGAGACTAACTCCTCAAATGACAAGGTATTTAGATTGTCTTTCATCATCAACTAAAGAGTAGAAGCAAAACTCTGATATGAATTAGGAAGGCCATTCCGAACGGTCTGCACAACTATTCAGAACGGTCTGCACAAGTGAGCTATCTTGTATAATCTCATCAGCAGAAATCAATTGTTCCTTCAAGTCTTTGATCTTTGTTAGGAAACTGTCCATAGAATCACCTTTATTCATGTGCTCACTCTCCAACTATTTTCGGAGGTAAGCAAGACGAGCCTCATTCCTAGCTTGCTACAATGTGGTAAGTGTATCCCAAGCATCCTTAGCTATTCTGCAAGAGTGAATGTGAGGAATAATGGCACGCTTGACAGACAAGACTATCAATGCATGTGCCTGGGCATCTTTGCCATCCCAACAAATCTGCTCTACAGTAGGTGCAGCAAAAACTGCAGCACGAATAGGAATATGCAGAATATCATCATCTTCAACACCTTCTGCATCAACTTCAGTACCTGTTGTTGTAATAGTTGCAGGTGTGATAGGATGTTTTTCAACACCCTACACAATGTTTCACAGTTCTTTTGAAACCAATACATGTTGCATCATATAAGCCCACAACGGGTAGTTGGTACCATCCAACTTATCTTCAACAGCCAACATACGAAATACATCACTGTTTTCAACCATGGCCGGTGACGAAAATACCTTGATGCAGAAAATTGACTGTATCTCAAAAAGTTGAACAGAACTGCCTAGACGAGTTCTGCTAAATGTGTAGTAGACTTCGAGATGCTTATACTGGCGAACAGAAACAGGTATATATCTTTGGCACAAAAAGACAAAATAGCCTACAAAAGCAGTGCAATAGTGCGTTCGGAGGCTGAAACGAGCTTAGATCATGATTTCGGCACCACGTAACGAAGCTGTTTTGATCTAGAACAGACGCTGAGTATGTTCACTAAAATTCGTGGGATTCTGAGATTGCAACTGGAGGAGTGTTGAGGGCGCCCTAGATGATGTGATGACATGCTCTAATACCAATTGTTGAAGATAGACATCTACGGAAGCATGCGAATAGCACAAGGAAGGAGAAGAAGCTTGGAGCACAACACACAATACTGAATGTATTACTACAGAATGTACAAAGATAAGTAGCCTGTTAGGGCAATAGGCATATATACAAGCCAAGGGAAAAAAACCTCCTAAAGAGGGAAAAAAGTGCCCCGACGGTCCTAGACTGTTCACTCACATCACCACCTAAATATATCAACAGGCTTTTACCTCAATCCATGAATGATGTATGCTCTTTTCTAGGGTTAGCTAGTTTTTATAGAAAGTTTGTTAAATGTTTTTCTTATTTAGCACTTCGAGTCACATTATTATTGAAGAAAAAGTTAAAATTTGCATGGGGATTGGCACAACAAAAATCTTTTGAGAAACTCAAACATGCAATTTCTCATGCACCTATTTTGCAATTATCAGATTTTACACAACCTTTAGACGTAGTTATCGATGCTAGTGGCTTAAGTATAGGTGTTGTGTTAATGCAAAATGATCATCCCATTGCATTTGAAAGTTGGAAACTTAAACCTTCTTAAAAGATTTATAGTAAATATGATAAGGAACTCTTAGCTATCGTGCATGCTTTAAAAATTTGGAAACATTACCTTATGGGTTCTAAAGTTCTAATCAAAACAGACCAAAAATGTATTAAAATTTTATTAAATCAACCATTGATTTCTGAAAGACACATTGAATGGGCTTCATTAATATAGAATTGTCAGCCTTTAATTCAATATCAACATGACAAAGCTAATGTTGTAGCTGATGTCCTTAGTCGTTTCCCATCCCCACAAACAAATATTGTTTCAATAAATAATATTTATGCTATTCATATTCATTCATTTCATGACATGATTCCTAATTATGCATTTGATTAGTATTTTTCACAAACATGGAATGCATTCAATAATTCTATACCATCTAACGAGAATCATTATAGCTTTCATAATGGATTCTTGTATTTCCAAAACAAGTTATGCATCATACCAATTTTTAAAGAATTTTTTATGAAAGAGATGCATGAACCACCGTATATGTGTGAAACAACATCATGGTAAAGCATTTGGATTATTAATGCCACTCCCCATACCTATGGACCATAGGAACAAACTTCTATGGATTTTATTACTGGTCTTCCTATAACTTCATCTCATAATAACATGATTTGGACAATTTTTGATAGGTTTAGTAAACAAGTGTATTTCATTCCTTGTAAGAAGACTCTTTCTGCACCTCAAGCTACTAAGTGATTTATTAAATGTATTTTTTTGCATCATGATTTTCCAAAAGTTATTTTATGAGACCGAGATGTTCGTTTTTTTAATCACTTTTGGGTTGAATTATGTCAAAATTTAGGTTCTAGAATTGACTTTAGCTCTACAGTTCATCTTGAAAGTAATGGGTAAAGTGAAGCTACGAGAATTACTATTTTAGAATTATATGTTATTCTTTAGATAATCCAAGTAATTGGGATGAGAAAATTCATTTAATACCATTTACATATAATAACACAACACATACCACTACTCGACGTGCACCATATGAAATTGTGTATGGTAAAAAGCTTCCCACTCCCATGTCTATCACTCAATCTGATATACCTATAGATGATTCTTTTGCACAAGTTCATATTTCTACACTTCATGAGGTTTACGAGCACATTAAAAAGAGTCACGAACATTACATGCATAATGTTAATAAGAAATTGGTAGCTAAACAATTTAATGAAAATGTCTTGGTATGGATACGAATAATTAAAAGATTTTTGAAAACTATTTCACAACATCCTAAGGTTAAACTTGCACCACATTATTATGGACCTTTTCGTATTATTCAAAAAATAAATGAGAATGCTTTAGATTAAAAATACCTTATCACTTGAGTATAAATAGTTCTTTTCATATTATTTTATCGAAATCCTTTAAAGGAAATTTATCACTCACTCCTATTTCAGATGATCCTCCTTTACTTGAAGAGGATGCTAAAATTTTAGTTCTAGAGAAAATACTTGATTATGATGATACTACACACACTGGTAAGCAATATCATAGATATTTAGTTAAATATAAAAATCACTCAATTGAAGAATCTCAATGGATTCATAAGACATCATTAACTCCACATTATGACCATTTGATTTTTGCATATCATTCACAATCACATTAACTTCCAATTTTCTATTTCCAAGGATGTGCTTTTACATGGAATGCGCTTACCATTGTTCAGTGATGGGGCATGTGAATAGCCATCCATATCTATTTTATTCTTATCAACGGAGGGTAGGTGCTTGTTAAATAGGAGGCATGTTATATTTTATGGAATAATGGAATGTTAAATGGATTTTAATGTCTTGAGGTTTTTAACATGATTGAGTTTTGATCTAGCAAGTGAAGAATCATGAGGGCATGAACGCGCATGGATTTAATAGGATATTTTTGAAGATATTCAAAAGATGTTATTTTATATATTTTTTGTAAAAATAGTAGATTGCTTAGACATTTTTGTAAAAATAGTAGATCATTTAGAAATTGAGGATTTGTAAATAAAGCAGATTTTCATAAACTCATGATTTTTGAAGCCTTGCCCTCATGTATCCTCTATTCAAGAGGTAATTAAAAATACCTATAAATACACATACTCTGATAGACTCATCCATCAGAGTATCTGGGAGGAGATTGTACACAATCTTGTATTCAGTATCTTGTCTCTCTCTATTCTGTGTATGCTTTTGTGAGATTTTGTTTTTGTACTATTTGTGAGTGCATGCATGTGCAAGATCAAGTCTCTCTTTATCTCTTTCTTAGTTTATCTCTCTCTCTCTCTCTCTTTTAGTTCATGAAGAAGATCATCGAGGAAAACATATGGCTAATTATTATAAGTATAATTTTCATTGATTCTATACCATTTGAAATGTTTTGTTTTCATAAAGTAACATACACATGCATCATAAATTAATACACATACACATACACACATAAATAAATTAATACACATACATACACACATAGTGGCATACATAAGTTAATACACATAACACATACAAGAACGCACACATACATACATAAAGTAATATACATACATATACACAAAGATACAGACATAGAAACACACATACACACACACAAACACACACACATACATACACATATATACATGCACACACACACATGCACATACATACATAAAAAACACATACACATATACACACACATACACACACATACATATACACATACACATACACATACACACACATACACATACACATACACATACACATACACATACACATACACATACACATACACATACACATACACATACACATACACATACACATACACATACACATACACATACACATACACATACACATACACATACACATACACATACACATTCATATACACACATGTACACATATACATACACATGCACATGCACATGCACAAACATATCTACATGCAAATGCATGAACTTACACATACACAAAAACATAGACATGCACATACTCACACACATGCACATACACACACACTTACACATATGCAAACACATGCATATGCACAAAAATATCTACATGCACACATACATGCACTTAAACATGCACATGCACATGCCATGCACATACACATACACATACACATACACATACACATACACATACACATACACATACACATACACATACACATACACATACACATACACATACACATACACGTAACGTACACGTACACGTACACGTACACGTACACGTACACGTACACGTACACGTACACGTACACGTACACGTACACGTACACTTACACGTACACGTACACGTACACGTACACGTACACGTAACACGTACACGTACACGTACACGTACACGTACACGTACACGTACACGTACACGTACACGTACACGTACACGTACACGTACACGTACACGTACACGTACACGGTACACGTACACGTACACGTACACGTACACGTACACGTACACGTACACGTACACGTACACGTACACGTACACGTACACGTACCGTACCCGTACACGTACCCGTACACGTACACGTACACGTACACGTACACGTACACGTACACGTACAGTACACATACACATTACACATACACATACACATACACATACACATACACATACACATACACATACACATACACATATACATAGACATAGACATACACACACACATGCACATACACATACACATATATACGCATACACATATATATGCATACACATAAACATACACATAAACATAAACATACACATACACATACACATACACATACACATACACATACACATACACATACACATACACATACACATACACATACACATACACATACACATACACATACACATACACATACACATACACATACACATACACATACACATACACATACACATACACATACACATACACATACACATACACATACACATACACATACACATACACATACACATACACATACACATACACATACACATACACATACACATATATATACACATACACATACACATACACATACACATACACATACACATGCACATACACATACGCATACGCATGCGCATATGCATATGCATACGCATGCGCATGTGCATACGTATACACATACACATGCGCATATGCATACGCATACACATACACATACACATACACATACACATACACATACACATGCACATACACATGCACATACACATACACATACACATGCTCATACGCATACGCATACGCATGCGCATATGCATACGCATGCGCATACGCATACGCATGCGCATACGCATACGCATACGGATGCGCATACGCATACGCATACGCATACACATACACATACGCATGCGCATGCACATGCGCATGCGCATACACATACGCATATGCATGCACATGTGCATACGCATACGCATACGCATACGCATACACATACACATACACATACACATACACATACACATACACATACACATACACATGCACATACACATGCATGTACACGTACATATACACATACACATACACATACACATACACATACACATACACATACACATACACATACACATACACATACACATACACATACACATACACATACACATACACATACACATACACATACACATACACATACACATACACATAACCATGCACATACACATACACATTCAAAGACACAGACATACACACATGCACATGCACATGCACATGCACATACACATACACATACACATACACATACACATACACATACACATACACATACACATACACATACACATACACATACACATACACATACACATACACATACACATACACATACGCATACACATACACATACACATACACATACACATAGACATAGACATAGACATAGACATAGACATAGACATAGACATGGACATAGACATAGACATAGACATAGACAGACATAGACATACACATGCACATGCACATGCACATGCACATGCACATGCACATGCACATGCACATGCACATGCGCATACGCATGCGCATGGGCATATGCATACGCATACGCATACACATACGCATACGCATACGCATATGCATACACATACGCATACGCATACGCATACGCATACGCATACGCATACGCATACGCATACGCATACGCATACGCATACGCATACGCATACGCATACGCATACGCATACGCATACACATACGCATACGCATACGCATACGCATACACATAGTTACACACATTTATACATACGCACATGCACATGCACAAACATATTTACATGCACATGCACATGCACATGCACATGCACATGCATGCACATACATACACACACACACATACACGCACATACTCATATAGATACACATACACATACACACACATACACATGCACATACACACACATATAGATATACATGCACATGTACAAAGATATCTTCATGCACATGCATGCACATACATACACATATACTTATAAAGATGGACACATACACATGCACATACACACACATACACATGGACATGGAAGAACATATCTAGATGCACATGCACCTGCACATGCATGCACATGCACATAGACAAACATAGGAGTGGAAATAGGTTTGCAGTCTTCAATTTCAAAATGCTACAATATCATGTCAATATATTTTGTTTGAGACAAAGCTAGTTTTCCATCACCTTGCATAAATCAAATTCTCAAATAATGATGCAAATGCCCCAAATCTAACATCTCAAATGGGGCATGCAAATCAGCCTTAAAATCAGCAATATGCTTCTCCTTAGGAACAGTGAGAAATATGTCATCAACATAGACAACAATGATCAAAAGCACATCATTTACACGCTTAATGTATAAGATACTCTGAATTGGACTATTATCAAAACCATGTGCAATCAAGTAGACATGTATATTTTGATACCAAGCACGTGGTGCTTGTTTCAAACCATATAATGCCTTTTTCAATGTGGAGAGTTTGTTTTCATGCCCTTTGTGCACAAAACCACAAGGCTAAAAAACATACACTTCTTCATGAAAATCACCATTCAAAAATGTAGTTTTAATGTCCAACTGATGTACATTCTAATTACGATGAGTTGGAAGTGCACATATGCTACGAACATTAGTTCCTAGCCATGTAGAAGAAAATGTCTCATCAAAATCAATGCCTCTTCATTTGACATAACCTTTTGCAACAAGCCTAGCCTTATACATGTCAACTGTTCCATGAAGATTATGCTTCAGCTTGTATACCAACTTTGTGCCAATGGACTTCTTGCTAGGAGGCAAGTCTCATAAAGACTAGGTACCATTTTTCATAATAGCATCATATTGTGATTGCATACCGGCCATCTTTCTTTTCGAAATTTTTGCATCATCAAACGAAACAGGCTTATTATTATCACAAAGACTGGATGCAACCATAGCATAGAAATCTGATGCAGAAGAAGCACTATGAGAGCAGGAACGAGTATGATATGATAGAGATGCATCTAATTTGCTATCTTGCAAAGTCTGCACTATCCATTTAGGCACAGTTTTGGCCTCATCTATATTAGTTCTCTCATCAATAAGTGCATCATGTAAATCTACATCAGAAGTGGAATGATCTGCATCATCATGTCAAACTTATAAAGGTTGAGAAATTGCCTCATTTGGATGATCACTAGACTATCCTCCTGTAAAAAGAGGTAGTAAAGTGTCATACATATCTTTGGAGCTAAGTGATGTCTCCTTAGTACATGAAACTAATGGTTGAATTGCATCTTCCACAAATTGCTTTTTTCTTGGAGACTCATGCATATCTTGGTTGAGTAAGAAGCAACCTACAATAGTGACATCGAGTTGTGAAGCTGAGTATAGAGTAGTTTTCACAGCGATAGTGGAGTGTATATGGTTGAAATGCCTATTGATGGATCTTTGCATGGAGATTGATGCTGCTATGCATATTCTCACTGACAGTCAGAGTGCATTGGCTATTGCACAAAACTCAGTGTTTCATGCATGAACCAAACATATTGAGGTGCACTATCACTATGTGAGAGAGCGCCTTCATGCAACAGGTATTGATTTGGTATATGTGCCTACACAAGATAATGTGGTAGACATATTCACCAAAGCTCTTGCACGGGAAAATTTTGAAGCTTTTCGCAAAGCTTTAGGCTTATTACCTTGTGGGGGAGCTGATCAGTCACTCCCTATATTTGTTCACATCATTCGCTCGAGGGGGGTTTGTTACACTTATGTGTTCCTTGAGTAGCTTTGATTTGAACCTTTTCCCTATGCATGGGCACTTTTAACTCTAGTGCTAGCTAGAGGTTTTTTCCCCATGTTCCACATACATGATTCACTCATATGTGGTGGTACTTTGTACTTAGGGATATTATTCAGCTCTTACTGCAATTCAGTTCATCATCAATAGAGAGAGCTATTCCAACCATCTATCTTCTTCATGTGTCTTGGTGCATTTGTGCTCCTTGTGTGTGCTTCTCATGTATCTCTCGCACTTCTACACACGCCCAACAGGGACTTTATAGGAATCTCTCTACTAATTAAGTCTATGCATTCATGATTCTATGTACTTAATCATTGTCTTTATGGTTGTAGACTACATACTTGGAATAGTTAGAGGTAGGTGGAACTCCCTAAGAACTACTTGAACTCCAAAGTATATCTAGAGGTAGGTGGAACCCCCTAAGAACTAGTTGATCTTCTCACAAACTTATGCACAAGAACCAATCATGCTTGCAAAGCTTATTGTTCTCTATTCACTTAGAATATTTCAAAACATTTTTATCCACATATATTAAACACTAATATATTTCAAATGAGCTAAAGAACGCCCAAATTGTATTAATGCAGAAGGAGATATGACCTCTGCAAATTTGGAGATTTAATGGAGACTTTGATCAGAGATAAACCCGAGAATGCACACTACTTGCAGTGAGCAATGCACTCAACCCACAACTCCAATTAATACAAAACATCTATAGGATGAAAGCATACATTAAGATCTTACCAATGAGCCATCAACATTTAATGTTGGATATATAATGAGGGATACAAAATCTTGGAAATATCTATCTACAAAACTATAGTAGTGGAGAGATAGACATATGACTCACTTGGACATCAAAATAAGATCATGAAATCTCCCCTCTTATTATAGCATGGAAAGCTAACCCAAAACCTTCCTAATACATCTAACTTGTGGTAGACACTTGGGTGGAGTTAGTACATGACTTAAGTGCTCAAATAAGCAAAATATGGATAGACTTTGAGAACTGGACCCACTAAGACACCATTGCAGCTCCCTTGTGACTCACTCATTTGAGTCACTATGTTGTAGACCTAACATGGTATTTTAGCCATATTTCATCACTTATGAGATCCTTCTTGAATTATTTGAAGAGTTCCCAAAGGTATTTACATTGTTTGAAGCTTGTACCTTAACATATACATAAAAACAATGTTTTCAAGATTCTTATGCTCATGTTTCAAAGGGTATTTCATTCAAGCAAAGAATATAGTTGAATCTTTGAAGCTTTGGTCCATCCATGGATTTGGTAAAGATATTTGCAACTTAATCCTTTTTTTCAACAAAAGAAACCTGCACTTCATTGTATATGGGCTTCGCTCAAACACAATGATAGTATACCTATGTATGCTTTGTTCTAACATAAAAAATAGGATTTAGGTCATATGAATGCTGCTTAAGTTATCCCCATATATCAATGCTATATCAACTTGCACATTGAATTCATGAAATAATGTTTTATACCACATAATCTCAGTAGTAGCAAATGCTAAACCCTTATACTCAACCTCTATAGAAGATAAAGAAACTCTAGGATCTTTCTTTGTGCTCCATGTGAATGTCTTGTTTCCTGCTATTAGCACATATCCACTTGTGGATCTTCTATCATCTTTACATCTAGTAAAATTTGCATCACTGAAGAATTTATGATTCATATCAGTACCATGACTATAAAATAATCTTTTGTTCGTGGTACCTTTCAAATACCTAAGCACTCTTTTTGTTACATCCATATGAGGTATTCTAGGTTCATGCATAAACTGTGATGATACTCCCACTGCATAACATATATTAGGTCTATTTTTTTGCATAAATCAAAGATCCTACCATGGATCTATAGGAATTCATATCATGCAACTCGTCACCTTCTTTTGCACCCAACTTTACATTACATTCCATTGGAGTAGAAACAAACTTACATTCTTACAAACCTTTCAACATATCACATATATACTTTCTCTATATCAACCACATACCTTCATTGCCATACACAATCTTAGTCCCAAGAAAGTACCTAAGCAAAAGAAGATCTAAAATTTTAAATTCCTTTCCCAAAATACCTTTGATCTCTTGAATTGCTTTTGCATCATTCCATGTAATCAACAAGTCATCCACATAAATGCATACATATACACATGTCATCTACATGTTTTACATAAAGTGACGGATCATCATGACTCATGGTGTATCCTTGGAGCATACGATAGTTTGGCAACCTTGCATTCCATGCTCTTAGTGCTTGTTTAAGACCATACAATGCTTTTCTTCAACTCACAAACATGATTAGGATATTTTTCATCCACATGACCATTTGCTTGTGATGTACACACTTCTTCACTTAACTCACGATTAAAAAAGGCAATCTTTATGTCTAATTGATATATATTTCATCTTTCTACTTGAAACTAAAGCTAAAAACGTTCCCACTATGGCCACGTTTGTTACTAGACTAAATGTTTCCTCATAGTCCAATCCTTGAGTTTAAGCATATCCTTTTGCTACAAGTCTAGGTTTATATTTTGATACACTACCATCTCTATTTCTTTTAATCTTAAAAACCCACTTGCAACCAATTATCTTTTGTTTTGGTATCTCTAGGATAAAAATCAGAGTCTTGTTATCTTGTAGTGCATCCAATTCTTGTTTCATTGCTTTCTCCCACTTTTCATCTTGTTTTGCCTCATCATAACATGTGGGTTCATTCTCCTACTTAACCTTTGTCATAAAAGCATAACGAGTATTCATAAAAGATTCAAAAGTATACCCTTGAGGTAGTTTACTCCCTCTTGAAGTTCTTCTTACATCTAATGTAGGTGCTTTTGATTTTCTAGAACCATTTGATGATTCAATACTCATAAATACTACCAACTTCTTCTCCTTCATTATTTACTTCAACAAGTTTGAGTTTACCTTTACTTTTAACACTTGGCGGTGACTCTTTCATTATCTTCCATTGAAAGGTTGATCTCTTTCTTCATCCAAACCATTCTTCTCATCATTTAAAGTTCTTTTGGGTTGCGGTAAGCACTCATCTCCTCCACCCATATCTTCTTCGCCTCCATCTATGTCTTGCAAACTTTCTTATCAGCATACCATGAAAGTGATTCATGAGAGTTTACATTTCTTGAAGCAACCACCTTATTGGAATGAGGATTATAACATTATATCCTTTTTGAGTATTTGCATAACCGATAAATATACATTTTGTGATTTCACATCAACATTTGATCTCACTTCACTATATCCATTCACATAAGTTAAACAACCAGATACTTTCAAATGACTTACACCTATTTTCCCACCATGTCATACCTTATATGGTGTCAAATGATGAACTCTAATAGTTGGAACTCTATTCTCTGCTATTTTATGCATACCATAAGAGAACTAGTTTGTATGATTTGGGTATACCATGAATATAAACAATCTACCTTGATTTTTACCTCTAGCAATTAACCTCCTTTGCTTTGTATTCTAAATGAAGCAACTTGCATGATTAAATCTTAATTCAAAACCTTTTTCTACCATTTCACTAATGGACATCAAATTCTTAAAAATGGTTGGCATATAAACTACATCCTTCAAGCAATTTGTCTTGCACTTATCCTACATGATAACGTCTCCAACCTGCATAATCTTATGTGTTGTTTCATGTCTTGTTTCAACATGACCTTTACATGATGGAGCATGCATATTTGAAAACCATGAAGCATCATGAGACATATGTTTAGAGAAACCACTATCTACATACCATACATCACTATTGCAATTCATCTAACTTTCTACATTCATCATAAGAAGAGAATCATAATCAGTACTTTTACCTTCAACTATATAATTTTCTTGTTGTTTACCTCTTCTTCAATAGCCTCCTAGTTGATTACCACCTTGATTATTCTCATTTTGATACCAATATTTGGCATCGTGTCCATACATTCCACATATGTAGAAAATGTTGTTATCTTCACTCTTTTGTCTTTGATTGTAGTTGTAGTAACCTCACATCCGTCTAATGATTAATCTTAATCTTCCTCTTATGTTAAAGAAGCCACTTGAAGTTCCTTGATTACCACTCCTTCCTCAACCTCTATTCAAACATCTTCTAGCTTTGCTTCCTCCTCTTAATGATCCTTCATAGAGATCTTATCCTTTAGATCCTTTTTATTTGAAGTAGAGCCATTTAGATTCATCTCCTTCATGACCATGAGAGAAACAAGCTGATTAAAATATGGTACTTCTCCTCTGATATAAACAGAAGTAATGAATGGTTTCCATCTCTCATCATCCTTGAGTCCATTGAGAGTATGTGCAACCAAGTCATCGTCTCCACATAAGCATGAACTGATCCTAACAGATTTGCAATCTCTTTAACCTTCAATACATAGTCATTGATTGATGTCCTTGTATCTTTCTTTATGTTGTTCAACTAAGTTTTAGGTTGAATCTTAGTTTCTCTTGTACCTGTAGCATACAACCTTTTGAATGCAATCCAAGCATCCCTACTTGTGTCTAGATCTTGTATGTGTCCTACCATTGAATCTTGAATATTTTATGATAAAATGAATATAACCCCTTTACCTCTTTCATTCCAAAATATAAATTCCCTCAATTGTTGTTGATTTCGATCCTCTGGTGATATAGGTTTGATATCTATACCATCAATCAAGCCATACAAACCTCTATCTTGCAAGTATGTTTTGATTCTTAATTGTCATGCTTGATAGTTGTTTTTGTCAAGCTTCTCTATTTGTGCATGTTGATCGCCCATCGTGTAAATACTAAACTTCATCCTTTTGGATTTGTGCGATAGAAGAAGTATGAGATTTACCTTTCTAATCAAGTTTATGCACATTTCTTTGCTTTGATGTTGCTTGAGGTGCTTCCTTGTTATCTCCTTCTACCTTCGTTTAGTGTTGATGATGAACATCTGCTCCAATAGCTTCAAATTCTTCATCAAGGTATTACAACCTTATCCAAACTTCAATTCCTTTCTCTGATACCCATGTTGAAGTTTCTTTATCTCCAAAGTATAGCTAGAAGTAGGTGGAGCTCCCTAGGAACTATTTGACCCTCTCACAAACTTGTGTAGAAAACTAGTCATGCTTGCAAAACTTGTTGTTCTCTATTCACTGAGAATCTCTAAAAACTATTTTACCCATATAGACTAGACATGACAAGATTTCTAATGCACTAAATAACACTCAAATTTGATGAATAGAGAAGGTGATATGATCTCTGCAAATTTGGAGATTTAATGGACACCTTGAACAGAGATAAACCTGAGAACATACACTACCTGTAGAGAGCATTCCACTCAGCTCAATATGAAACTTTACAAGATAAAATTATAATTAAAGAGCTTTTAATAAACCATAAAATATATAATTTGGATTTATCATGATGGAGATACACTCTACAATCTCTATTTGGAAAATTATAGCAACAAAGTGATATACATATGACTCTCTTGGACTTGAAAACAGGATCACGTTGTCTCCTCTTTAATTATAGCATGGGAAGCTAACCCAAAACCTTAGTAATGCATATAAACATGTGCTAGAGACTTGGGTGGAGGTATTACATGATGTAAGTGCTCAAATAAACAAAATATGGCTAGACTTTGAGAACTAGCCACATCAAACTTTGACTATCACACTAGTGCATCTCCCTTGTGACTCACTCATTTGAGTCACCATGCTCTAAAACTCACGTGGTATTTTTTCCATGTTGAATCATTTATGTGAGACTTCTTCAAGTATTTGAATACCTCCCAAAGGTATTTACATCTTTTGGAACTTGTACCTTAACCTATACATAAAAACAATGCTCTTAATAGATTTTCCAAACTCCAATATGCTAGAAAGTTTTTTTCGACACCTTTCTTGAATAAACGATTATATTCTAAAGATGTTTAAATTCATCTAGGTAACCCGTTATCTAGACTTGATATTTATATTCTTTTCTCTAGAAATTTATGCTAAAGAAAAGATATAAGCTTTCATCATGTGATAGCTTCTATCTTTATATAAAAATCTCTCAAAAGACATCATCATTAATTTTTCTTAACATATTTATGAAATTATGGATCAATTGAGATCAATTACTTGGAACTTATTGCATTCCCAAAAGATAAAATCATCTTGAATATGGTAGGAGAATGGCATGAATTTATGAAATAGAAAGCTATCTTAATTCATCGATTTCTTTTCTTTAGGAACAATCTCATTTCCTAAAGATCACTTGCTAAGGTTTCATCTTCACATTGAAAATCTCTTAAAAGAAACCAAAAAGAAACTCTCTAACTCTCCTAAGAAGAAGAGGTCTCTGAATAATTATTTTGAATTTTTATATTCTCTTTGAGTCTCTATTCCACCACCTGAGCTTGCTTGAAGCACCCCACATGTGCCATCATCAAAACACTGAAAGTGGGCCTGATCCACCCAACTGAGCCTGCTCATGATAGCATTTCTCCTTCCCAAAATATGGTTCAATAAGAGCTACTTAGAAATTGTAGCTTGTTCACAATGATGATTATGCTCCTATGCAAACACCTTCTTTTGGGAACTATCTTTACTTCATGATTTTCATTGATGATTTTTCCAGGTTGGCATGGGTATATCCACTGAAAGCAAAGTCTGAAGTGGTTATGTGCTTCAAATAGTTTTTGGTTTTGGCTCAAAATCTTTCAGCATGTAAAATAGGCACCTTCCATTCAGATCTAAGGGGGGGAATATATGTCTTTCAATTTTTATGCATTTTTTATTGAAGGTGGGATTAAAAATTAGTGTACAATGTCATATATACCTCAAGAGAATGGAGTTATAGAAATAGAAAATAGGTCACTCATGTAGATGAGGAGGTGTATGGTCAAGACTCAAGCTTTATGCATTAGTGCCTGAACAACAATGCAAAAAAATGGATGATAAAGCACTGAAATGTATTTTTGTTGGGTGCAATTCTAAAAGCAAAGGCTTTCAATTGTATCATCCACACACCAAAGGCATTTTTGTTAGCCATGATGTTTTGGACACACGAGTAACATAACAACTAGCCCAATCACTATCTGTAAAAGCATGCAAGCATGGCTGAATATCTCTGACATAAAAGAGAACTAACCTCAAAGTGCCTCTAAGATATCTAAACACACATTTCACCACTTGCAAATGCTTAATGCCAGGGCTATGCATGAATCAACTCAACTGGGAAACTTCATACTATATATCCGGCCTTGTGTTGCATGCATATATAAGACATCCCACACCTTGCTGATAAAGAGAAGTGTCAAATGCATCACTAGAATCCTCAACTGAGAATCTAAATCCTATCTCGACTGGTGTGGAAACTGGCTTGCAATCCTCAAAGTCAAAATATTGAAGTAGTTTTTCAACATACTTTGCTTGATGCATAAGAATTCCCCCCTCAACATATACAAACTAGATGCCAAGATAGTAGCTTAAAAGACCAAGATAAGTGACATCAAAATTATGCTACAAATCAACCATAAGAATGTCATGTTTTGCATCACATGATCCCAGTCAAGAGTGTCATCGACATAAAGAACAAGCACAGTAAGATCAACCCCATTTTTGCATAGATAGAGTGTGCTTTCAATCGGACTACATGTAAAACCAAAAGCAATCAAGTGCTTATGTATTTTGTCGTACCATGCACGTGGAGCTTGCTTGAGACCATACAAGGCTTTATGCAAGTGAGAAAACATATGCTCTTTCCCTTTCATAAAAAAATCCAAGAGGTTGCAAACGACCATTCAAGAAGGCTGCTTTTATGTCCAACTGATGCACTTTCCAACCTCGATGGGCAGCCAATGCAACCACGGTATTAATGGTAGTCATGCATGAAGTAAGTGCAAAAGTTTCCTCATAGTCAATGCCATATTGTTGCACATATCTTTTGGTAACCAATCTAGCTTTGTAGCGATCAATGCTACCATCATACTTTCTCTTAATCTTGTAAACCCACTTTGTACCAATAATGTGACAAGTGGAGAATGACATGCCTGGGACTCACCTCCCAGCCTATATATAGCCCTTGCATAGTCACCATCTAGAGTTATCTCTAAGGTCCCTCTACTCTTCTAGCCATCATGAGTAGGTACCTCGTATGAACTCTTTGGCTTTTGGCTTGGCTATCCCCCGAGCAAGGAACTTCTCATTCCTCCAAGCATGTACATCTCTAAAATATAACACTCTCTCCCCCTTCTAAAGATCATTGTCGTGAATGATATAGAAGGATCTATAAACCTGGGAATCAGAATCTGTGATTCCAAATAATAAGAGTAGAATGTACTAGATGTCTGAAATACTAGATAATAAAAAAGAGGACCACTCATCTCTCTGCTTCCTATCTAGCATTTCCATGCATAAATAGTATTCCTTGCCTTGGGCATACTGTAGGAATCCCTCTGAGGCCCAATGAGTCCCTATGTGCATAGCATAAGTACTCTGAATATCCTCAGACTCCCTATGCCTAGACCTTGACCACTAACTTAAGACGGCTTCTCACTTGTAGAAACCTTGGAAACTTGCCCTTGTCTCCCTGGAATACCCATTGATAGCTTATCATATGGTATAATTGTGCAAAATCACTTACTCCACTAGAGTAATTAAAACTATTATGCTAATCCAAAACAATGTGACTATGTCCCAATCTCTGTGGAAACATACTAAAGATAAATGGAAATCTTTTCCAAATAGTGTTTTATCTATAAGATCAAGTAAATCTGCTTGATTTACTATCTCTAAGCTCGAGTAAATCTACTTGATTTACCTATTGTTATGAAAATGAAACTGAAGAAAGTCTCATCATGATCCGAATTATGAATCCAAGATGACAATCTATCAATGATCCAGACTATGGACCAAGATATCAATATGTCAATGATCCAAATTATGGACCAAGATCTCAATCTGTCACATCCAAACTATGGACTAAGATCTCAATCAATCACATCCAAACTATGGATCCAAATCTCGATCTATCATATGTATAATCCAAACTATGGATCAAAATCTCTCCCATACAAAGTAAATCCCAATCCACTCTCTGAAACTAAGTCCATCATGCCAAATGAAGACGTACTAAGAAAGTGTAGCAACTAGTGGAACTACCACCACCTTCTCAATAATAACATGCAAGATGTTCCAAGTGGATGAAACTTGCTTTATGCATGACCACCATCTGATCATCACTAGATCAAATCATTCCTCACTAGGAATGAGGTGTCTCAAGTAAACTATTGTAATAATCTGGCACTCATAGATATAATGAGGACCATAATATGAGTCCACCAAATATATTGAAATAAAGTATCTAGCTCACCTCATACACACTATGTATAAACCATGGCCTAACCTTAGGCATATGAAATAAAGTAGTATGTACTCTATGAATTTCTTCTCAATGCAGTTGCCTTTTCATAGTTCTTAAGTGCAAACATTGCCTTTCTGCTTCTAGGCTACTTGCCTATGGACTTGCCTTGTTTGCGATCACATACAGAGTGACTGCCTCGACTGCCCCTCTGTTGTCTGAGAATAAGAAGATCATATGAATCAACTCCAAATGATATCAACATTACAATCTCAAAGACTTCTTTCCCATACCATCTGAACTACACCTAAGTAGAATACAAAGTTTGATGTCCCATACCACCAATCTTTACACCCCACATAGATGCATGTATGAGATTAAAGTCGAACAAAGTCGAACACTTCTCTCAAAAATGCAAGAATAGATCGGTGAGCACTCACAACCATAAATAATAATAATGAATCATGGTGTTCTTGAAGTGTTTCCTTCCCTCGATGGAAAGAACAGAGTCATTCCTATGACTCTATCACTCATAACTATCTCTAACATCAACTCATCTTGAGTTGAGAAATGAGAAATTATATGATAAATCAACTCAACTAGAGTTGTAAAGGATGCGCCTTGCATCCACTATCAACTCATGCAACTTGATTCAACTATGAACTCAAAGAAAAGATTGGGAATTTATACAACTTTTATGAATCCAATTATTTGAAATGAGAACAACTGTTAAAGTACTCCTATTCCATGCTCTCATAGCAATATATATATATATATATTTGAAAATTTTGACAAAGTGTCCTCTATGCTACTAAGAATGGTCACCATAAAATAATGATCAATAAACAAGTATATAGGGCATAGATAGCCCATGGTGGTCACACCATCTCAAAAAAGTATCATAAAAACCTGTGGAAAATCTTTTCCTTTCAACAATATCTCCTACATAAACAATTTCCAACAGCAGTCGATTAAAGCTTACTTTTAACTAACTTTTACTCACCCAAAATCTATGAAAATTTCCAAATTTTTGTAGCTTTTTGCAAGCTTTCATTAGGCACAAAAAGCACTTGATTTGGATATTTTCTCAGAGTTTCATAACCATTTTACTAGAAGGGTCGAACAATTGACGACCAACCTTGAAACTGTACAGGGTCATATTCTTAAAGGCCTTAGACTGATAAAAAAAACTCCAAATTCTTCTTTGTGCCCAAATCTAGTCCAACTTATCTATTTTGGTATCACAAAATTTCAATTCAAAATACAACCAAATATGCATTTAAAAGTATAATTCTATATCTACTACACCTCTGCTTAGGTGAGCCTAGAAACAATGCTACTGCACTTTTATAACATCTTCTAACTATGAAGATAAATTCCAAAATCCATGAATTTTGGTTATATCATAGGGTATTGGAGTAGCTTCTCCAACAAAAAGTTTTGAAATTGGAGTTTCCAATATGAAAATATCATGTGCTCATCAGACACATGTACCACTCTTTGGAGAATCCTTGCCAAAGATTGGTTTGAGATGAATAGAACGTTTGACCTACCACTTGATATCCAATTTCTTCCAAAGTTTAATAGCATATAGATACGTTTATATAATATCATTGATATAAGTTTCATAGTATTTGGACATTTTGATCTTTCACAAGGACCAAAATACTAAGCCTCCATACCTGCAATATTTTAAAAATTTGCAGAGGCTAACTTTTACTCTTTTCTTTATATCTCCTAAATGGAGAAACATTTAATCTTAAAATTTTGTACACTCCATTGAGAGGGGTTTAGCTAACGTTATAAATAAAAAACATTCAATTTTAATAAAATGAGCTAAGAGGTCCAATCACCTCTAAGTGGCATGGTCCTTGATCATTTCATAAATTCTAGAGGCTTCACTTTGATGTGAAAAGCTTCTTTGACCTATCCAATGATCTTCAAAAATACTGAAGATTGGTATTCCTAAATTTCATCTATGAAGCTTTCTTTTACAACAAAAATAAAAAAGTATTCAGTTTGGATCTACCACTGAAGAGAAATAACCTTTGTAATAGGCCTATGTCACTTGTTTCAGGCCTTTACCTCTACTAGTAGCACATTTAGTGCCGAGGTCATTTGACCTTTCTAAAGGTCTTCAAATGACTTGAAAATTGGTCAGCTTAAAGATAACCCTAGGAGCTACTTGCCCACCAGATTTCAATGAATTTGGGCATTAGATCAAATCATAGCATCCAAATCTCTATGAGGCTGCTACCTCACTAACTATTTCCTCAATTATTTTTTTAAACTTAAAGATGAGGAGACATGTTAATCCTTATGATTAAACAAATTCATTCATTATCTTGGATTGATTATGACATGGAGATATATCCATGCATATAATGATCGTGTAGATCAGTGCAAATCAATTAACGATCACAAATCGTCTCGTTGAAAAATGTACTCTTTACATAGTATCCACCTTTTAGTGAAGGTGAATATCTACGAATGTCATACTATTCATTGTGCTTCTTGCACATTCATTAAAATCATAAAAAAAATCACATAAAAGCATTTAATACTTGTATTGATGATCATAACCATAGCACTCTTGTGCAGACTTGGGATAAACTTCTATATCAAGTACATAGAATCACATGAAGAACAATTCATGTGCTCATGCGTTACTAGAAGAAAACACATCTCGGTTGTACTTGATGCATATACCTTTTCATTTAATTTCTAAAGAAAGAATTAGCCTACGCATGGTACCTCTATCACATACCTCATGCCTACCCTAACTCATCATGGTGATACATAAAAGTGATCTTCTAGAGATAGAACATGCATCATGCACTTCAACTTTCTAGCAATCATATTGTCTATGTATGCATGCATCCACTCATGCATCTTCTTCTCTAGTTCAATAAATTTGTATGCTTTTAGTTATGCACACATAAGACTTCCTCTCTCTCACAACACATCATCACTCTAGTTCTCACATGGCATATAATGCCATATGGTTACAAAAATTTTGGTAGCACTTCCCGAGGAAGATGAAGCCTAACAAAAATAACCATGATACAATGATAGGCATCAGAAACCTACAAATAAAAAACCTACAAATAAAAAACTTTTCCAATACATGTTGTTGGGCACTACACACCCTCATAACAAGGTCTTTTCTTGCTCTAATACCTGCACAAAGATCCTGAAACACACAAAAAACAACCTATGCATGCTTTTATGAATCATTATAAGTTATTGTAACTTCATGGGCATAGATGAATTCATATCAAACTAACTTTCATGCACATTCCCATGTTAGTTTCATAACATCGGAAGAAAATACAATGCAAAATTATAAAATTTGATGCAAGAAGTATTCAAATGAATTTATTTGAGAGAAAAAATATGGTGAAAATGGATGAAAAGCAATTCATGAAAAAGAGTTTCTCGCCAGTCAACAGTCATATAAAATCTTGTGCAAAGATGGCTTTCAATGGTCAAAATACGGCATATGATAGTCAAAAGAAAGTGCATGAAGTATGGAATCAATACCAATTTTAATTTCTTGATTTGGAGCTTTCGTGAGGAAGTTATGGCTAAACAATGGAGCTAGGTGAGTGGGCAGCATACCTCTTTGAAGAGATATGCAGAGAATTGAATGCTCTCTATAGGTGGTTTGTAAATATCCAATTATAGGTTCCAGCCATTCATTGGAAATTCCTTGGACTCTACTTTCTATACCAAGTGGAATCATCCAATTTGGGTTTCATATGAGAGATTTATGTCCATTTTCATGAAGGTATGTTTCTTAACTTTGCTTTTTCTCTTACTTCCCCTTTTTTTTCCTCTTTCTTTACTCTTTTCTCTCTTTATAATATATTCCTTCTCTCTCTATTCTTCACTTTCATCTTCTCCCTTCCTCTTTGTTCATCCATTTCCTTCTCCTTCATATTCTTTTATCTTTTTCCCTCTACCTCTCTTTTTCTATCTCTTTCTCTCTAGCTCCTTTTTTATCATCTCTTTCTCTCTCTCTCTCTCTCCATCTCTTTCTTTTTCTCTATGTCTCCTTTCTCCTTCTTCTCCTTCTCTTTCTTCCTCTTTCTCCTTCTTGTTCTTTCTCTTTTTTCTTCTCTTTCTTTCTTTTTGTCCTTCTCTTTCTCTTTCTTTCATTCTCTTTCTTCTTCTCTCTTTCCTTCTTCTCTTTCCTTCTTCTCTTTCCTTCTTCTCTTTCTCTTTCTCTTTCTTTCATTCTCTTTCTTCTTCTCTTTTTTTCTCTCTCTTTTTCTTCTCTCTTTAATCTTCTTCTTCCCTCTCTATCTCTTTCTCTCTTTCTATCTTCTTGTCTCTCTTTTTCTAATATTTTTTTCTAATTTTCAACATCTATCTTGTTGAGCGTGCACAACAGTTTACTGTTCTATCTAAATAATATGTAAAAATATATCATCAATGTGCATATAACCTAGTTGAAGACTCTTAAACGGCCTATAAGGAGGTTGAAAGTTCAATTCTTGGCTGCTGCGCTGCCTGTTGCTATGTGAATCTATGATATGTACTTACCTCTTATCATGAACGTCGCCTCTTCCTTTTTTTTGCCGACCGCTGTTGTCACACTCACAAAATTCGAGCCTCCTCCTAGAGTTTTTCCCTACGAATCATGGAAGCCTCGCGTTTCTTTCTCATGAAGATGATGACGATGCCTCAAAATAGCGTCCTCCCGTTCTTGCAAACAAAACATTGTTCCTCATCTCCATCAAGCTCTTCCCAAGGTCTCTCTCTCCCTCATGCTTTGATACCAAATGTGAGAAGTGGAGAATGCCATGCCTGGGACTCACCTCCTAACTTATATATAGCCCTTGCATAGTCACTATCTAGAGTTCTCTCTAAGGTCCCTCTACTCATCTAGCCATCATGAGTAGGTATCTCCTATGAACTCTCTAGATTTTGGCCTTGGCTATCCCCAAGCAAGGAACTTCTCATTCCTCCAAGCATATACATCTCTGGAATATAACAGCAATGGCATTTTTTCCTTTCGACAATGCACATAACTCTGAAGTATCATTCCTATGTATGGAATCCATTTAAGATTGCATAGCACTCAGCCATTGTGGATTGTCACATGCATATTCAAAAGTAAGTGGCTCTTCATTACATGCTATTGAAATAAGAGAATAATCCACAAAATTTCTTGATGCATGGTGCAAGCTTGATCTTGTTCTACCAAGTAAAGATGCACTCAATTTGCTATCCTGCAAAATTTATTTTAGCCACTTTGGCATAGTTTGTGTACTCTTGATAGACATGTGTTCATTATGCAATACATCATCAAAATTTACATCATGCATGGGCTGAATTTCATGCTCATTTTCAGTCATATTTTGATGCAAATGTTCAGCCATATGTGGTTGGAAATTTCTTGCAGTTTCGATATTTTTTGGCTGAAAAATTTCAGCCATGTTTGGCTTGAAATTCTCTGCATTTTCAACTTTATTTTGTTGGAATTTCCCAACGCTTTGAGCCTCAGTTGGCTAGTCTACATGGCCATACTCAAGCACACCATTTTGGAACAAAGGCATGAGTGTATTGAAAACATCTTGTGAGCTAATTGTTGTCTGTTTTTTGCATTCAAGTAGAGGAAAAACTTAATTTTCAGCAAATACCACATCTCGACTCATAATAGTTGTGTTCATCAATGGATGGGACAAACGATATCCCTTACTTTCAGCACTATAGCCAACAAATATACATTTTGTTTCCTTGTTATCAAGTTTGTGACATTGTTGTGATGGCGCAAGAGGATATGCCAAACAACCAAACATGTGCATATGCATAACCATAGGCTTATGTCCATTCCAAGCCTCACAAGGAGTGATGAATTTCAATGCTTTTGTAGGGTAGCGATTCAACACATAGTTTGCACACATGACTACTTCCATCCAAAACTTATAAGGAAGATGCTTTCCTTTAACCATACATCGTGCCATTTCAAGAAGAGTTCTATTTTTGCACTCAACAACACCATTTTGTTGAGGTGTATATGGCACTGTACATTGGTGTGAAATACCTCTTTCATGAAGAAAAGCATTAAACTCACGTGACATGTATTCACCACCACGATGAGTGGTAGATTCAAAAGCTTTTGTGAAGAAAATTTTTTAGCCATAGGTAAAAATGCTTTGAAGCGAGAAAATACCTCATTCTTTGCTTTGATAGCATACACCCATGTATGGCGAGTAGCATCATCAATGAGGGTATCAAAATATACATGATTCCCAAAAGATGGAGTCTTGACAGGACCACATACATCACTATGAACAAGCTGTAATTTTCTTGTAGTGTGTGTATGACTATCTTTTGGAGAAGAAGCGTGGTACATTTTTCCAAGAATGAAACATTCACATGCATGCTTTTCAATGGAATCAAGTGTTGGGAAACCAATAACAATGTCCTTCTTTTGCAAGTAAAGCAAACTATTGAAGTTCAAGTGACCAAAACGAGCATGCCAAAGCTCCATTTTAGTCATGGAAGAAGTATGAGCAACCAAGGCATTCGAGGCATCCCTCTTGTATGTAACCATGCAATACAAACCATTACGTAATGTACCAAACATCATGATAACATTGTCATTACTGAAGTCATGAACCATACACTTATCATCAACAAAGTATACATGAAGTCCAACTTTGGCAATCAGCAGAACTAAAATTAAGTTCTTCTTTAAATTGGGTACATGCAATGCATTTTTCAAGAGGATCAAACCTCCATTTGTATCCATAAGATCAATTTCTCCTACTCCAATAATAAGACAAGAGGCATTGTTTGGACACACCATGTCCTCCTTTGGGTGCATCTTCAAAGACGCAAAAAATCTTTTGCATGATGTTATGTGCTTTGAAACACCACAATCAAAGATCCAATCCGAATCAGCCTCACTCACAACCATACATTGAGAATGCAAAGATGCATCATAATGACATGTAACAACACATTCCCAAAAATCTTGAGCCATTTTGGCTTCATCATTCTTTTCATTTGCTGAATTTTCAGCAATAGACATGCCAGATTCCTTCTTCTTTATTTGAATTTAGCAAGCTTTCTACACTCATCAATAGTATGATCGGCCTTTCAGCAATATTTGCATCTCTTTTTCTTTTGCAAATCAGCATCATTGGATGAATGAATGGAAGAGGAAGGTTGAGGTGTTGGTTTTGATGAACCCAAAGCTGAACCATACTTGCTTTTCTCCTTTTGTGAGATAGCAAGTGCTTGTGTTCCCTCAATGAAAACAATCCTATTCAATTTAGATTGCTCTTCTTGCAAAAGAAGAGATACAACCTCATCAAATGCATACATATTAGGATTCTTTTTTGCAACCAAATCGAGTGTAGTAGCAAAGCTTTGAAAAGATTCTGGTAATCCTTTCAACAATGAAGAAATGAGTGATGCATCTGAAATAATCTCATGTATGTTTTCCAATCGCTCTTTGAAGTCCTTGATGAGTGTCACATACACATCAACGGACTCATTTTTAGCCATACATACATCCTCAAGTTGCTTCCTCAAGTATGGAACACGTGCTTCATTACATACAACATACAAAGAAGCAAGAGTGTCCCATGCCTATCTTGATGTAGAACATGATCGAATGTGTGGATCTATATAATGCTTCACAGAAAGCACAATCAATGCATGAGCTTGAGCATCTTTTCCATCCCATCTAAGCTACACCTGTGTAGATGGAGAAGGAGAAATCACTGTATTTGAAGAAGAGCTCCATCAGTGACAATAGACTGTGAAGTAGAACCTACGGGTCTTCGATCTACATATGCCACTATGTTCCAAAGTTGTTTTGCAACAAGAACATGCTTCATCATGTAAGATTACATTGGATCCTTGGTCCCATCAAGTTTATCTTCAGCTTGAAGCATGCCAAACAAGTCATTGCTACCCACCATTTTAGTAAAGAACAAGAATGTGGCAAAACCTTTACTTCAATGAAAGGTGAAATGAATGCTAAAGTTTTAGCTCACAAACCATCACTCTGATGGCGATTCTAACTACACGAATGGCTTCAAAATGGGGTAGAACTCCAACACACTTTGCAGAAATGTTTCCTAGCTGCTGAAGTTCACTATTCTATCCTTCGAAGTCTTTTGCACTGTTAAAAGTGAGTGTGCACTATGACGTGAAAAGCCAAAACTTGAGAAGGAGCTATACCTGCTCTTATACCACTATTGGGTGTGTGTAGAAGTGTGAGAGATACATGAGAAGCACACACAAGGAACAAAACCACAACAAGACACACGGAGAAGAGGAATGGCTAGAATAGCTCTCTCTATTGACGATGAACTAAACTGAAGTAAGAGCTAAATAATATCCCTAAGTAAAAAGTACCACCACATATGAGTGAATCATGTATGTGGTAACATGGGGAAAAAACCTTTAACCAGCACTAGAGTAAAAAGTGCCCATGTATAGGGAAAAGGTTCACATCAAAGCTAATCAAGGAACATATAAGTGTAACAATCCCATGGATAGCTAATTAAAGCTTTGGTAAAGAAGGAATCTCAAGACAAAAGTTTTAAAAATCTCTTGTCACAAGGAAATGGTTGAGTGAAATCAAAAGGTCTTGAATTTGAGATATTGAGGAACTTGGAACTATAAATGTCCTTCTTTTAGAAACCCTAGAAAACAATGATTGATGTTCCATCAAAAGGTTTTCAAGCTTGTAAGATAAAGTGTAAGTCAAAGCACGAGATCCTTAAATAATCTTGTGAAGGAAAAAAAACCTAGAAAATATCAAGTTAGAGATGGTTATTGACTCTCAATGAATTCTCTTTTAGTGATTTGAGTATTCAATTATGATGATTAGGAGTTCTTAATAACATTTAACATTGATTGAGATAGGAATGCATTAATTTTTATACCTCTTCATCATATTTTTACTCTGGAGTCCATTCATTTAGATACATTTTCCATCATGATTCATTGTTTTCTCTTCCAATCTTTAGAAAATAACATTAGCATTTGCATCTAAGTTAGTTTTGATATGACTCCATCTCTCAACATGAAGTTATATTAACTTATATTTCTTATTTAAAGGATTCACAACTGGTCTTTGTGTGTTTTAAGAAAATTTCAAGGTATTGGTGCAAGAAAAATAATATTGTCATGAGGGCATTTAGTTCCCAAAATATATTGTGAAAGTTTGCTATTTATAGGTTCCTTGAGCTAAAAGGAAGTGGATTTCTTGCCAGTAAGTTTATGCCCTTCATTCTATCATGGTTATTATTTTTTTCTTTGTTATCTTCATTTTCCTAGGGAAATGTTGTCAAATTTTTTTATAGCCACATGGTGTTATATGCTATGAGAGAACTAGAGAGATATTGTGTATAAAAGAGAAGAAGTCTCATGTGTGCAAAATAATTAAATGTTGTAGAGTAATTTAAGTAGAGACGAAGATGCATGAGTGTATGCATGCTTACATAGATGGCATGATTTCTAGAAATATGAAGCGCATGAATTTTTTGTTGTCAATAGAAGATCATTTTTTTTTCACCAAGTTAACTTTTTCATTTTCATCTAGGTTGTGGATGGTTGGAGGATAGAATCCTCGAAACAACCAAGAACTCTTCCAAGGGACCATTTTGTTAAAGTAAATGGTTCAAATAGTAGAAGTTATGTCTAGAGAGAAAAAGGAATAATTTTAGAGCATCTAGGTATGATTGATGGCAAAGAAATTCTCATTTTTAACTATTGAGAGATGCCATAAGAGTTTGTGATGGAATCTAGCATACCAACATTTTGTAACTTGGATAAGTTTAGAATACGTGGGTAATGTTGTGACTAGTTGATGGACAAAAAAGAATCTAAGTATACTAACCATAGCTCTAAAGTTAGACTACAATGTGTAAATTTGGTATGTATAAGTTAAAGGAAAAAAAGTCATATTCCCTAACTTTAATTAAAAGAAAGAACAATTGTACAAGTGAATGGGCCTAGCACCCATGGGACCACCCCCCTCAAATCCCACAAAGTAGGGGTTGCTTAAGACTTGCAAGAAGACATTACAAAGAAGTTTGATAATGTGTTTGTTCCCCTTATGCTGGGCCCACTTGCTTTCAATCTTGTTGCTCTCAAGGAAAAACACTGTATGATGTCTAAAAGGTGAGGGCTTCTTACAATTGGAAGTTTTTTGACTAAAAGTAAAAGGGACTTTTCGATCGACCATTCTTTAGGAGGGCTACCTAAGTTAGCAGCACACCTCTCTTTCTAGATTTTCCAAATGGTCTCATCTCTTATAGCATTCCAATTTCCCTAGTGCCGAGGAACATCAGATGGATTCTCCCAATAATGCTTGCTCCTAGCTGATTTATCCCTATAGAAAAATGGTTTTCCCTAGGGCCCGCATGGACATTGACTTGGGGAAAGAAAAGAAGAGGTGTCCCAACTCCTCATTGCCATGAAGGTATCATTTATGAATTGATTCTAACAATCTCTTCCCCTTCTAAAGATCATTTTCCTTAATGATAATCCTTGATGTCCCTTGGAATTGATGTCTTCACCCTTTCATAGTCTTTTGAACCTTCGTGTTCTCAACCTTGGTCTCTTGAACCTTGCCTTTCCACTTCTTGGCCACTTGCCTATGGACTTGCCTTGCTCTGAATGCTGGTGTCTTGAGCCTTCCCTTTCCCCTTCTTGGCCACTTGCCTAGGAGCTTGCCTTACTCTCAACCTTGGTATATTTAACCTTGCCTTACTGCTTCTTGGCCACTAGCCTATGGACTTGCCTTGTTCTCAACCTCGGTATCTTGAACCTAGTTCTGACCCATGCAAGGTATCTTGGATCGCTAGTCTAGGGCTTCGATTGGTACGCTCGTTTTGAGAGCTTTCCAATGCTATGTTACACGCCTAGATCTAACCTATGGATTGGGACATAAACTCTAATATTTGATGGGCTCATCTTTGAAAGCAACACACTTGCCTTCCATTCATCTTGCCCGAACCTACTTCTTAAGCTTTGATAGCAATTGTTGGAATTGAGCTCATGACCTACAGGCTAGGAGTATGATGGGCTAACCACTTTCCTGAAAAGCCCTAGTTGAGGATTACTCCTATATCCTCCCTCTAAGGGTGTGGTTCAACCATCTCTTGCCTATCATTTCTTGAGTCTAACATGTAATAGGGAGGTGAGTCCTCGAGCCCTCCCAAGCATTGAACATGCTCTGCAACATGCACCATTCTTCATATTCCACTCTGCCAACCACTTCAATGTCCTCAAATCTAATCCATTGCCATGTTTCTTGATTCTGGAGGCATTTCCACAAATGAAAACCTTTGTTCCAAGGCTTCCTAGCTTTTTAGAGGTTCTAAGGCTCAAAGTCTCTATTAATCTTGATAGGGAGCTAGATCGAATCATTTTGTCTAATACGGGCTACCCATTTCCAATCTTTACTAATTTTGACATGCTATTTTACCTTGTTCCAACTCTTCCATAGGGAGCAAACTAAACGCGAGCCTCTCGGAGTCACATATTAGGGGGAGAACAAAAGAGTGAGAAGATTGAGACCCTTCCACCCCCGAAGCCCACAAGCCTAAGACCACTCTTATTTGTAGAAATCAATTTTGCCCAAGAGGCATCCCTATTGCTCTAAGCTTTTTTTTTTTTAATATAAAGGAAGTTCGGCAATAGCCTACTCTCCCGGACTTGAATTAAATAAAGAAAAGTACAAGAGAAGGGGACTAGTGCCCACGGGGCCCCCCAAATCCCACAAAGCAGGGGAAGCTTTTACAGAGCTTAGATGACATTACAAAGAAGGTTAGTTACCCTCTCATCACCCTCATGTGGGGCCCACTTGGGTTTAAGCTTGTTATCAATCAAAAGGAGTACTTGATGATGCCTAAAGGGGGGGGATTTTTTACAGTTGACAATCCTTTTGCCAAGGAGGAACATCGATTTCTCAATTGACCACTCCTTGGGGGAGTCACCGAAGTTGAAAGCACATCTTTCCCGCCAAATTTTCCATAGGACCTCCCCTCTGATGGCGTTCCAGAGAGTCGCGGAGCAGCCGATCGCTTCTCCCAGCAAGGATTGCTACCAACTGAGACGTTTTTGAAGTCTAATTCTCTTTCCAACCACCTGCCAGAGTCTGTTGGAGTTGGGGCAGGTAAAGAAGATGTGTGAAACATCTTCGATAGACCGGTGGCAGCGTTTGCACTAGGGAGGGATCCCACAAATTTTGCTAGCCTTAAGGTTGGTCCAGATTCCATGATGAAGGATTTGCCATAAGAGGACAGACTTTTTGATTTCTATGAGGGGGTGCCAGATAGCCATGAACTTCATGTCCCACCGAAGCCGCGTCCATGACAGGCACCACTTTTTGTTGAGGTTAACCTGATAGTCGATCGTTTCTTTGATGTTCGGGACTTTTGATAGGCTATTCCCATTGTGCCATTTGAGACTAAGCGAGCTCGACATGTCGTGTCCCATGAGAAGGCGAACTTTGTGTCGGTCCCAGGCGAGACATCTGCTTTGCAACGTGTTCCATTCTTCATGCGAAATGTTGATGCTAGGATCAATATCCTCAAAGTTGATCCAGCGGTTGGTGTCTTGTTTCCAGAGATGTTTCCATTTTTTGAAGCCTTTGTTCCATAGCTTCTTGGCATTTTGAATGTTCCAAGATTCCACACTCCGGATGCCATGGATCGGAAACCAGATAGAGTCGTTTTGTCTGATACCGGCAGCCCACTTCCAGTCTTCACTTATTCTTGTGAAGCTTTTGACTTTATTCCAACTCTTCCAAAGGGAGCACACCAGATTAGAGCCTTTCGGGAAGACGGGGATCGGGGAAAACAACAAGGTCAAGATGTCAAGATTCTTCCAATTTGGGAAGCCCATGAGCGCCAACTCATTCTTGTTTCTGAAGATCAGCTTGGCCCACGAGGCCTCCCCGTTGCACCAAGCCTTAATCATCCATCTGGCCGACAGTTTGTTAGCCATGCACCCAATGTCCAAGATACCAAGTCCCCCACTATCTCTTTGGCTGGTGCAGATGGACCATTTGATTTTAGGCACCCCCCTCCTATTGTGGTCGCCCGTCCAAAGGAAGTTTCTACAAATACTATCCAGTTTGGACAGATCATGCTCTTTCGGTCTCCAACAAGAAAGGAAATAAATGGTAGATGATAAGAGGAACGTGTTGATAACCATAGCACGACCAGCAAGATTGATTTGCATACCTCTCCAATAGTTAAGCTTGTTTTCGAGTTTGGCAAGCACCCAGTTCCACCGCTGTTCCATAGAGACGCCAAACCCCAAGGGAATCCCAAGAAGCCGAAAAATTTGGCCCTGCGGAATGATTTGACAGCCATGATCAATGAGAAGGTCGGGCTGTGACCCACCAATAGCTCTAAAGGCGGTCTTAGAGTGGTTGATTATGGATCCAGAGGCTTCACAAAAAGTAGCAAGACACTTCCAGAACGTCTCAAGGCTGGTACTATCATTGTGCACAAAAGCGTTCATATCATCGGCAAAAAGTCTCATGGTGATCTGACTATGGTCATGCGGCAAACGAAGGCCTTTAATGTTACCAGCTTCCACCTGATGCTCCACCAGCCTGCTAAGCCCTTCTGTGGCAATGGCAAAGAGAAGGGGAGCCAATGGGCACCCTTGTCTGATAGATCTTCTAAGTTTGATCACCTTTGAAAGATTTCCATTAATGTTAATTTGGGTCGATGCGTTTCCAAGAAGGGTCGCGATCATCTTGGTGAATTTCTGACTACATCCAAGATCTTGTAGCGACTGTAGAATATAGTCCCATTCTAGCCTGTCGTAGGCTTTATCAAAGTCGATCTTGAGGAAAACTACTTCTTGTTTAGACTCATTTGCAAATTCAAGACCTTCCCAGATATCTATAATGGTTTCCAAAATTGACCTGCCTTTGATGAAACCTTTTTGGTCCTCGCTTAACCACGCTCTCAAGTGGCAAGAGATTCTGTTGGCAATGACTTTGGCGATGATCTTGTATCCTGTTTGGAGCATTGTAATGGGACGCCAGTTCTCTATTCTGTTCTTTTCCCCTTTTTTGTGTACCAACTTGATAATGCCATTGTTGAGACAAGAAGGAAGCGCGCCAAACTTGAGTGCCTCTTGCCAAACCAAACGAAGAGGGGTGGCAACCACCAACTTGAAGGATTTAAAGAACTCATTAGTGAGCCCGTCGGGTCCCGGGCTTTTACCTGAGGGGAGGGCATCAATGACCTCAATGATTTTGGCTTCAGAGATAGAGGCATGAAGCAGAGAGTGAAGGTTGGGTGGTATCCTGTGGGGGGAAACCCTAGATATGGCAGCCATACAGTCCCTTCTATGGTGGGAGAGGGGGTTTGAGGTCCCCAGGAGTCTCGTGAAGTGCCCTTCAATGATCCCAAAATTATCTTCTTCCGTATTGCATACATTGCCATTTGCGTCTAGCAATAAGGGGATCGATTCTCTGTTGTGTTTCCTTTTGAGGATACGGCACATCTCTTTGGTGGGTTTGTCGGCTTTGCCAGCCCACCACTCCTTGAAGAAAATTTGCAAATTTTTCCTTTGTATCTCTTCCTCGTATCTCAGCAGCGCTCTGATCTTTCGAAGTCCTTTCTGGGCTTGAGATTTTCCTTTGTTCACTTCCTCCTCGAGCTGCCAGAGTCTATGATATAGAGCTTCTCTACGAGCCCACCGCACAGTCTCAAGCATCTTCCTGGATCTAATCATGATCTGTCGTGACTTATCGACCGCACTTCTCCAACACTTGGCTAGGGACAAGCCAGAGGCGAATGCCTCCTTCCACACATCAGAAATTTCTTGATGGACGGAGGGGAGAGAGAAGGAGGGCACACTGGCATGGAACCACGGAGCCTTACGGATCTTGGTGGGGGGCTGAAAAGTGATGACGATTGGGTACTGATCAGAGATGGTGAGGTCGGTGCGTTGCGAGAGGGAGGGGTGGCCCCACTGATGAGTAAAACTCTGAGAAATGTAGCATCTATCAAGTCTAGCTTTCCTCAGGTCCTCGCCTGCTTGGAGATTTGACCAAGAAAAGCCCTTCGAGTCTTTGAATTCGACCAAATCCAAGTGTTGTTTAGTTTTGTCCCACGTTTCTTTCTCCCGACTATCGATGACCCTGCCCTTGCCCATCCATCTGTCCATAGGGTCCTCTACCATGTTGAAGTCACCACAAATAAGCACGTTGTGGGGGAGCGAGTCCAAGGAGGCCCAAGTGTTAAGTCTCTCTAACTCCCCATTAGGGGCATACAAAGAAACTAAAGTAAAACAAAAGGGAGCACCGAAAGAAACAGCAATCCATCGATGGCATTCATCTTCAAAGGAGTTCTCAAGCTTTTCAAACCAGAGTTGATTAATACCGATTACCGTTCCACCGGACCCCCGCTGATGCACCGTTGAAATCCAAACATGGGTCGAGGAGACATGTCTAAGCCGTTTCTGGAGGTCTTCTCCGTCAATTTTAATCTCTTGAATACAAATAAAATCTGGGTTTAGGCTAATGTCGCGAAGCCATTGACCAATGATGATCGCTCTTGAGGGGTCGGTTAGCCCTCTAGCATTTAACGAGATGATGATCATTGTCGTAGTGAGCCCTCTTTGCGGGAGGGAGCTTTGTCCTTTCTTTTCTTGGATTCATCTTTCTTTTTCGCTCGGATCGGATCTCGAGTTAGCATTAGGTTCTTGTGGGGGCTTTTCCACGGTAACTCCATAGGTTGTTTTCCTTTGCGGGATGCCTCCTGCTGGGAAGAACTGGGCACCGTTTTCAGCTCCGTTTCCGGAATAGTCGATCCGATGATGGAGCTTTCACTATCCATGTTATCTTCGTTGCTAGTAGTAAAGCCGTCTTCTTTGCTTGTAGTGTAACCCTCCTGCAAGGTTTCTTTACTGTCAGGGATCTCTAGGCCTTTGACGTCGGTGTCCACTTCAAGTTGGTTCCCACCTGGGTAGTCAAACTCATTGATTTCCTTTTCCAGATTGCAATACAAGTTGCTGGAGGGGGTAACTGACATGTTGTTTCGCTCAGAGGTTGCCCTAGGGCTTCTTTTCCTTCTTCTTCTGACTTCGATGAACCCGTCTGCATCAGCTTCAGGATTAAGGGGACCCTTGAATTCCTCTACTTTCGTCGAGTGATTCAGTGCTCCATTGCTATCTTGAGCATTTTTGGGGGCTTCTTGATTTCGCTTGCTTTTTCGTCTCAAAGGGCAATCTTTGATCCTGTGACCTTGTTGGCCACAACGAAAGCATGCGTTGGGAAGGTTTTTGTAACTGATGTCTTGCTCCCATACATCCCCTTCGCCCAAGTCCAGTTTGATCTTCGATGGAAGTGGCATACTGAGGTCAGCCTCGACACAGATTTGAGGGTGCCACCGAGCGTTGAACGAGTGTCTTGCACCTTCATAAATGAGACCACCAATGTCCTCGCGTGAGGCCAACGGCTTGCCGATAGGAGAAACGATGTCCCACACGAAGTTGTACAAGAAGTATGGCAGGTTAGGGAGCTCAACCCAGAGAGGGTACCGAAGCGATTTCGATTTGTCGGGAGTAAAATCAGGGGACCATCTGAATAGGCATAGGGTCGCCCGACCAAGTTGCCAAGTTCCGACGCTAAGGCCTCGAAACGCCATATCTTCATTTTCAAAGACTAGCAGCAAGTGGCTTGCCGGTAAGAAATGACACTTACAAACAACAAGCCCGCGGGGGAACCACTCGTTGCGAAGCCACTGTCGCACAGTTTTGAGCGGGGGCTTAGGGCCGAACAGTTGGCCGACGAGGCAAACTTTCTTGAGCTCCTCCTGAGTTGACAGAGTTGCGGATCTATTGAGGGAGACGAAGGGGGGTTCAGCACTCTCGAAGGCCCCTAGGGAGGCACAAGAGCCCCCCTCCAACAAAGAGGCCAGGTTATCGGTCTCCCTGGGAGGAGGGGCCAGGTTACTTCTCACAAGAGAGGGGGTCGCCAAATCCATGACTAGTGCACCTATCTTGAGTAGCCCTCGGTCATCCCTTCATTTTTCGTATCTTTTGTCTCTTTTCTCTTTTTTTTTTCTCCTTTTTCTTATCTCTTTTTTTTTCCCCCTTTTTACTTTTCTTTTTTCTTTGAATTAGGCCACGCACTCACTACTCACGAGCATTGAATTTTGTTACAAGCCCCGTTTTCTACCCTTTAATTGCAGATGACCCAATGATTGGAAAATGCGTAGAGGGTGTCTCACAAGAGCATGTCCCAAGGCCCACCAACGATCAAGGTTTCTCTCTCCAAATCACCAACCACCAAGTGGAAAAACCATGAGGAACGTCAATTTAGCTCGCTGAATTTTCGAAGTCTTTTCCCTTTTTGCTTTTCCTAAAAGACAGCGATGGTTACGATTAGGTGGCAAACCGAGAAAACCGGAATTAGCCCCGATCGTGACTGATGACGAACAATGGGCCTCCCGCCAATCACGCGCAATAGAAAAACCCGTCAGTCGCGGTCCAGCTGTCGATCGTGCGATGGACAGACCCCTCAGTCGCGATGGACACGAGCAGCTGTCGATCGTGCGATGGACAAACCCCCAGTCGCGATGGACAAGAGCTCGGTCAGTCGCGATGGACAAAGGCCCGATCAGTCGCGATGGAGCCCCACGGTGGACGTCACGTCTTTTTCTCCACGAAGCAATTTTTGAACTAGAGAGCTATGGTGTCTTCGCACTGCTGATTCAGCCTGAAGTGATCTCCTGAACCAGCAAGGCTTCTACTCCGTTGAAGTCCTTGCCAAAGCTTCTATTGTTGCAGCGATGGACGATTGTTGCCTTCTCACTTTTCTGCTTCAGAACATACGCTTGCTCTCTCTTCTGCTTCTGAACCTCTGTCGCTAGCCGCGTCTCTGACAATCTGTTTCAGGACCGTACATAGGCACTTTGGGATTACTTATTGGTCTAAGCTTTAATTAACCATTGGGCTGCCAATTTATTGGCCATTCTTTCAATGTCTAGAACCACCAAACCACCAAAATTTGTAGATGCCCAATTACAGCCTTGGAAGCACTCTTATAGGGGTTTATTTTGTTGTTCATATATATATATATATATATATATATATATATATATATATATATATATATATATATATATATATATATGGCAAAACAAAACAGGCAAAAACTTATATGAAGGGAAGATTTAGATACTCCCACTCGCGAGAAATTCTTTTCCCCTATGCTCTAATGTAAAGATTTGCGCAAGCTTGGTGCACATGCAGGCACAGAAATAACACACGCAGGCACACATCTGACACACATTACACACACAGAGGGAACACACGCAGGCATACGTCTGACACACATTACATCTGACACACACACATTACATCATACATACATTACATCTGACACTAAAAAACTATTTGTGGACTTTTAAAATCGGGCCTCGGCACTAAGAGTTCTGGAATCTGAGCTCGTTGTTTCTCTTTGGGATGCTCAGTATAACCTATTCATGCCTTGATCGTCGCGGATCGATACAGTCCAAGACAAAGCCTTGAGTGTGTGTGAGAGAGAGAGATTTTGAACTGCTTTTTTGAAGTCTGCAGTAAAAGTTCTGAGCTCGTTGATCACAATAGATTATAGGTCTCTATGGTTATTATGACAGAAAGTGTTTCGATAGGCTTCAAGTTAAGACAAAAGGACTCCCAGTCTCCCACGGCCTAAGATTGATGGGACAAAAGAAGGGTGTCCATTCACTTACGAGACTCCTTGTCTTTGAGTCAAAAGGCCTTCATAGATCCGATCAAGAGAAAGAAAACTTCTGTCCTAATACTTACACAACACAAGATCGTCCGAATGCTAATACTTACACAACACAAGATCGTCCGAATGCTAAGGCTAATCCTCAAAACATGAGTACTTCTACTAATTCAAAAAACTTGAAAGAAGTCTCGGATTGTTGGCAATAGGAAAAAAAAAATTCCTTTTTTTAAGGAAATTGAGAAAAAAATTAAATTAATGAAAGAGTATACACTGTGCAGGGGACACGAGAAGCCCAGCCACAGAAGCCCAACCACACCACTGAAGGATTACATATTAATGAACATGATCAGACGTTCCTTAGAATACAAAGATAGGAGCAACTCTTTTCATTGAGAAGGAGGAAAGAAGGCTAAAATTGTACTTTTGTTCGTGTTCATAAGGAGCATCTCTAATGGCCCTCATAATTTCAAGGCTTGAGCTATACAAATCTCTTTGGAGAGAGAATAACAAGTTTTTCTTATTCAGCTGGAAGATAAAATGACTTCTACAAGACCATGTGGCCCAAAGGATGAATCCTCTCCAAACGTTCCATAAGACCAAGTCCATGTCGATGTAGCAACCCATAAGGATTTCCAGAGACATGAGGGGACCCTTGTTCCTTAAGCAAACAATCTTATTTAGCACTTGCCAAAAGTATTTGGCATGAGCACAATCCATGAAAAGATGTTGTAGATCCTCCACCCTATCACAGTGCACACATTTCCCTTCATTAGGTTTAAACTTTTAAACCTTTCTACCTATCCATAACACATTATGAAGAATAAGTCATTGGCACACTGAGTGTTTATTGCATTTAGGCAAAGCCCACATGCACAAAAATCTATATCTCCATTGAAGATTAGACCAGTGGAGATTCCATCCTTTGTTGAGCTTGGAGGCAATCTTGCAAACTATACCTTTATTGGCTTTGAATGGCTTTGGCATTTGAGAAGTAATATCTTCCATCTTTAGGATATGTTCTTGATAGCTACTTAGCCTTCTCCTCGACAACTCTCTATGTGTCATCAACACTTGCTTGCAAACATGAGAGAGGTTAGTGATAGAACCAATATATTCATCAGATATCAGATTTCTAGCTTGTAGAAGAAAATTATTCCAAGATTTGTATCCAACATTAAAACTTGTGTTGTCTAATAGCCAGGGAGGAATTGTTTGAGAAGGAAAGCTACCCAATCTAGGGAGATTCTTGTGAAAAGAAAAGGCTATTTGTAATGAGCTCAGGACTAGGGGTGTAGTTATACTTAATCTTCATCTAGAGTTTCCACATTCTGGTGATAAGGGGACTTCCAAAAGGACAAACAGTGTGCGGGGAAATGAATACATCCCAAAGGTTGGTAACAATCCAAGATTTATACCCTTGTAGGTAAAAACAAACAGCCCATATATAATTAGAAGTAGTACTTCTTTGAATCCATTTAGTAGTTAAGTTTTTAGACATTTTCACCAGATAGAGGATGGCCAATCCCCATTCACCCTTAGTAAGCAACACATGTCCCAAGAAACCTTAGTAACCTTCTGAATCTGATTGTTCCCACCCCACAAAAACCTTTTGGCAAGACTAATCACTTGATTAAGCTGATTTTTGGAAGGAATCCAACGCGACATAAAATAAATCAAAGTGGGGAGAATATAATTATTAAGGACAAAGGACCTCTAGAAGAGGGGGGTTTGGCAATTATTATACCACATAAAGATTTAGATATGAATCTGTTAAATGCCTAATGCCATCTTTGATCAAAAGTGACCTTGAAACCCATGGGAGTGCCCAAAAGCGTGGAAACCTCACCATCATTGATGACTTCACAACCAAGATCAACCACACATTGGGGAGTGATATTATTGGAGGAATTAAAACCAGTTTTCTTATGATTGAGTTTGGAGCCAATAGCCAAACAAAAGGTGTTAAGATAGTCAAGAAAGGAAGAGGCAAATTGCCCATCAACATTAAGCAGCATATTAGTGCCATCTGCAAACATTTGAAGCCCAATTTGTTTGTCAGAGTTAGGAATCGTGGAACCTTTGATGTCACCTTTTTCCATAGTACCTTTAGCTAACGAACCAAGAGATTCATTGGCTATGGAAAACAGCAAAGGGGCAGGAGGGAAACCTTGCCTGATGAATCTCCTAAGGACAAAGGGTTCATATATGTGCCCATTAATCACAACCCTAGAGTAAGCATTGCCAAAATAGGTACTAATATATGTGATAAACTTCTTCCCAACACCAATGTCTTGCAAAGACGGAAGAAAAAAGTCCCACTCAATCTTGTCATAGGCCTTATCAAAATCTATTTAGAAGAAGAGGAAATCTTGGTTATTCTCATTAGCACACTCCATGCCTTCTCACAAAGTGATAATGGCATCCAATATGTATCTAGCCCTAATAAACCCTTTTTTCTCAAGTAAGATGATTCGATCCATAATTGGGCTATGTCCTCTAGCAAGAGAGGAGGCAAAAATTTTACAAATGGTAGATAAGCAAGTAATGCATCTCTAGATGTTCAAATCATCTTTGTTACCTTTTTTGTGTATGAGTCTTATAACTCTAGTATTGATATGAGAAGAACACCAATCATAGCACGACCTCTACCCAAGGGATGATCAATATGAAACCTAGAAAATTTGTTAGACACAATCTTAAGAAAAAAAGGAAAACAACTACCCCCACTTTAGCTTCTTGTAGGCATATGAATCTGGACAATCAACAACGTAATTCAATTTTTCCAAGCATTTTAGCCCTAGCACGATCTGAAATGCCCTTAGCATTAATAGAACAAATTTTCAAGACACTCATTAGTTCACTAAATAGTAAACTAAGAAACCAAAGAGGCATGAACAAATTCATTTCCTATTGTTCTTATTAAGCTTGGCCACCATCAAAGTTCTTACTAGCTCCTTCGTTTTAGGATTACTAGTAGTGAACTTAGCAATAACTTGATTACCCTATTGCGTTTTAGGAACAGATTCTTGGTCATTATTTCTTGTATCAATTCTGTCCATATGTTGTTTATCTCCATCATTGAACTGAGCAAAAAACATTTTTATCTTCTTTAGAAATTGAAGCTTGCCCATTGTTCGTCGAGGAATCACCACCATTGATTTTTTTTTTCCACAACAATCCAGCCCCTATCATTAGAGTTAATAACAGTGTTACCTTGTTGGGAATGACCACCTTGTGTCACTTGAGGTTAGCGTCATTGTTTTCTTTTCCGGCTTCTTCATCTTCTAGCTTATCATCTTTGTAGGGGTTAAAGACTTATTCTAGAAGAACATCGAAGGGATTGGCCGATTGCGCATTGTTCCTTTTTTTTTGGATCACTTTCTTGTTAGATTGAGGTTGAGAAGTATTACTTGTTTCTTGGATAGGGCCCCTACCGACAAGCTCAACATGATATTTAGGAGGAGAATTAGCAGCAATTATAACAAGCATTAGGCAAATTGTGATACATTACTTTTTGCTCGTGGAAAACTTTTCTTTCATAATCTTTTATGACAATGGACATTTTGATGTACTTAACTATGTCTACCTCTATCATGAATTGAGGATCCTACTTTGGTTTAATACCATTATTTGTAGCCTTTTGACCCAGGACATTCCCAAGCATATTGCCCAAAGTTTCCACCGAGGGGTAATACTCAATAGGCAACTCCCAGAACTTGATGCAAATGGGAATTCTTTGTCGGTTTAGGCCCCCTAGGGTTAAACTTAGGGAAACACTCAAAGAAGGAAATATGGATACCTTTGATAAGCCATTGGCCTTCTAAAATTACATGGAGGGCATTGTTGGCATCTGCAAAAAAAACAAAACTAATAACCATTCTGCAAATATTGAATCTATTTTAAAAAAAGTCCACAACTCTCCCAATAGATCTTGATCCATAGCCTAAGGGTGTCTTTAGCAGGCCTCGGCCCATGGGAAAGCCCTATAACAACCCCCTCACAAAGCTAATTTTGCCATTTTAAAAAGGTGTTACTATCAATGATCAGGCCAGATTCATCTTCATTACATTGCATGACATCGACATTAATCTTATCGAGGTCATCACATACTGTCACCTTCCTTTCACCTTAGTATCACAAAGGGGAGAGTATCCATTTGCCAGTGCTTCATGAAGGACCATCTAAGTCTTCCACACAAAAGGGAGGAAGACAGACTATTCTATAGAGGAGAAAACATCGGCCCCCGCACTTGCTCATGCAGGGTGGACATAACTCTGAAGAAAGAAGCATTAGATCATACAAAGAGTTTGGGCTCGACAATTGAATTCACTATCTCTTGGAAAAAAAAATTCCCTTTTCAAGTGAAGTCCTTTCCCAGACTCAACACAATGTTGTCACAACCAAACTTTATGGTATAACATACAAGAAGATGTTGTCTTGTCAATTAAATTAGAGAAACATGATGACAAGCTACATCCAAGATCTTCCCAAAACCTTTAATGAGGTTCAAGACGTGCCCATGTCTCATATGGTTGAAGATGCACATTGCTTTTGGAAAATCTACAAGCATAAAAGGAAAGTTGATGAAAACTCTAACCCTAACAAACTCTATGTATCCTAATGTTAAACCAATTTAAAACTCTATGGTTGAAATAGTAACCATAGGTATATGGGGAATACCTCACTCTTTCAATAAAATCAGCACACTAAATGCCTTCAAAAGAATTCTAAAACTAATCCAAATAGAACTTCTAGCAACGATTTAAAACATGTTGAATTTTGGATTTTATAGCAATTATAAACGCTCTAATTGGAGTTTGGAGTCGGAAGTTACACTATGAATAAAACATTAGGTAACTACCCATCCATATAAGTGCATGCATGAATGTATATGCATAATTGCATGCAAATGAATAATTTATTATGTTTGTGCATCTCTCTCTTTCTCTCTCTACACACACACATACATATATATATATATATATATATATATATATATATATATATATATATATATATATATATATATATATATATATATATATATATATATATATATATATATATATATATATATGTGTGTGTGTGTGTGTGTATGTGTGTGCATGTGTGTGTGTATGTGCATGTGTGTGTTTGCATATCAATTAACATAGATAAATTCATATGCATGTTATTTTATGTATCTACATGAATATGCATTTACATAGTTATATATGCATGTATGCATGTAGATTGACTTCACATGGACATGCATAGATGCATATTTGAATGCTTGTATACATGTAAAGATGAAGAAAAAGTGCATCTGCATCTCCTTCTCTCACGTAAAAGTGTTTATAAGTACAATCATGTATTTAACTATCTATATATATGTGTGTGCATTCATGTATGTCTCTCTTGTTTTCTTTCTTTTCTTCCTCTCTTAGTCTCCTCTTATTTATTTCTATCTCAGATGTGTATAGATGCATAATCAAATGCATATGTACATTCATAATAACATTAATTCATGTGTGTCATCATATGTGCAAACATGAGTGTCTGTGTTTATGAGTCTGTGTTCACGTATGTAGCGCTATGTGTGTGTGTGTGTGCTTGAGTTCATTTAACTTTCCTCTTTCTTTCTATGAACTCATAGCTAAATGTGTTGCAAAATTTCTAGAAGTAGAATCTCCTTGGGCATCAGAGATCACCCTACACTTTCTTACATATCAAAATATGTGGAATTCAATGTTCTACATATGTACATGAACAGATCTGCGAAAGACAAAAGAAACAAAGAGAAACCAAACTTTGAAAGTTTGGAGAAAATGCTCTTATCACACAGGAGAGCTCACCATTTTTGTATGAATCCATCGATGCATGAAAAAAGGCTCTCAATGTCTGCATACACCCTTGGGACACTCATTCCTCACCATATTCATGCCCATCAAGCCAATGGAAGGGATAAAAATGCATTAGAAAAGAGGATTAAGAAATTTCCCAAGAGCTCTCTCTAAACTCTCGTACCAAATGTGAGAAGTGGAGAATGACATACTTGGAACACACCTCCCAAACTATTTATATCCCTTGCCTAGTCACGATTTGAATTTCTCTATAAGGTCCCTCTACTCATCTTGCCATCACAAATAGGTACCTCATATTAACCCTCTAGCTTTTAGCCTTGTCTATCCTACGAGCAAGGAACTTCTCATTCCTCCAAGCACGTACATCTCCGGAATGTAAAATTTGAAAATGAAGAATTGCATGAAAAAAGAAGAAGAAGAAGCATCACATAAGCAAAAGTGAACATTGCTTATGCGACACTACTTAAAGAGCATCACTAGTAGCATCCCACCACAGCCATGTTTGGTGTGACACTAAAAAATTGCATGCGATACAGACACATCGCATAAGCGACTCTATCTATAAAATAGAAAACCAAATTTAATTTCTCCTAGCACATTTGTGCCGAGAGCATTCGAATGGGGGGGGAGAGAGAGAGAGAGAGAGAGAGAGAGAGAGAGAGAGAGAGAGAGAGAGAGAGAGAGAGAGAGAGAGAGAGAGAGAGAGAGAGAGAGAGAGAGAGAGAGAGAGAGAGAGAGAGAGAGAGTAGAGAGATAGCCAAGAGAGAGGGAGATAGAGGTAACAGAGAGAGTGAGAGAAAGAGGAAATAGAGGTATGTATACATGCATACAAACACACATGCATACACACACAGATGCATACATACACCAAGAGAGGTATGCATACACACATATACACACATGCATACATACACACATGCATACACAGACATGCATACATACATACTCCAGGAGAGGTATTCATACACACATACACACACGTGCATACATACATACGCACATGCATAAATACACATGCATATATCATGCACACATTAACAATAATATGTAAACATCACACACACACACATGCATTCACACATGTATACATATTCGCATGCATACATGCATGCACCATGTATATGCATACATACATGCATGCATACATGGATACACTCATGCATGCACACATGTATATTTCACACACATGCACATACATATACATATCACACACATGCAGACATACACACACAAACACATAAACATATATCACACACACATAAAGGCACACCTGCATAGACACACATGCATACATGAGCACATGCATATAGTTATGCATACACACATGCATACACACATATGCACACACACAGACACACACACACACACACACATATATATATATATATACACACACACATGCATGCATAGTCATACATTCATATATATACATCACACATGCATACACACACTGCACATACATGCATATGTATCACACCTATGCATACATACACACATGCATACGTGCATGCATACACACACATTCACATACACACATACACATCACAACTAAATGCATATACACACATGCATAAATACACATGCATACATGTATGCATACAAACACATGTGTATATGTCACACACACATGCCAATACATACATACACATCATACACATGCATATATACATACATACATACATATGCACATGCATACATATGCACATGCATACATATGCACATGCATACATATGAACATGCATACATATGCACATGCATACATATGCACATGCATACATATGCACATGCATAGAGACACATGCAAGCATACATGAATACATGCGTATACACATGAATACACACATTCACACACACATACATGCACACACATCACACATGCATGCATACATTCACATATGCATATACACACTTGCATACATACATACATTTGGACACACATGCATACACACATACATATATTGCACACATGGACATACATACAAAACACAAACACACACACATGCATAAACACATGCATATATGACACACACATACACATACATACATATACACTCCATATACAGGCATACACTCATATACATACATACACATATGCATACACAAACACAGGCAGAGATATGAATACACACATGTCCATCATATATGCATGTATGCAGAGATGCATGCACACACATATACATGCATGTATACACATACATGCATATATTGCATGCACATGCACAGACATACATAAACATCACACATGCACACACACTTATGCACATACATGCACACATATCACACACACATGCATATATACACATGCATACATGCATGCATACACACACATGCATCTATCACTCACATACACATACATACATATTCATATCACAAAGACATGCATACACATACATACATATTCATATCATAGACACATGCATACACACACACATGCATATGTCACACACACATGCACATACCACAAAGGATAATGTTGAAAACAGCGAGTCGTAACAAACAAGAACTATGTCATAAAAAGAGAACACTCTCGTAAAAAATCAAGCAAATGGCAGCTTATGTTTGAGATTCCTTTATACCAGTATACATATATTACAAAAATGAAGTGAAAACATGTGATTTTTTGACATTTTTTGTCATTTTCTCATAAAAAAAGAGCTCAAAATGTAGTCCAAATTTCACTATATAAGGCATTGACATGTCCAAAATCTATATGATAAGACATTGAAATGTCTAAAATCTATATAAAGAATGTAGAACTGAATAACTCTTATACAAAAATAACATTTTAGACATATTTTTAATGGGTGGATATCTGATTGTTATTCAAAATTGCTACAAAACATGGTTTCATTAACCAAACTACGTCGACGCATTTACATAAGCACTAAAAATGTTAGAGAGCTTCAATGCAACTCACAACTATGTCGATCTATGTCTAGACCCTCATCATCTGATGCACTTGATTCAGTCTCATACTATTGAGAGCTCTCTTCTTCTTCTTCTATATCCACAAGAGCTCTATCTTCATCCACGTACATACCAAATTCTGCAGGATCATGCACAACTCTTCTTGTTTGCCTATGATTTCCTGTACCACATACATCTGGAAGCTTTTGTTTTATCATGTTGATGGTTGCTTTCCTCAAGCGACCTGTTTTTGTCAAGGAAAAATCATAAACAAGAATATCTACATCATCCATTTTAAGAGTGGATGTGCTTCGAATATTCTTTTTCTTTTTTGAACCTGTTCGTTTAGTATCACACACCAAGTTATATTTACCTGTGAATGCATTACTACTTTTAGTGTAATACCAATGCACCATCAAAGCCTCTATTCTTCTCTGATCAATATCTTTAGTTATCTCTAAAACCTTTGCAATCCAAAATGGTCTGGTAGCCTCATCACCATCAGCAAGTACTACAATAAGTGTTCCAACATTTATCTCTGTTAAATTTCCTTGCCATCTTGCTTCTGCCTATTTTGTCATCCTTGGGCCTACATAAATATTTCTTTCTGGTGGATGTATAAAACTTTGAAGTGCATCTGCATTACATGCTTGGGCCACATTCACGGATCTTTGTGCACAAAAATCCCATGTGAATGGAACATCAACTGGCCAGTGACCTGCAATTGTATACTGTATAATCTCTTCTTGATGACTGAAAAAGTCCTCCCACCAAGATACATCTTGATCTCCAGCATATTTTTTTGCACGCTCAATATGTCTTGATCTTCTTTTCAATGAGTGCATGCATCCAACTTTTACTTTGATCAACCACATTTCCACATCTTTCTGTATTGTTTTTATCTTCATATGGTGATTGTTATGCACCATACATTGTAGACAAATTAGGCACCTGCAATAAGAATCTGCATCCCTCTTTAGGCTCCCACCCAAGAGAAGATGAATACTGCTTTGCAAATAAAAGGGTTATTTCATCAACCCTCCTCAAAGAATACATGGTTGAAACTAATATTGTGCAATGGAGCCAAAACCTTAGCACTGTTATCAAGGCCCATTGAGCAAAAGTGCTTAAAGTTATAAATCTGTGTAAGGTGTTGAACTTCTGGTTTTGGAGTATATGCTTCTGAAATCAGCTCAGATAAAATCGGAAGAGTAAAAGCATTGTTACATGCCAAATTCTTAGAGAAAGTACTGAACATTTGATCAATGTGATCATGAGTGTGGCCAACCAGAAGGAAGTTTTACCTTAACCTTCTGAAATACCTGTTTTTCAACAAGCATGCTTAAATATCCAAAGACTGTAGAATTTTTATTCTCTCTTGCAGTATTATCAAGTTGCAAATATAGAGTTGGTGGCAAAAGACCCTTCCATGATTGCAAAACACGATGAATGACAGTAACTGTAAGGTTTGGATCATTATGCACATTCGGATATGTGAAGAAAACCTTGGACATTACAGTTCCATTGTATACCAAAGCACCAACCAAATGCATTTGCACAAGGACTTCATCTCCAATGTCCTTAGGGATGCAATAAAAATGTGGCAAACAAGTTTTTTTTTGATCCATACCATCGATCATCTAACACATATAACGCTCCGGATTTCTGAGTGCTTTACTTCGATGATGAATTGCTTTCTTTCTCTCTAAAGCTTGACTCTCACGATGGTTGTTAAGAAGGTTTTTAAAATTATTCTTTTCTTGTGGTGTTGTAGCCCCTTTTGCCATGTTTTTCAAAGTGGTGCAAACTGAACATTCACCCATTATAACTTTACGACGAATAGACAGATTGTTAAACTCTTCCTTCCATAATTGAGTAAAGTGACGATACAACACATACTTCTCATTTCTATTTTCCATGTCTTCTCTATATATTTGAAATACCTCTCGACGAGTAAAGTTATCTGACAAGTGCAACCTTCCAGTTGTATGCATAACCTCACAATGCAAGCTAAAATAGTTCATCATCCAGTTCATTGCATGATGTCCAACAGATCCTTTGGTCCCAACATGGAATGTATCCAAAATGAGATCCCCATTCAAAAGCCCTTGTTGAACCCTATGTATTCTAAAATTTCCCACACCCATTGCAATTTTAAATGCAGCCCTACAACATCGCATCCCTTGACTAAAAAAATATTCAAAAGCAACACGTGTTACTGACATGTTATCCTCAATCATTTGCATGCGAGAAACAAGGTATATATCCTGCCTTTCACTATCTAAATGGAGGAATTTTTCTTTTCGGTGCTTTAGTTTCTTCATTCCTAAATTGTACAAACATTTCAAACCACAACAATGCTTCACAATATCCAATGCAATCTGTCTATCTGAAGTAAGAAATTTAAATCTGTTTTGACTTACTTCACGAGGCCTTCTTTTAAATCGTAGATTGAGCTTGCTTTGCTTTTCCGTTGCTCCACATGCACTTGAGTCAGAAGGGAGATCAATGGTTGGATCAGATAGGAGATCAAGAGGTGCATTTGGTTGAGTAGCATTGCACTATGAATTGGATAACTTAAATGACTCAACATAAAACATAGAATCATCAGCACGTTCTAAACCATAGGGATCATCACTTCTGTGGAAAGGGTCAACTGAGAACAATGAATCCAAAACTGTATCAATATGAGCTGAGGAAGCTGATGCCCAAGCATCCACTGAAAAGATTGAGCTCATCTTCACTGAGTTCACAGAAGAATGAAGATGAATGACCTTTTTAAATAAGTAGAAATCCGAGATCAAGTGAAGATGTCACATCAAATGTCACATCAAGAAGATATGAAATCAAAAGTTCATTAAAGTACATTAAATAACGTTAAACATCAAATTACATCAAATCACTTAATTACTCAAATATACACTAACAAGGGAACCAAAGATTTGATTCACTTTTGAAAGATGAGATACACAGTTGATTTCTAACTAGATATGAGTCATTGAGTCTTAGCATTGTGAGTGAATCACAATATATCCAAGTTGAGTTCCAACTGGATTAGATATTAAAATTGTTTGGAGTAGTGCCATTGAAGACTATACAAGAAGAAATTTTACCTTTGGTTAAGATTTCAAGGATTAGGTTTTATTATGGTCTTGGCTAGATCTCAAAGAGGTAGATGAAAGTATATTAAAAAAGAATTATGTGTAAAAGAGGTACACGGAAATGTATATGTAAGAAGTATATGGAAAAGTATATGTAAGAATTATATGTAAGAATTAAGTATATGCTTGTTACAAAAGATTTTCAAATGAATTTTGAATCTGCAATTTTTCTGAACGTTGGATGCAAAGACAATGAGTGACGTTTGAAATTACCAAGCTATTTTGTTGAAATTACAACATATTTTGTCGAAATTACCCCAGAGCTCTTTACTTGAACGTTTATTCATACATTGATTTTCCATTTCAACAATGTGTTACAAGATAAATGTGAATATGAACTGAAGTGAGAAGGATAACACTATAAAGATGTCATTAATCTCCCATATTCAACACAACTTAGACTTGATTTTTTCCCAAGCAAGAGATTCTAAGAAACAATTTATACATGAGATTAGACATCCTCATGTACATACCATACTCTTGCCATTGAAGTGTAATTTCCATGCAAATGTATATAAATAGTTGCAAGGTTCTATGAATATTTCATTAAAGTCGAGGTGAAACAGCCTATTTGTGTGAGTTGTATTTCTTGGTTAGATAAGTTGACAGATATAGTTAGCAACTGGACTCATTCAGTTAGATCCAATTAGTCTCTGGTTCAAGTTACCCAATTGCCTATAAATATCAGAGGAGGAGATCATTCTCATTTTCAAAATCCACGAGCAAGAGAGAGCAACAGAGCATAGACAGCCATGGAGCACAGAGCTCAGCATACCAGCAAGGCAACTCTGATGGAGAAGAAGAATGTTGGCAAGAGTACCGAGAGGTAGACAAAATCATACCAAAAAAACAGATTCCTAAAAGATTCCTTTTGTATGTTTGAGTAAATAGTCTGCTTTCTAGGTTTTTATTTTTCTTAGCTCCTAAAATATAGATCCAATGAGGGTACAACTCGATGCCTGCCATGAACTTGCACCCTCAAGTCGATGTCAGGCATCGACTTTTAGGTGCAAGTGGATGCCAAGCATCAACTTTTACGTGCAAGTCAATGCCAGGCATCGAGTTGAGGGTGCAAGTCGATGCCAGGCATCGACTTTTCGGTGCAAGTCGATGCCAGACATCATCTTGAGGGTGTAAGTTGATGCCTAGCATCGAGTTGTACCCTCAAGTCGATGCCTAGCATCGACTTGCACCTAAAAGTCGATGCCTGGCATCGACTTTCACCCTCAAGTCGATGTCTGGCATCGACTTGCACCTAGAAGTCAATGGCTGGCATCGACTTGCACCTAAAAGTTGATGCCTGGCATCGACTTGCCTAGCATCAAATTTGGCCTGAAAGTCGATGCCACGCATTGACTTTAGGGTGCAAAGTCGATGCCAGGCATCGACTTTTAGGTTCAAGTCGATGCCAGGCATCGACTTTTAGGTGCAAGTCGATGCGAGGCATCGACTTTTAAGTGCAAGTCGATGCCAGGCATCGAGTTTGTGACATCGACTTGCACTTAAAAGCCGATGCCTAGCATCGACTTGGACCTTTGAAAAACACAATAACGTATGAGCTGATATTTCCAAGCGCCTTCAGGGATGCGGAGTCCAAGAGTGAGAGGCCCTTCAAGAAGCTGAGAGTGACCATGAGCTATGGTGATCAGCAACGTGACAAAGGCATTGGTCACCAAGCAAAACCAAAGAAAATTATTGCATCCTTATCCTCTGAGAAGGCCAGCAAGCTGGTTGGAATATCCTCTGGTGGACAGAGTAGCATCAGAATTCCTGAGGATGATACAACTATGAAGGATAGGTCGAGGGACGCAGAGGTCTTAAGGACAGATCCTCCACTACGAGACATGAAAAATCTGGAGTGGTGCCTTCAGTATGTTGAAGAAAAGAATGCAGTCCTTCTTGTGTTCGCAGGGGCATATGGGAGAGGTAAGATCACGACAACACAGGGTTTTCAGTATGGCGTTGTGTACAAACTCGATTATGAAGATGAGGATTTTGACAACCTCCTTTTCTTGGTAGAGACATCGAAAGGTTTAAGAAATGTTATATGCAAGATGGATTTCTTGTGCCTAGAGTGTTGTGTTCCACATGGGCTTGCTGAGATATGCAGGGACTCAGTGAATCTTATCAAGGACTTGATGCCATGGATCCAGGGCAACATCATGCCAACACAACAGAAGATGACAACCCCTGTAAAGGCAAGGGGTAAGTAGAGCGTGCAGAAAAAGTTCCAGAAGAAAAAGAAGAGAATTGCAGAAGAGGAGTCTTTTGACTCAAGCTCTATCTCTGAGGATATAATAGTTGCACCTGGTGGAGAGCTTGCCTCGGGTGTTCTTGGTACTGAGAAGAACAAGATGAGGGAGGACACAGCTAGAAGAAAAGTTGTGAAGAAGGGGTAGTCCACCTGCCAATCAATATCATCCATAGGCCACCAATAGATCTAGTCACAGGGACGAGGCCCCTTGAGATCAGGGAGCTACACAATTTGCACGTGCAGAATCTTAAGAAGAAAATGAAACTAAATCCTCATGCTACTGTTGTGCCATTCCTTGTCATGGTGGATCCGAATGAGTGCAGCTTTGTGGAGGAGTTCAATGAGGGTTTGTTTGAGGATTATACTTATTATGTGATTGGAGGTTCACACTTTGCAGAGGCCCGTAGACAGCTAGTGAAGTAGCACCCTACCACATTCTTCTTTAGGTATGCAAAGTGCAAGATATATGCTGGTCTTACAACTGAGGAAGCCAAGCTTCTTGCTTGGGATCACAACAATGACAATGATTACAGGCAAAAATTGTCCTCCATAGAGAGAATTCGGTTCTTCCACCATGAATATGAAGATTGTCTCGTGAAGGAAGCTGGAAGAATACATCCCAATCTACGAAAGCAATGCCTTATTGAGGTTGGAATTGCACTGGATGAGAATAGAAAGTCTGATGCTTTGAGGAAATATGATCCATGGTTTCAATTGGCATTCAGATCAGGTGAGATTTGGGATCTGGAGGATAAAATTTTCACAATGTGGGAGAACAAGGAGGTCAAGGGCCAGAAGCAACGGAAGTCGAGGCCATACCCACAGGTTGATCTGAAGGGAAAGGGAAGGAAAGTTGACCTCTCAATTGAAGAGGCTCCAGAGGACATGAAGCTGACACCATGGAGGGCTCTTCAGGGAATCAAGGATGATACATTGATTATATCAAATTTGTCAAGGGTAATCTCCAAGGAGTTAAGCCTGGAGGAGATGGTGACTGAGCTCAATAAGTATGTATGCTTTTCTCAGATCCTTTTTCCCTCCTCCCATGTTTCTGGTCTAACCTAGTCTCTTTTTTATTTCTGTGACTGTAGTCATAAAGTATACATGAAGATTCAGGAGGTGATGATGAAGAGGCTTGGTTGCTTTTCTTGGACAGAGGTCCAAGCACACTATCCAACCACATCATCCTACAAAGCTTTATCAGAATATTTTATCCTGTTTCGTGATTGGGTAGGTTCTTTTTCTGAGGTCATGCCTGGTTTGCCATTAGGTTAGATGCCTTGATTCACCTAACCAATTTGATGCCAGGCTTTTAGTAGGAATTCGATTCCTGGCATCGACTTACTGCTAAATTGGATGCTTGGCATCGACCTGCTGCCAAAAGTCGATGTCTCCCATCGACATCCTGGCATAAATCGATGCTTGGCATTGACTTGGGGGCATAAGTCGATGCCTGGCATCGACCTCGTGGCATAAGTCGATGCCAGGCATCGACTTATGTCCCAAAGTCGATGCCAGGCATCGACTTTCAGTAGAAAGTCGATGCCTGGCATCTACCCACACACGAAATCGATGCCATGCATCGATTCCTTATGTTTTGTTTGTTGTATTGAAGAGCTCATTTAATTGTCTTTCCACTTTATTTTGCAGAAACCAAAGAAAAGTAAGTTTGTAGAGCTACTAGATGATTGCCCCCCTGCATTCCTAGCTCACATTCAAAGAGCAAGGCATGAGAAATCTAGACTGAAAGCCAAGGAGATGGATTTTGATGATGAACCTGATCTGAAATGTTTCTCCAATCCCCTAGACCCCCTTAGGCCTGTATATTACAATGTATTCTGTAGTGATGTAAATAACATTTGTTCTGTTGTGCCTAGAAAGCATTTCTCCCTTCTCATAGCAGACATAACTTATGGATTTAGGATGTTGGGATCAGTTAATGATGATGAACCCTTCAAACTCCCTCAGATTCGGAAGATGGTCACTAATTTTGCAGAGTTAACTATGTCTCCTCTTTGGAGGATAGTAATTTTCCATAGCAGAGACCAATCTTTCTCTGTTTCAACTGCTCTGAAGGCAAGATGTCATGCTGTGGAGTGCCTCACGTGGTAAGTAATCTTCTTTCTATCTCCATGGCTTTAATGATGCTCTCTATGACTCATACTTCTTGTTGGCAGGGTGAAGACAAACGTCAATCACACTCCTTTGCATAGGTTTGTGAGCTGCACTGAGTGCATTACAGTTGGCTATTATGATGAAGTAAGCAAAAGGAGAGTCAGGGAGCATTGCAATGAGAATGGGATCTCAAATGTGCTCATGTTCCCAGCCGTTACCAAGAAACTTCGTCATGTAGCTGGGGACATGACATTGGTTAACCCCTATCAGAAGCCACAAAAGCTCATAATGAGATTGCTTCAACTATTCTCCAATGATGATGACTGGGTCCTAGACCTTTTTTCGGGCACAGGTAATTTCAATTTTAACAATTTTCATTAGTCATCATGTTGATTGAGGCCTCTAAGTGGTTTTCTGCTGTTTCAGGAACGACTCTGGCTTGCTCCTTAAAAATGTTCAGGCACTGCATAGCTGTGGAGAAGGATGATGCTCAAGTGAGCTTCATTAGAATGAGAATCAATGAGCTGAATGAATGCCCAGATGAAGACCAAGAGGTTGGAAGGAAGCAAATTGCAGACACGGAGAGATTCCAACCGGCTTCAAGGGAGCCTGTTCCCCCATGTGCAGATGAACCGGGGGACATGGCTGACCTTGAAGAGCCAATCTTGGAGCAAGAGAGGCAGGATATGTGTTCTAATGTTCTAGAGGATCCCATTATGCTTGAGCCTAAGGAAAGCTATGATCAGCTTCTATTGTAGATTCATATTACTCTTGTAAAACACAGGAAATGTAAAACATTATTTTAATAGAAATATAATGTCGAGTTCTGCTTCCACTTTGTGTTCAGCTTGATTTATCTTGAGCATTTCTCTGATCATGTGTGAATGTTTCTTAGTATAATTTTGTTGATTATAATCTTCTCTTGGGAATGCTTTTGTGAAATGTATTTCATATTCTGTGAATATGGCCCAACATTCAATGAGGATCTTACCTATACAAAGGGGATGATCTTAATTGCCTTGTTAAAATGTTTCGATTTTTGCAACACATGTACTCTGATTTTCGAGTAGCTTTTAATCAGCTATCATCTGTGCTTGTTGAGGCTATAGATGTAATGAAGGAGCTTCCCGAACTCTTACTTGTACCTTCAACTCTAATCTCTTCTCAAAGATCATGACGTGGGATTCTTGATCATGCTGAACAACTAGTTTTCATGGCAATAAGTATTTTATTATACCTATCTTGACTACTTGGGATATGAGATCAAGCTTCTAGTGACAATATTTACAAGCAAGAACAAGTGATGCTTTCTAGATATTGTAAAATGCCCACTTTATTGCTTGATATCATGGTCTTCAGGTAAAAAGGAATAGAGAACATGTCTTTGTTCTCCTTTGTTGTGACTCAATGTTTGAAGACTTGTTCACAAAAGTTCTGCCTAGGGAGAATTTTGAAGCTTTTCACAAAGCTTTGGGCTTACTTCCCTTTGTCGATTGATCTTTTTCCACATAGTTTAACCGTTCCTATAAATGAGTGCTAGCTCCTTGTTCACCGCATCACTGGGGGGACTCGTTCATATATTCAAGTAGTGGTGTGTGAACACACTTAGGAACACTCGTGTACTTTTTTCTCTCTTTAAGAGGTTTTTTCTCTTGGCTTGTATATATGCCTATAACCCTAATGGGCCACTCATTTTTGTACATTCACATGGTAATACATTCCCTATTGTGTTATGCTCCAAGCTTCTTCTTCTTCTTTGTGTTATATGTGTGCTTTCATAAACCTCAAACTCCAACATAAAGATGCCAAGCAGACACTCTTGGTAGTTCAAGGAGTGGATATTCATGGCATTGAAACTTTCCTTTATCAATAACAAAAAATTATAAGCATTTTTGCATTGGTAGAAGAGCTAAAATAGTTCCTCTTCTTGTCCATAGAAAATGAGATGACCATCATTAATACTAGCCTTTCTTGACTTGATGAAACTCCATACAACATTATGGATTAAGAGCCACAGAAGAACCAAAAGGTTGGAGTTATAAGGAGAGTCCTAGATGCAGTTTAATGTATAACCCCACTAATGGAACCTCCATTGGAATTTCCATTAATAATCATGTTTGTGAATGATTTTCCTCAAATTTTTTCTTTAAGCTTTGAATTTGATATACTTGTTAGAATCATCTTTGATATTTAATTCTTAATGATTGGGGTAATCTAGATAAGGTAGAATTATCAAATGATGCACAAACAACAAGTCATTCTCCTTGAAAAAAATCCAACTAGGTACTCAATCCTTTTTACTTGCATTTGTGCTCTTTGAGAGAGGTTAATTAGTTAGCATTTCGAGAGAGCGATCGGATCCATAAAAATTCTTGTGCAAAAAGGTTAGTATTTCTAAAAAAAATCAAAATTAATAGAACTATTACCTTTCAAATACATCCAAGCCCACCACATGCAACAAAAAAGAATGTTGCCAGTAGGATAAAATTTATGAGGATAGAAAATGGTATCACAAAGATCATAATTTCTCCAAGGTATGTAATCCTTCATGAAACAAAAATATTTTTTTTCTTTTAATCAAGCAAGTCTAGTAGTCAATAGATTCTAGCTCTAAGAATCCATTTAGAGAATTTTTTTTCCCATTTTAGAGGGATGCAACACATCCACACTTTTAAGAAAATAACATCTCTTGAGGAACATTTGGAGGATCTAGTGGAAGTACCTCCCCAAAGGAATCTCCAAGTAATCAAGATAGCATGAAGCATTTTCTTTTCTGAATGTTTTTAGAAAGCCAAAAAGTAGGTGAGAAAGGAACAAGAAAATGGTGTGAGAAAAATATTCTACTAAAAAGGGAACTTTGAAGAGAGTAAATCTTGAAGGATTTACTTATAAATATATCTATGATCTAGTCCCATCTTTCAGAGAATGACACATTGAAACCCATGGAAATACCAAGAAATCTAGAGAAAATATATTGTTGGATAATTTCACAACAATATAAGCATAATTACAAGCAAACATTTGGAGATTGCACCAGTGAACAAACAATCCAATAAATTAGAAGCATTATAATCAGCAAACATTTGGAGGTTGAGTGAAATGGGGTTATGAACTCCTTGAATGAGACCTTTATCAATGCAATATTTAATAAGCCAACCAATAGCATCACTAGCTATGGATAATGCCAACCAGCTATATTTAGAGGCCTCTCCATTTAAAGGATAATATTAAGGTAGATGTGATCTAACAACAAAAGAGATTGATCAACATCAAAACTTATATCCCAATAGCATTGAAGTAGCATATATCAAGTGCAACTGAATGATATTGGTCACCAATTTGTGTATTATTCTAGGTATTAGCAATATTAGGGGAGATAGCCATAAGATTCTAGGAAGATAAAATGAACCACCCATATTTTCTTCACTAGAAATGAAATTTCCTTTCATCTTGTACCTATCACTGAGATTTTTCATCACATTAAAATCACTCATCACAAGAATGGGACTAGCTAGGAAATGTAACTCTTTCTGATAGTTGGTTGTAAGCAATGAGGATTTAATAGCATAAATGCTTATAATGGAGTAGTTGAAAGGAGTTCCAAGTTGAACAACCACCCACTGATTGATGGGGTTATAAAGCACACTAGTTATGAGATGGAGGAGGGAAGATACCACAGTTGAGTGATGAAAAGCTTCCCTTGTTCCTATCATACATCAAGGCCTAAGCATTAATCCATTAAGCTGAAGTCTATCATTTCAAATTTTGAACTCAAGGCATCATTCATTTGTTGAAGAAGAGCATCATCATTTCTTGTAATTGCAAGGTCATCAAAGAGATACTCATCTATCCATTGCTACCATGCTCTAGGGGCTTGTTCCACTTTAGAAAGTAGAGGGAGTATGCATGATGGCCACATTTCACACGAGCACTTTAGAAGCTTTCTAATGTAGAAGCAAGAGGATTTAAAAATAATGGTGTGTGTGCTACTCTCCTCCCATCCTATTTATCCTCTTGCTCTTAGATCAAAAAGCTTCTAGAGTGCTCTAGTGTGACATGTGGTCATGATGCACACTCACTCTACTTTCTAAGATGTATCCTTAGGATGACCCCCAAGGTAAGAACCTTAGCAATTCATGCTTGGGGGTTATTCAAAGGATCCCCCTTAGAAAATAGAGTGCGTGTGCATTATGGCCACATGTCACACTCACTATACTTTCTAAGGTGGAACCTTAGGATAACTCTCAAGCTGAAAACCTTAGCAATTCAAGCTTTTATTCCAACACACACTAGTCTATGATCTAGTTTGGGTTCATGTCTAAGACAAACAATAAGATCCTTTAGGAGAGGAAAAAAAAACATTTTTTTTTGTAATTCTTAGAAGTTGTAGACATTAAAAGAGAGATTCTAAGTGTCTCCTTCCTTTTGGGCTTACCATTTTTTTCCACTAGTGTGGCATTCGTCATTATAGTGGTCCACAAGGACATCTTCCTCAACATAATCTTTTTACTACATTTCATTTATTTTAGATTGATCATATTGAGTAAGTTCCTGAGTTAAAAGAGCATCAAGCTGAGCCACGTTTTTGGTATGTTGACAAGTAGAGCTACAATTAGTAGAGTTAACCCCCAACATGTAATAATTTTTCTTCTTACTAACTAGTTGAGTCCATCCACCAACATCTTTTTCTTAAGTATTATTATGTTTAGGGTGATGATTAGAATCCATGTGATTATCATACTCACAAACTAGGTTCAAGATTTCCCTTATCGCTAGCATTCACATCAGCCTTCTCATAAATAATGTTAGAATCAAAAGGATTGAATACTTCTTCAAGCAGAAACTCAAAAGAGTTACTCCCTTTGTTACTTTTTTTTTAGCAAGAGGCTTTTCATACCTGAAGATTCAGGGTTGATCTTACGAAGAGCTACAATACCCTAAGGATTAGCCTTGGTCTCTTCTTGAGCCACTAATTTGAGCACACATAGAGGGAAATATGTAATTGAATGAACCTATTATAATAGTTAAAACAAACACTAGGAAGATTTTTGTAGACCAGCTTTTGCTCATGCAAGATTCTATCATTAGAGTGCTTGATTAACAACATAGTTTTAATGGGTTTAGCAGTATCAAGATCCATCATAACTTGAGGATCCCATTTAAGGTTGATATTCTCCCTATATCTCTGTCCAAGAACTCTTCCTTAGAGACCACTAAGAATATCTAGCCATGGGAAAAATTAAACTATGAGATCAGGATATTCAACCCAAATAGGCACCTTGGTTAGTTTAAAGCCTCTAGGATTGAATCCAAAAAACCATTTCAAGAATTTCATTAGGGTGTTTTTATTAGCCATTGTCCTTTAGAGCACTATTTGAGTCTTCACAAAAAAAATTAGCTATTGGGTAGATATTGAATCTGTTTAACCAAAAATGTTACGTTTTCCCAATTAATCCTAATCCATTGTTTAATTAATTCTTGTGTTGATCTAGGTCCATGACACAAGCAAATAACAAATCTATCACATAGTTGAGATGGTCAAATATCCAATGAGTTAGTATCAATGATAAGAGTGAAATCATCAGTATCTTTATTATGAGAGTCAACATTGAGCTTATGCAAATCCTCATCTAGCCATTATTTCTTCTTACCTGTGTTGAAACAAGAAAGAGGATAGAAAGTGTTACATGAAATGCCACCAAAATTGAAAAGAGGTTTTATGAAAGATGCAATAAACTTAATAGCTTCAACAAAGGACCTCACTAGTGAGTAAGTACCACCATCACCAAGGACCTTCGATGAACTCCCCACATAGCCTTTAGCCTGCCCAATAGGGGCTAGAGAAATCAAAGCATAGGTTGTAGAATCCACCATTGTGGATCTAATCTGATTAAAAGTTTGTGGGAACTCATTCCTTAGTGCATCATGTAGGGCCATACCTTCCCCCTTCGAGGAGGTGGTTAGTAGAAAAAAATTCAATCTATGCTTAGAGCTTAACCATGGGAAATATCACCTTCTAGAGCCAGAGCATATCCCAACGTTTAGTCAGGTGAATCACTCTCTAAAAAGAGCAACAGTAATGTACCCCACACAAAGAGGGTTGATGAGCAGGACAAAAGATCCTAGAGGACTCTTGCTGGATATTTAGCCCAACAAATATGTGGATCTATTCTAGACGATTTTTCCCTCATTGCTTACATCCCTTTATAATTTCTTCCTTGGACTCGATCGATGATCAAGGCATGAGTGAGCCATCTATTTAGCTAACCAAAGAATTTAAATAAGAGCATATAGTAAAAATACTTTAGATATAAAGAATAATAGAGGGAGTTTTTCTTTGAGTTCAAATTTGATAGTTTACACATAGTAGTTTGTTAGGTGGGATCATCTCTATTCTCTATTTTAAACAACAACTCATGTTGTGTGTCAATCCATACCACTCGAAAATCGAAGTTAAGTGAATCCAAGTGTGGAATTGGTAATTTCATTTCATTTTCTAAGCTGTGAGGGATGATGTCTTATGTGGATACAATATCAGTAGTCCCATTCTTTCATAGAACAGTGACTTTATTTCCTTGATCCAATGGTCATTTCTTGTTGATATTATTGTTCATATATTACTTAATTATCTTGGGATTCAAGAGTTAGCAATCAAACGTCCACCTAATTCTATAGAGGAGGTTAAAGTCTACTAAAATGATAGTTTAGCTCCTTTTTTTGGGAAGCAATATTGATCATCATGTCAATGGGAGCCTCTTGAAGGTTGCAAGTTTTTAAAGAGAATTCAAAAACTTATTGTGATTGGTGCACAATAGACATCTTAGGAGCACAAAGGATTTTCGCAATGAAAGACTATGGAAGACAAGAGATGTGAGTGGTACTAGGAACTTGAGCAGAAGAGGGAATCTATAGAGCATTCTAAAGTATATTTAGGTGATAATGATGTATCTTGGTCGGCAACCTATTTCACTCATCAACAAGAAATAATAGAATGTTTTATTGGAGGTTCTTGGGGAATTGACTTACCCTTTCATAGGATGTTGGAATTCAAAGATCTTCTCCAATTGTTAGAGTTAGACCTCTATAGAAGCATGTGAACAGCTCAAGGAAGAAGAAGAAGCTCGGAGCACAACACAAAATATTGAATCTATTACCACAAGAATGCAAAAGGATAAGTAACCCATTAGGGCAATAGGCATATATAAAAGCTAGGGGGAAAAACCTCCTAAAGAGGTAAAAAAGTGTCCGGTAGTCCTAGTTTGTTCAGACACCTCACTACCTAAATATATCAACAAATCCCACTGAGAGTGATGCAGTGAACAAGGAGCTAGAACTCATGTATAAGGAAGTGCCAGGCTATGTAGAATTACTCCACAAAAGGAAGTAAGCCCAAAGCTTTGTAGAAAGCTTCAAAGTTCTCCCTAGGCAGAGCCTTCGTGAAAAGGTCTACAATGTTCTCCTACATGGGTACATATGACAAGTTGATCTTTCTAGCAGAGAACCTCTCCCTTAGATAATGATAATACACCTCAATGTGCTTAGTGCAATCATGAAACACAAGGTTCCTCGCCACTGCCAATGCGCTCTGACTATCAGTGAAGATGGTGGTGGTAGAAGACTAACCAACACCCAAATCAGCCATAAGGCATCTAAGCCACACACACTCAATAGTCATTGTTAAAGCTTCCCTATACTCAGCCTCACAACTAGAAGTAGCCAAAGTAGGTTGCTTTTTGCTCAACCAAGATATACATGAGCTACCAAGCATGAAACAGAAGCCACTAGTGGACACACGAGTGTCAAAGCAATGAGCCGAGTTAGAGTTAGAAAATGCATGTAAATCTCGTAGTAGTGATCCCCCTTGGAATAAAACAATCCAAGTAGTCAGGTACCACTCAAGTAGCGAAAGCTACTCTTAACAACCTGCCAATGGTTGACACCTCAACAATGCATAAACTTGCTAATCTATGAGACATCAAACTGAATATCTGGCCAAGTAATGCATAAGTAAATCAAGCATCCAACAGCTTGCTGATAGAGAATAGCATCAAAAGCATCTCCAACATCATGAAGACTCAATCATAAACATGTCTCTATAGGAGTGGCAATAGGCTTGTAGTCTTCAAGCCCAAAACTTTGCAATAATATGTCAATATATTTCATTTGACACAAAGCTATTCCGCCATCAACTTGCATAAAGTGAATGCCCAAATAATGATGAAAATTCCCCAAATCAAACATCTCAAATGAGGCATGCAAATCAGCCTTAAAATCAGCAATATGCTTCTCATGAGGACAAGTGAGCAACATGTCATCAACATACACGACAATGATCACAAGCACATTATTAGCGCACTTAACATATAAGTTGCTCTATTGGATTGTTCTCAAAACCATGTGCAATCAGATAGGCATGTATCTTTTCATACCAAGCACGTAATGCTTGTTTACACCCATATAGTGCCTTTTTCAACTAGCACAACTGGTTTTCATGCCCTTTCTGAACAAATTCATGGCGCTGAAGAACATACACTTCTTCATGCAAGTCACCATTCAAAATGTAGTTTTAATGTCCAACTGATGTACATTCCAACCATGATGGGTAAGTGCATATATGCTATGAATAGTAGTCATTCGGCAAGTAGGAGTGAAGATGTCACAAAAATTGATGCCTCTTTCTTGTGCATATCCCTTTGTAAGAAGCCTAGCCATATACCTATCAATTCTTCCATGAGGATTATGATTCAGCTTGTATACACACTTAGTGCCAAGGGCCTTCTTGTGACGAGGCAAGTCACATAAAGACCATGTACTATTTTTCATGATAACATCATATTTTGATTACATAGAAACCATCCAATTTTTAAAATTTTGTGCTTCATCAAACAAAAGAGGCTCATTCTCATCATAGAGACTAGAGACAACCATAGCATAGCAATATGATGCAAAAGAGGCACTATGAAAACCTAACTGAGTATGATATGACAGAGGTGCATCTAATTTGCTATCGTGCAAAGTCTGGACTAGCCATTTTGGCATAGTTTTTGCCTCCTCAATATGAGCTCTCTCATCAACAAGTGTATCATGTAAGTCTTCATTAGAAATGAATTGATGTGCATCATCACATGAAATATGTAAAGGCTAAGAAGTTGCCTCATTAGGACCAGCACTCGATGTATCATACATGTGTTTAGAGCTAACACATGCGTCCTTAGTACATTAAAGTAATGATTGAATAGCATTTTCCACAAAAGCAACATCACGACTAACCAAAACGCGTTTAGTTTGTGGATGATACAGATGATAGCCTTTGCTTTCAGAACTATACCCAACAAAAATACATTTCACTCCTTTATCATACAATTTTTTGTGATGTTGTTCTGGCACAAATGCATATGCCAGACAACCAAAAACATGCAGATGAGGAACAGATGGCTTGCAACCATGCCAAGCCTCATATGGAGTGGTAGACTACAATGCTTTAGTGGGACACCTATTAAGCACATATGCTGCACACATAATAGCCTCAAGCTAGAAACTATGTGGTAAAGCCTGACTTTTGACCATACACCTTGCCATCTCCATGAGTGATTTGTTCTTCTGTTCATCAACTCCTTTCTATTGACATGTATACGGCACTCTACACTGAAGTTTTATCCCACGTTTATTTAAAAATTCATTAAAGTTAGAAGACATATATTTCCCTCGATCAAAATGGAGGGTTCCCATTTTACATGCTAACAAACTTTTAGCCAAAATTAAAATCTGTTTGAAGCACATAAACACTTCGGAATTTTCTTTCAATGGATATACCCATGCATGCCTGGAAAAATCATCAATGAAAGTCACAAAGTAAAGATAGTTTCCAAAAGATGGTGTCTGCATAGGACCACAGACATCACTATGAACAAGCTGCAATTTTTGAGTAGCTTCAACTAAACCATCTTTTGGAAATGAGGAACAATGCATTTTGCCCAAAATATAGCCTTCACATACATGTTTATTGGGTGCCTCAAGTTTGGGCAAAGAGGATACCAGTTCAGATTTCTGCAGGTGTAAGCTTATACAACCCACGACATAAAATGCCAAAAGCAATAATCACATCGCCATTTGACAGATCATGAACTGAACATCCATCATCAACAAATTTCACAAACAAACCAATCTTGGCTAATCCAAAGACTGATAATATATTTTTCTTGATCCCTGGCACAAATAAAGCATCTAACAACATAAAAGAACTCCTATCAGCAATATTTTGAATGATCTTACCAACACCCATAACAGGATAAGAGGCGTTGTTGGCACATGTGACAGTATTCCCTGTAGGGGCAGACTCAAGTGAAGTGAAGAAACTGAATTACGAGGTAATATGTTTGCTTGCCCCACTATCAAAGTACCAAAAATCTGAGCCTATTGTAGGCATACACTACTCATGAGAAGATGGGTCATAATTGCAAATAGTAGTAAATGCCCATTGTTCATTTTGCACAAGATTAGTGGACTCTATTTTCGGTGTAGAGAACTAATCTTTTACAACCTATTTTGGACAATTCTTTATGAAATGATCATTCGCTTTATAGTACTTGCAAAACAATTTTTTCTTTTTAGTTTTCTTTTCATCTATTTCATCCTTCTTTTATAATGCAAAATTAGTAGATTTCTACTTGCTAGTAGAAGAGCTCCATTTACCTTTGCCCTTCTAACTAGCCAAGAAAGCATTATCTACAACACGCATAATGGACCTGTTCTGCCTAGACTGATCTGCCTGCAATAGAACAGAGACTAACTCCTCAAATGATAAGGCATTTGGATTGCCTTTCATCATAAAAAAGAATGATGAAGCCAAAATGGCTCAAGGTTTTTGGGAATGTGTTGTTACATGTCATTATGATGCATCTTTGCATTCTAAATGTATGGTTGTGAGTGAGGCTGATTCGGATTGGCTCTTTGATAGTGGTGCTTCAAAGCACATAACATCATGCAAAAGATTTTTTACGTCTTTGAAGATGCGCCCAAAGGAGGACATGGTGTGTCCAAACAATGCCTCTTGTCTTATTATTGGAGTAGGAGAAATTGAGCTTATGGATACAAATGGAGGTTTGATCCTCTTGAAAAATGCATTGCATGTACCTGATATAAAGAAGAACTTAATTTTAGTTCTACTGATTGCTAAAGCTAGACTTCATGTATACTTTGTTGATGATAAGTGTATGGTTCATGACTTCAGCAATGGCGATGTTATCATGATATTTGGTACATTACGTAATGGTTTGTATTGCATGGTTACATACAAGAGGGATGCCTCGAATGCCTTGGTTGCTCATACTTCTTCCATGACTAAAATGGAGCTTTGGCATGCTCGTTTTGGTCACTTGAACTTCAATAGTTTGCTTTACTTGCAAAAGAAGGACATTGTTATTGGTTTCCCAACACTTGATTCCATTGAAAAGCATGCATGTGAAGGTTGCATTCTTGGAAAAATGTACCACGCTTCTTTTCCAAAAGATAGTCATACACATACTACAAGAAAATTACAGCTTGTTCATAGTGATGTATGTGGTCCTGTCAAGACTCCATCTTTTGGGAATCATGTATATTTTGATACCCTCATTGATGATGCTACTCGCCATACATGGGTGTATGCTATCAAAGCAAAGAATGAGGTATTTTCTCGCTTCAAAGCATTTTTACCTATGGCTAAAAATTTTTCTTCACAAAAGCTTTTGAATCTACCACTCATCGTGGTGGTGAATACATGTCACATGAGTTTAATGCTTTTCTTCATGAAAGAGGTATTTCACACCAATGTACAGTGCCATATACACCTCAACAAAATGGTGTTGTTGAGTGCAAAAATAGAACTCTTCTTGAAATGGCACGATGTATGGTTAACGGAAAGCATCTTCCTTATAAGTTTTGGATGGAAGTAGTCATGTGTGCAAACTATGTGTTGAATCGCTACCCTAGAAAAGCATTGAGATTCATCACTCCTTGTGAGGCTTGGAATGGACATAACACATGTTTGGTTGTTTGGCATATGCTCTTGCACCATCACAATTGTAGTTTTATTCTTCGATACTAGTAGCACCGCTATTTGAGCGATACCGTACAGTATCACTGTACTTTCTCATTTTTTTCCTCTAAGTTATCTTCATTAATCGTAATAGTTCATCCACAAAAATATAATTTGAGGTTGGACTGTAGTTGTGACTAGTCCATTACCATGATACTAAGCTAAAGTTTTTGGAATATTAATAATTCCTATAGACTAGAGATACCTACTAGCTTCTAGAAATTCAGCCTTCTCATCTTCTTTGATGCCTCTGAATGTGTGTGGAGGTTCTAAAATTGTCGATAAAGGACCGTAGAATAGGTCTTCATATCCTTAAGTGTCATCGAATATCTTTCATGAGCCTTGTATATAGTTACTAATTGGGATCCCTTATCTTGCTATACCTTATCATGTCTAAACCAAGGAAATCCCAAAAACAAGTTATAACTATCTTACTTGCCAAGTAATTCAATGACCACAAAAGTAATACGGAATGTTACGTCTTGAATACAAATAGGAACATCTCTTGTAAGACCAATAGAATGAAATCAAGACTCATCAACCATCAAAATATGGAATGGAATAGGTTGAATATCTATCCATTGCATCTACTAGTGGATCAAGAAAGTAGGAATATTGAATGTACAACCTCTATGGATCAAAAATTTGGAAATTACTTTGTATTTTTGCCAAATGGTAATCAATGAGAAAACATAATCCACCAATTTATCTTTAGTGTTTTCCACCTAATTATATAGTTCCATAGTCTCAACTGCTCTAAAATCCAATGTTAAAGTTTTTAGTTTGATTATACTTCTGCTAAAAAAGGGTTGTTAAAGATCTAAGATTGAAGACAATAGGTCACCTAACTACATGAATATAGTGGATGTACACAACACATTGCAAGTATCTAAGGCACTGGTAGAGTTTGTAGAGTCTAACCGAACTTTCTAGGAAGAAACATGTTGTTGATTCAATATGTGTGCCTCATTCTTAATAGAATCTATTATATCCTATCTCTTCAAAATTTCCACTTGCTCTAGAAAACCATTAGCTTAGGTTGTAACCATTTTAAGTTGAACATCCACATCCCATCCCATCATGCTTGCCAATTTTTGTGGTAGTTTTACTCTCCATGAAAACTGAGGTTTAGGGAATGGTGACTCTAACTGTGAATAGCCAAAGCTTAGATTTCTACTCCCTATCAGAAATTAGGCTACAATTGATTAACTCCATTGCTGATTTAAGACTATATAATCACTCCCTAATCAATTGAAAACTCATATCACAAACAATATATAGAATAATGAACAACATTGGTCTTGCACAATGAGAGTTGTGTTATAATCATAAGGTTAGATAATTTAGAATCTATACTATGGATACATAAGAACTATGCAGCATGTTCTCTCTCTCTAACTCTTTCTCTCAATCAAGGTATTGTGGGAAAGTTAGTAGCAAATAAGTTAGATAAGACATCTGAGCTGTTAGATTGTAGCAAGCTTCAATGAATATAAGCATAAAGCATCAATGTAAAAATAAGTATTAGGACTTTACAAATCATAAAATCACAAAAAAAAATAGTTCTACAAAAAGGCGTCCAACAATCTACCTCCTAATAGCACTTTGATTAAGGTATCTACACCATTATCTTTGGTTTGATTGTAGACTAATTCCACCATACCTCTTAAGTTTACTTGTTTTTCCAACTCTTGAATGTCCTTCATGAGGTATATTTTCAAAACTGTAAAAAAATATGACTACAACACTAGTATCATATATGGTACTCCATAAGTACATAATACTACCAAAGACCTTGGTGTAGCTCACAATGTTTATCCATGAGTACAATGATCTTATGGCTTGTTTCATCCATAGAATTAATTCTTAAGCTTACATAATGTGTTCTTTGATTGTGGAGCATCAAACCCTAGTGGTCGAGACGTATATGAATCTTACTTGAGGTTAGCATTCAAAAGCTAAGGTAAAACATGTAACTTGAAAGCCTTCCTCTTCATCCCAACTACTACCACTAGTACTATGTGAATAGTTGTCAGTATTGAAAGGCTAAAAAGTCAAACCCTTCACTAGTGGAAATCTTTGCGCTATTACAATATCTTGACATTGTTCCAAACTTCTCTCTACCATGTCCTTGACTTACCATACCCAATTGGTGCTAGTGAACTCTAATGCTTCATTCTTCATGAACCTATCATTAGTATCTTGCATGGCCTCCTTTCAAGATAGATCTACAAGTGCTTCTTCTTCAATTAGTAGCATCGTTACTTCCTTCATACTCTCAACCATGATTCCTATATTGACTATGCAAATAGAGTTGCACTTGTTCTCTTCTATTCTGTATGATCTCCTTTGTCCTTCTGCCTTGTCTTCAATTGTTAGGAGCATTGGATTACATTGGCTATAGAGATACTTTATGCATCACAGCATAAACCTTTAAAGTTGGGTGGTTTTAGGTTGGTAGAATATCATCTTACCATTTGATGATGGTGCTTCCTCTTTTTCATAGGTAGGAATGAGTCTTGGGCTAGGTACATAGTTAATTACACCGTTGCTTGATGATAGACTAGAAGCTCCTTTCTTTACATCTAATGTGTTGGAGGAGATGGTGGATGGTCACACGTGATGAAGTGGTGTAGCTAGATCTTGCTTCACACCTACTAAGAATGATGGCTGGAGAGTAAAGTGGGCCTCTTAAGCTTGCTAATGAACACAAAAAATTATATATGTTGGTTGGAAGATGATCAACTAATTGATGGATCAAAACAAATATGTTTGAATTGATCCAAGAACAAAAAACTTGTTATTTTTGTTCTTACACCTCTTTTGTGTTTTGAACAATTCTTTAAGCACAATAGTAATTGACTTAGTTCCTTTTGGGGAAATCTAATTAACTTAGTAATCTAACAATCATGGGTAATTTCATAAAAAATGATGGACTACATGTAGAGAAAGAAGTTTAGCAAGTCACAGCTCCATCCCGACATTCACATGCTACAACACTCATGAGACGAGTGAGCAGAGATATGCTAATATTTGACAATATTGAGAAACAATGCTAATACAACTTTGTAGGATTGTAGTTGACAGTGTGATGATTTTATCATGCTTTAAATCATTGCAAATGATCGACTACACACTCAGAAAAAGCTTTGAGAAGGTCACTATTCTGATGGAGTTATGACAAAGAAGTAATATGAGAATGTAATGATCATATATGTATTCAACATGTACAAATACAATGCAACTATCAATGAAACATTCCTCAATGTGTGAGAGATGAGTGAGCTATGAGGTGAGCTTTCACTTCACAATGGTTGTACTAAAAAATGATTTCTCAACCCCGAGATCCATGCGAGTCATTTAGATCCTCTTCTTATAGTTGAACGTGGAGCCAAAGCTTGAACTCAAATTCAAACTTCTACCTAAAATGTGAATGCTAACATACATGATAGATTCTCGCATTGCTCAACAACCAAGTGATACGTGATTTAGAGCTTCCTAACTCCTCGTCGGTGTAATCCACTTTTAATATGATAAATGTGAAGTACTTTTAGAAGAGTTTGATCATATGAAGCCTTTCATAGGTTATGCCAATAAGTTGAGCATCAGCTAGTCAACAAGGTTTGTGGGCTTGGGTTTAATTGCACCAACAGCTCCCCCTCAAGCCAAACATGCTTGGTCTTCATTGCTCCTTGATTTCATGTAAACCAATCATCAATTTGAACCTCGTCATCTTTGTTCCATCCAATGCGTTTATGAGTATATATAATGATAGTGCACATCAATGTGCGTAGTCCTTGCATGATATACAAGATTAGCATCCAAATGAAGTGAGCTAGTATTGTCTCCAAAGATTATTGGAGTGTAAGAATGTATCCCCAAATTTGCATATAGTTGTGTAAGCCACATATCTTCTTGAGTTGCATTTGCCAAACCTCTATATTCTACTTTTGTGGATGATAAGGCGACAGTTGGTTGCTTTTTCTATGAACTTATATCTTTGAACGTGAAAAGGATAGGTACATTGAAGTGTTGTTCCTATCATCCTTGGAACTAGCCCAATTTGCATTACAATACATCTTTATATCTATGTTAGAAGTGAAGGGACGGTAGCTCCGAGTTCTTTTTTATTTTCTATAGCTTCTGTCTGTTCTTTCTTCTTGGCCTGTTCAAATGAAGAAGGCTCTTTTGCCATAGAGTCTTTAGTGATGTAGAGTGCTTGGTGACTAAAGATGTATCATATCCATATCTTATGGGCTTCTTACTTTCTCTTTGTGATCTTCTTAATGCTTGATTTGAAGACTGTGGTATGTCTTCTAGTTGCTTGAGCTTGACCTTTCCTCTTGACTTCCAAGCCTTGAAGTCAATCTGCTCTTCATCTTCTGAGTTGATATCTTCTGCCAATGGTTGATCTTCTTGTGTGAGGGTTGGAAAATCATTTTCCAACTCATATGGTAAGTTGATTTTCCTACAATCATATCAAACTATAAATTATTTTCATGAAACACTACATCTCTACTAACCATAAATGCCTTGTTAGTGGGATTGTATAGTCTATACCCCTTTTGATTATGATCATACCTAATAAATATACATTTCTCCGCTTTAGGGTCAAGCTTTCCTCTGATTTGTGAGGGGATGTGTGCATAAACAATGCACCCAAATATTTTGCAATGGTCCAATGAGGATCTCCTACCATTCAATGCTTCATAGGGTGTCATAGCATCCAAGGATTTGGATGGAATCCTATCCATTGTGAGGTCATATATATATATATATATATATATATATATATATATATATATATATATATATATATATATATATATATATATATATATATATATATATATATATATATATATATATATATATATATATATATGTGTGTGTGTGTGTGTGTGTGTGTGTGTGTGTGTGTGTCCATCTTTGAAGCCATTGTAGAAATTCCGAAGGATGGGCTCACAGATTGACATGAAAAAATCTTATTCCAGGGTCAAGGAGGACTTCATTCTCTAGTGTTTTAATGAACTTGGGCTTTGTCAGTAGACTAAAAAGGTCTCAACACTCCAAGGAAATGAATTGGATCATATCAACAACAATGTTAAGCTTTTGTATCTCCTTTCCCATGACAGGAGAAGTGTAACCCTTCGTCCCCTTCCTCTTTGGTATCATGAGGGATGGTCTCAATTGTTAGATCACAGATCCTGTCTCAGCATGCATCATCACCAGTAGCAACTTATCTAACCATGTGGATCAACTTTTGCTCAAAATGTTTGCCAATGAAACAAGTATTTCTCTTGTTAACTTTCTAGAGATTTATAAGAGCTTTTGGGAGTTCATTTTCTGAACCTTATGCATCACCTCTATTTCGAAGATCAACCATGAATAGAAAAATCAAATACTTGGCGAGATCTCATTGAAATTTAATCATCGGCCAAGGTTGCAAAGAGTTCACCTTGGAAAGAAAAAGTTTAGTCTTTTTTGGTATACGGACGAGAATAATAGATGTCTTTGAAGCGATGGTTCATTAACAAGGTGGAGGCCAACCTCAAGTGTGGGAACCCTATGGAGATTTTCTTTAATTTATAAATTTCTCTGCTTAACACATTTCTTATTCCCACCACCATCTACTTCTTTTCCTATCCAGGACAAAGAGATATTACTCAAGCTAGAATGTACTTGCAAGAGCTTCTCGTCAAATGGGAACCCCAACAGAAGGCCTATTCTGAAGATCAAGTAGGTGATAGTCAACATATGTGCTTTGATAGGCAAACTTGTCACTAAGTTAATTCACCGTAAAGCATGAATGAGTCTTGGGCCCATCCTATTTTGAGAAACAAAGAAAGCCTCCCCTTCACAAGTATTCTTATATGTAAAAACTTTGGTCTTATTACCCTCTTCTCCACTGTGAAAGGTGCCCCAAAGGCTCCAAGTTGGTTTCTTCTCATGGCAAACTACTCCCAATTTCGTCTCATAGCATAGAGAAGTCCTGTTGAGCCTGATGTATATAGTCTACAATGGTAGAAAAAAGGCAAGAGAAGATCTAATTCTTGGGAAAGAGTGCGAATTTTTGCAAAAGGGACATCATATGTACAGAAAACTATGAATGGATGTTAGAGCCCTACTAGAAGGACTTTTGACTTTTGGATCATTAAGCTTTAGGCTTACTTCCTTTTGTGGAGTGATTCCACATAGTTTGGCACTTCCTTATACATCAGTGCCAACTCCTTGTTCACCGCATCACTCCTAGGGGGGTTTTGTTGATATATCTGGGTAGTGATGTGTGTGAACACACTACGACTGCCATGGCACTTTTTTCTCTCTTTAGGAGGTTTTTTTCCCCAACTTGTATATACATCTATTTCCCTAATGGGCTACTTATCTTTGTACATTCGTAATACATTCAGTATTGTGTGTTCTACTTCAAAGATTCTTCTTCTTTCTTGTACTATTCATGTGCTTTCGTAGACATCTAACCCTAATAATGTTGCTATGTGCATGTGGATGTGTGACTATATCATGTCCATGGTGGTTGAAATGTGCATGTTTAGGTGTGTTTGCCGATATATGAATATGTGCAGGTGTATATTTGGGTCTGATACTCAAAATGGAATTTAGTGGCTCTATTGAATGTTTAGCCTCTTTCCCTCTCTCTTTATGTCTCATTTGGATTGCAAGGAAAGCAAAAGAATGTGTTGGGGTTTAATCTATATTTTTAGCTTAGATTTGACATCTCTTCTCCTCTAGGTTGCATGTACATCTATTGTTTATCTGCAAGAAAACAAATAAGAATAGAAGGCACATTTTTTTCAGTTTTTCATATGTGTTTACAACTCAGTTTGAGTGTTTATCCCACACTTGCCTGTATTTAGGTTTGTTATTTTCTTTATGGAAGATGAGCAAAGCACATATTTAGCTACATCATTAGCAGAAGTGCACAAAGAAAAACCTATTCTGAGATGTTATGAGTAGGATAAACATGGATAAATTCTAAAAGGATGCTCTTCCCTATGAGAAGGAGTCTTGTGCAATGAAATTTTGAGCCATGCATTTCATGATCTAGCTCATGGGCTTATCGATTGAAGTTTGATTCTTAGACAGGTATGTATATGCATGGTGTGATCTATTATGGTACATTATCATTCTATCTAACTTGTTGTGAAATTTATGCCTATGGCTTGAGCCTATGTGATTAGATGTTGCTCTGAGCATTGGTCTCACACATTCTTGGTTCTATAGACTAAGCATCTCTATTGGGATTTGAGCAAGGGGAAGATATTGGAAAATGGAGGACAAGATAGCACTCATGAAGCAATCAAATTCAATCAAGGTTCTGAAAGTATGGATACTTGATGTACTAATTGCACTCATGCTTAAAACTCTTATGGTAGAATATTATTAATCCTCTTTGATGGATATTTAGGTCAGATACTCAAAGTGGAATTTAGAGGCTATATTCAATATGTAGCTTCTTTCCCTCCCTCTCTCTCTTTATTTCTGACTTGAGCTTCAAGGACAACACAAGCATGTGCTAGGGCTTTCTCTATATTTTTAGCTTAGATTTGATATCTCTTTTGCTCTAGCCTGCATGTATATCTGCTATTTATCTGAGAGAAAACAAGCAAGAATAGGAGGCACATTTTTTTAGTTTTTCATTTTTTTTGTAGCTCAATTTGACTTTTATTCCATACTAGCCTGCATTTAGGTTTGTTGTTTTCCTGAAAGAAGATGAGCAAGGAACATATGTAGCCATAGTAGTAGAATAAGTACACAAAGAAAAGACTATTCTAAGATGTTATGATTAAGATAAGAAACAAAAAATTCTAACAAGATGCTCAACTCTGTGAGAAGGTGAGTTTTGTGCAATAAAGCTCTGAACCATGCATTTCATACTCTATTTCATAGGCTTGTAGAACATAGATGTGAGTGGAGGGCAAGAGGATGCAAGCCATCACTAGAAGATCCTCTCTCCCCACATTCTCTTGCTATCTATAGCCTTACTACTTTTTTCTCTTATTACTCAATGTCCTCCCTTGAATTTGCTAAAAGAAATTCTAGAAGGATCTATGGATGAGATGGTACCATGAATACTTCCATTTTAGTGTTAGGGACTATAAAATGTTGTTTGATTTTTTCTCTTTGGTTCTCTTCTTTAGAAGTGACACTAGTAATAGCGATACAGGTTGGCTTTACTAGTTGTTTTTAGTTCAGGAGCTTCTCTATGCAGCCCATTCTCTCAACTTTTGTTCTTCTCTCTTTGTTCTCATCAATAGTTATATATAAAGTATCCACTTTCAACTTGCTTCCAATCCCAAAAAAGGTTGTTAAGATGTGCACCATGATTACTTTGACTCGGTTCTCTCGAGGGTTGACTGTTTCTATGGTTAGAGTTCTATTAACTATGTGCTCATCACCCAAAGATCTTATTAGAATGTTATTTGGTTGAAATTACCAGTCTACTCCAACATCAACAACTATAGAAGTGTGTTTGTTGTCTCTACTTTGGACCACATCTACTATAGAGTCTCTTCTAGATTTTGCTACTGATTGGATTTTTAGTTCTTATTTGAACCAATGCTTTCTCTGGTTAGTTGATTTAGGATATAGAAAATTAGGATAAACGAAGATAAATACAAAATTAGAACTATATTATTTAGATTAGTATACACATACGTAAGCACATATAAAATTAGTTTTTTAGGTTTTTTATAAATAGACAAACAAACAAACAAGTATATATATATATATATATATATATATATATATATATATATATATATATATATATATATATATAATATATATATATATATATATATATATATATATATATATATATATATAAGTATATTAAAAACTATAGTTTTGAGCTTCTATATTTCCACATAGATAAATACAAAATTAGGGTTTCATGATATTGTATCAGAGAGTGTGAATGTGACTTTCTATGTGTGCATGTGTATCTGCATTTCGTATGTCTTTGTGTGTGTATGTGTGTGTGCACCATACATGTATATGTTTATAGATACGCATATGTTTAAGTGTATGTACATGTATATGTATGCAAGTGTGCATGTGTATGTGGGCATCTATATGCATGCATTGTGTGTGCATCTATGACATGTGTGTGCATTGCACGTGTTTCTATCTTATGATTAATGAAGGTGAAGAAACATTTGACCAAGCAATGGAAGAAGAAGATAGTAAAAGTGAAGATGAGTACAAAGGAAAGATAGTAGTAGAGGTAATTTAGCATGGTGAATGATATCAAAAACTCAAACATTCTATAGTTTTAAGCAAGGTTATCTCAAAAAAGCACTAAAAGATTTATATTTCAAATGGAATTTATAATCCAAATTTGGAACTTTTTATATATTTCAAATGAAAGTTCTCACCAAAACTGGCCGAAACATTTATAATTATAATAGGATATACTTTGAGAAACTCACCCATATTTATATACTTTCAAGTCAAGTGGGTGGTCTTATTTTTTACCCTAGATATTCAAGAGAATTTCTAATCAAATGAGCCTACAAATGTTTCTGTTTAGCAAGCATTGAGATGCTCTACATGTGTCTCATACCCACCTAATAGATATGTTATAGGTTTGGATTTTCTTATGCTAAGAGATGTTGGTGAGCCTTTCTTGCGACAAAGAGGCCATGTATACAAAGGATCATGTCAAGTGGAACTGTGCCATGAAGAATGAGTTGGATTCTATTCACAAGAATGGTACTTGGGATTTAGTATGTTTATCAAGGGTAGGAAAGCTTTAACACGTAGATGGGTATATAAGCTGAAATTCACATCCGATAGTGCCTCTCCAAAGTATAAAGCATGACTTGTTGCAAAGGTTTTTAAGCAACAAGATGGTGTTGATTTTGAGGAACTTTTCTATGTAGTGGTCAAGATCACTACCCTTTGAACACTTCTTGCATTCATTGGAATGCACGACTTAGAGCTAGTCCAAATGAATGTGAAGACTTCTTTCTTGCATGGAGATCTTATAGATGATATCTACATGGAACAAGGAGAGGGTTATGTAGCTCATCACAGAGATAGTCTAGTTTGTAAGATGAAGAAGAGAATATATAAACTTAAATAGTCCCCTAGAGAATGGTACCAAACTTTTTGATGCCTTTATGAAGTCTCAAGTCTATTCTCAAAGCAATGAGGATTATTGTCTCTACACAAAGAGATGCTCTTGGGAGCTTGATATGCTTGATACTTTATGTCAATGATATGTTCATTCATGAGAAGTAATCTCATGACTTGCCAATTCTCAAAAAGAAATTGAGTGAGACATTTGATATGAAGGATTTGGGAGATTCCATACATTTTCTTGGCATGCACATTACTCGTGATATAAGTAAAACATGCATATACTTATCTCAAAGTGAGTACATATCCACAGTACTTCACACATTCAATATGCAGAGTGGAAAGGCATTGAGTACACCTTTACCCACTTATGTGAAATTGAGCAAGGATGATTGCCCCAAATTAGATGATGAAAATGAATTCATGGAAAAATTCCTTACGAGTTTGGTGTTGGCAATCTCATGTATGCTATGGTAGCTACGAGACTAGACATTGCATTTGCAATGGGACTTGTGAGCACATATATGTTGAATCCTAGCAAGAGGAATTTGGAAGTGGTCAAGATGATTTTGAGGTATCTAAGTGGCACTAAGGACAAGTGTCTATGTTTGGGTAGACGGAAAGCACCCATTATTGGTTGCACAGATTCTGATGATGCTGGTTGTGTACACAATTCTAAGCCTACATCAGGGTATATTTTTCAATTTATTGGAGGTGTTATCTCTTGCAAATCTCATGTTCACGAATGTACAAATCTTTCCACTACAGAAGCTAATCATGTACAACAAGTGATTCATGTAAGCAACCATTGTGGGTTTTGTATCTTGTTTGTGATATAAGTTTACCTCAACATGTACCTCATTTTCTAAGTGATAGTCACAGTGCCATTGGATTGGCTATGAATCTGGTCTATCATGCAAAGAACAAGCACATTCAGGTCTGGTACCACTTCATTCATTACAACGAATATAGGCACATAGTGATGGTTAACAGGACATAGTTTCATTGCAATAAAATTGCATAAAGCATCGCAACAACCGTCAAGCACGCAACATCAGTTAAATGAGGAAGACTTTGTTCTTATGAATGTGCAGAGAAATCAGCATTGGAATGACTACATTAAGCATCACTAAAGCGACGATATGAAAAAGCATCACATAAGCGATGCTAAACTACATCGCCATAAATGATGATAATTAGCATCGCTTATGGGACGCTTTCTGAAGACAGATATATGACGGCCTAGCATCAGTTACATGATGGTTTTTTGAAGAAAAAAATAAAAGATTTGGAGGATCTTCGATCGACATCTACATGCATCTAATCGAAGAGCTCTCCAACATTCACAATTGCGCTGTGCTTACGAGCTGAAACAATCGCTTGATGAATTGTTGTTTTGTCTAATTTCCATCTTATTGCCTCTCTCTATATATTTCCCTCCTTTCTACCTCTTTCTCTCTTTGAATTATCTCTCTTTATCTCTCTCTCTCTCTCTCTATTACAGGTTATTCAAGAAGTTAACCAAGCAAAAAATATGGCTAACTATTGTAAGTACAAGTTCCATTCTATCTATATCATTTGAATTGTGTTATTTTCATTATTTAGCATACTCACACTCATTATATGCACATATACACTTATACATGAAGATGCATGTTCACACATATACACATGCACATACACACACATATATACACACACATACATGTAAACATACACTTACACATGCACACACATACACATGCATATGCACAAAAATTTCTACAAAGACATAAAAAGACTTCCGTGCATGCATTATTGCACATATACATACACATATGCACATTAACACATACTTAAATACATGTATATGCACATCCACATGCATGCACATTCACATGCATGCATATACACATGGATGCAAATGGAAATGAATCCACATGCACATGCATGTTTCATGCATATACATATACATATACATACACTTGTGTATGTTTATACATATACACATACATATGTACATACGTACATATACACACACATACACATATATACACATATATATGCACATACATGGACACCCATATGCACATACACACACATACACTTGCACATATATACGTGTACACATATACATGCACATACACACTTATACACATACACTTACACATATACATGCACATACATACATATACACAAACGTACACATGCACATGCACATACACATAAATATGCATATACACATGCACATGCACATATATACATATACACACAGATACACATGCACATACACATACATATGCATATACACTTACACATGCACATGCACATACATGCATATACATATATAAATATGTACATACATACATATACACACACATACACACATATACATGCACATACGTACACACATACACATGCACATACATACATATACACACATACACATGCACATACATACAAATACACACATATACACATACACTTACATATATACATGCACATGCATACATATACACACATACACATGCACATGCACATACACATACATGTGCACATACACTTACACATGCACATGCAGATACATGCATATACACACATGCATATGCACATACATACATGCATATATATATATATATATATATATATATATATATATATATATATATATATATATATATATATATATATATATATATATATATATATATATATATATATATATATATATATATATATATATATATACATACATAGATACATATACATGCATATAGTGACACTTACACAAATATAGATATATACTTACATGTGCATATATACATTATATACACGTACAAGCACACACAAATATGAATGAATTATATAATTAAACTAATAAAACACATGCTAATAATAAAGAAATAAAAACCAATAGAATAAGACTTTTCATTACTTAATATTATACACACAATTCGAAACATAACTCAAATGAATCCTAATCATCATCATCATCATCATCAAGAATCCTCATTATCATCATCATCATCCTCATCCTCATCATCACGATCATCCGCATGATCTAATGTATCTAGAATGGCATCATGGGTGATGGTGTATTACATATAACAAAAATAAATAAGTAAAACATACAAACCATCCATAAAATTGAATAATTGTATGAAATTTAATAATCCTCACAAATGCATCTGAATCAAAGTACTTTAGAAAAGTTGAAAATCAATAAAACCAAAGCTTATTAGCATCTCCTTACATGATATACGATAGTCAACGAATCCATATGTTTGGATAATTGTGATGAACGCGAGCTTGCGCAGTCTATACTGATTGAAACTAAAGTTTTTTTGAAACATACATATGTAACTTGATGTACAAAATTAGTTGGATGCTCATCCCATAGACTTACTTTATAACATTATGACACATCCCATGATCTTAGTGACATAGGATGTGTGATCCTTGAACATAATTAGAAGGAAATTATTTGAAAGTGTTTAAATACGAAGTGAAATTTTGATGGGACAATTTCCAAGTATAAGCAAGGTTAGTAGGAAAAGTGTTTTACTACTCATAACCTCAAGTAAGAAATAGAAAATTTATCAATTGGATGTAAAGAATGCTTCTTAAATGGAGACCTAGACGAGCTAATGAACATGGACCAACCATAGGGTTTTGAAGATAGTAGATACCCAAAGCGTGTATGCAAGTTACAAAATTCATTGTATGGACTCAAACAATCCTTCCTAGAGCACCACAAGTTTTTGTTGTCTACCTTACAAAGTGTTGATAAATCAAAAGAAAAGTATACCCTCTTTGTATATGAAGAACCATGGTAATGCAATGATGTGTAATTTTATGTATGTGGATGGCCTTATTCTTTAGAAAAGGAATGATCAAGGAGTTTCGTCACATGATAATCCAGATTTGAGATGAGTTTAAGATATCAAACTTAAGAAATTCAATTATGTCTCTTGCATAGAGGTGGTGTACAAACAAGAAGGTATTTACCTACTCCAAAGGAATTATATTCTCAACATTCAGAAACATTTGGGTTTTATTGATTGCAAGCTATCAACCAACGAAATGGAGATAAATTGAAAGAAAACCTCTATGGAAGGCGGTATGGTAGAGAATTTGAATTTACATAGACTAAATATGAGGTGCATGCTATATGCAATAGTTAGAAGACCAGATATTTGTTAAGCAATAAGAGTATTATCTTAGTTTAACATCACTTTCACATCTTGTAGTAGCAAAGAGGGTACTAATGTACCTAAATTAAAATAGTAATTAAGGTATTTCTATCCTTTTGAAGGTCACAAGCAAGTGGAAGCAGTGTAATGTACGTTGGTTAGGCTTAAGAAAGATAAATGGAGTACTAGTGGCTATGCAATGTTGATAATTGGAAGGATAATGTCATGGAAATCAAAGAAGTAAGAAATAGTGGACCTAACATCAATGAAAGCGTAGCAATGATCCATTTTGGCGATTGACGAAGCAAGAAATAGTGGACCTAACATCAAGGGAAGCTTAATAATTATCAATTTTCTGAAACATTTTGTGAGATAATGTGAACAAATAAGTTTCTTGAGGAACTCATTGTAGAAGGATCAAATTCCAATCAAGCGTACATAAGTAGTGTTTATCTTCATCAAATTTATCATTCCATGCAAGGATTAACCACATTGAGCTACATTATTGATTTTCTAGATATGAATTTTCATGTAAATATGCTAAATTATAGCATGCCAACACACATCATTAGCTACCTCATATCTTAAAAAAGTCATTGGATTGAAACAATCTATAGAGTTTGAAACAAGCTATTAGAGGATCGGAGGTTGGATAAGATTTCCAAGTTGAGGAGGCATAATAGAACTTCACGATTCAATAAGGAATTTAAAATTATGTGGGCATATGTGACTCACGTCTTTTGGCACAAGATTTATCAACCAAGTGATCCTCTAAATCTCTTCAAAACTAGTTTACATTTGTACCAATGTTTTAGGTGAATGGCAGTTGGGTAGTTAACTTAAAATTCTAGCAGCGTTTTTTAACAATAAATAGAAGAATGTATTGTAATTCTAATTTTAGAATTCCCCACATGTTTATGTAACCAAAACCTTGCTTAAGCAAGACTATTTCTCACTTAGTTTAGTTTTTGTATAAGATTGACACTATCAACATCGATAGACACCAAGAATAACTACAATGAATTGATAGCTTCATTTATTGACATTACCTTATGTATTTTAACTAATTTTAAGCTTTCAAGAAACCTTTTCTTTTTTATCCAATATTCTCAATGTCGATTGAAGTTATCAAAGTGATGTGTATGGAAAAGCTACAACATTGCACATGCACCTCACAATGCATTGATCTTGGGAGGTCTATCAAAATCTAGGATGCATTTATTCGATCGAATAATTAAAAAATACCAAATATGTTCGTTTTACTTGGGGTTGTCCAAATAAACACCGAAAAAAAAACGCACAGGTATACACATTCGATCGAAAAGCTTTCGATCAAAAGTTTTTCTAAAGAAAAACATTTCGATCGAAACATTTTTAATCGACATTTTTTTCGATCGAAGCTTTATGATCGAGAACTCATTTCGCACATGTTTGAGAGTCTAGAGAGCTCTCGACTTTTCTTCAAAGATAAAATTAGTGTTTTTGTTTTACAGATTTGAAAGTACACACATGCACACATATACACACACAAACATGTACACATGTACACACAAAATCACACACACACACATATAGATACTTGGACATATACACACACATATAGACACACACACATACACTCACATGCATGCATACATGCATATGCATACATGCATATGCATACATGCATATGCATACATGCATATGCATACATGCATATGCATACATGCATATGCATACATGCATATGCATACATGCATATCCATACATGCATATGCATACATACATAGACATGTATACACAAACATGCACATACATACATACATACATATGCATATACACACATGCACATAGCTACATATGCATATAGACACATGCACATGCATAAATATGCATACACACATGTGCATACATACTTACATGCATTCATACACATACATGCATATGTTTACATACGTATCCTTTTTAATTGTGTGTGTGTCTATATGTGTGTGTCTATATGTGTGTGTGTCTATACACACACAAATAGACACGCACACATATACTCACATGCATACATACATGCATATGCATACATACATAGACATGCATACACACACATGCACATACATACATACATATGCATATACACATATGCACATACCTACATATGCATATACACACATGCACATGCATACACACACAAGTGCATACATACTTACATGCATTCATACACACACATGCATATGTATACATACGTACACACATGCATATGTATATATACATAAATACAGGCACATACACACAATAGATTGACTTGAGCCTAAAAAAAAGCAAAGTTAACGATTCAAATAATTCAAGTTAATAATTGATAACCATCCCTTTTTAATGGAAAATTTTTACCTTTATACCCACATCTAAATCAATCAATTTTCAAAATAACCTATACAAATATAAAAAAGTAAAAATTCATTATTATGTGCTCGAAAAAATATTAAACTATATCATAAAAAGTAAAATATTTTATTACTTGTTTATATCTTTTTTTTTGTAAGTATCAAACGTTTGAGTGCATAATTTGATTTCTATCAAAAGTTTGAGTCCCTCTTGATGTGATTGTCTTGTTGCCAATATCTCAGCTAACAGAAGGTTCATGTTGTATCAATACAATACAAATTCCTAAAGAAGATCTATGGATATGTGAAGCTCTATTGTATTAATAAAACACCAACCTTCTCTTAGATGATATGTAGCCCTCGATGCCTTTGATCTTCACTTATTAATACCTTTCGAACCATTGAATTATAAAAAGAAAACATAAAATCTTTTCCAACAATTTCAATAGTTTTTAATTCACAATCATACACACACATATACATGCACATACACAATCATATTATACTTTCACTCACAATCATATAACATACAAGCACATACACACACACATACACATAGTATTGTGAAGTAAGCATCAATATTGATTCAAACAATCACAATACATTTTTATTCACAATCATACACACACACATACACAATTGTGAAGTAAGAATCAATGTTGAATCAAAAAATCACATTAGATTTCATTCACAATTATACACTCAAATACACATACATATACTATTATGAAGTAAGAATCAATATTGATTCAAACAATCAAAATACATATTAGTCACAATCATACACACACATACATACAGTACTGTGAAGTAAGAATCAATGTTGAGTCAAACAATCACAATAGTTTTTAATCTACAAACAAATATATTTTTCTTTATGCTTTAAGTATGAAAGTTAATATGTATAGCAAGGGTTTATACTTTGTTCTATCTACGACACTATAAGTTCATAAAAAACAAAGTAACTCTTATGAAAAATGAATCTACTTGTGTTGTTTTGTAAAAAAGTATTCGACCGAATTTGTTTCGATCAAAATTTAATTTGATCGAAAATTTTCCGATGAATAAATTCTTTGATCGAAAACTTTTTTGATCGAAAATTGTCGAATTTCCGTGCAAAAAAGTATTCACTCATCTTCAAATAAGCTGATGTGGCACTGAATAATTCAGTCGAATAATGGGGGGTTGCCATGAAATTCCGTTATTGTTCACGAATAAACGAATTGTCGAATAATGAATAATGCAACCTAGATCAAAATCATTGGTGTGTAGGGAAGTTCTGGATACTCCCATCAGAGACCCCTGATTTCCTATATGCGTGTGCGTGTGCATGTATATATTTATATATATAACATATATGCACATGCACACACACATATAGACATACATATATACATACATACATTCATACATACATTCATACATACATACGTACATAAATACATACATACACACCTACATGCATACATACATACACACCTACATACATACATACATACATATATATATGTAAGACAAAAGTTATGCAATATAACACAGGAGCAATAGCAGAGAAGATAACAGATGTAGGAGAATCTCAATAATTTTCTACTAGCACTAAGTAAAAAGATGATGGCGTTGTCCACCCGTGCGCTCTCAAGGTAGAGCTTAAATGGTGATCTAAACAACTCTAGAACGGGAGATACAAGGTAGAGGTATGCTGGCTCAACTCAGTGTCTCAGGTAGTGCAGAAGTCATGTATATATAGGATCATGGGTGGCGTGCCATGGACGGCTATACATGGGTGGTAGAGCGTGGGCGGCCACCGCCCGCGTAATTGCCATACACGGCTTAGACTGGTTGAACCGACCTAACAAATATAAATGATTTCTGACTCCGACAGGGAATATTCCATGGAATATTCACTTTACCGTGGCGCCGGGGGGCGTTGCCCCCGGACCCCCACCAAGGGGCCCGCTGGCCCCCTGGGACCCCCCAGCCAAGGTGCCCGCTAGCCCCCTTGGACCCCCCAGCCGGGGCTGCTCACCGCTGCCCCGGACCCCACAATTGGTTACCCTCGTAACTCCCTTTCCTTATAATACCTTACATTGTCCAATATGACCTTCATCCACATGCAAGTTGGGATTCCCATCAATTGGGTAATGCACGCTTGGCTTCTCCTCATAAAGGGAGCCTTACAAAATGTGCATACAATCATGAGGGGTAGACATTGATCATATACTAACAATATATACATACATACATACATACATACATACTTACATACATACATGCATACATAAACAAATACACACACACACACACATATATATATATATATATATATACACACACACACATACATAAATACACACACACATACACACACACACACACATATATATATATATATATATATATATATATATATATATATATATATATATATATATATATATATATATATATATATATATATATATATATATATGCTCATGGACACACATGTGCATACACAAAAACATAGATAACCACCATTGCATTAAGATGCTTCTTCATTGATAGAGCGGGGTTTACTTGGGTTAATTTCTATCAACATTTTGTGATACGTCATTTAACCTTTGACTCCATGATATGGGTAATGTATTCTGAACACAAAAGCGTATTTGTACCTGAATACGTTCTTTGGACACCTTATATTTTGAAAACCATGTGGTTGTTCCATGCAATAAATTTCACTAGGGTCATTTGTTTTCGATAAAATTCATCTCCTTTGTTCTTGGCACCAATGTAAAATTTGATTCTCTTGAAGTTCATTAATTCATCTCTCATTGCTTCATTCCATTCTTGAAACTTGGTTGCGTCTTCGTAAATTTTCGTCTTCTTTTATAATCCTTTTTATATAACCTTGATTGTTCATCATTAATGAATCAATTGTAAATATCTCAAGAAGATACTTTTTATGGATTTATGCCTTCTCTAATGGGAGTTATTAACCACATTTGTCTTACCAATCTAATGAGTGACTTTGATCTTCCTTATTTTATCAAACTTTTAACTTCCATCTTGCGCTTTCTTCGAATATACTCACACTTCCTTATCATCGTTTATGTGTTTATCCTTGCTTATCCTCTCGTCCTTCCATGATTGACTTGGCTTGATGATGACCTACCATCGATTCTTCCAATCGATGTAGATTATCTCCTTGAGCTAATATCCTAGTTCATTGTTTCGTTCCATGTAAATCTAGTCTTTAATCCTCCTCATATTCAGGTTTTGCTTTGTTTACAGCGTGGTCTTCATCATGCATAGAAATCTCTGGAGCATTGAATTTGGATAATAGACTTTAAAGAATTGGATTTGTACCTGTACTATACCATGATCTAGGAACCTTGGAAACTTTCTTCTATTTTGTGTCTACACATGCAATGTCAATAGAACTTGATTCCTTAACTTCTAGAGAGTGGAAATGGTTTCTTCAATATAGGACATTCCATGGAATAGAGAAGAACTACAATTAGATATTGTTACTATCTATCATCACAAGCCCATAGACAATAGTACTTGAATTGAGCATAATCTATTAATCCATCTAATGCATATGAACATTCATGTGTAGTTCTTAAGAGCTTATTGATAGACCTTGAAAACTTGTCAAAACGATACCTTGGCATACAAGCTTTGTCGCAATTTCAATATAGCTCACAACTTGTCAAATTGGAATCATGTCCAAATGATTATTGAAGAGAGAAATGTCTTCTAAACTTGAGTGAGACATATAAAAAAGTAGTTTTAAATTTCAAACCTTGATTCATTATTGTGAATCTTAGAATTGAAAATCATGCTAAACTAAGCAATAAGCTATCTTGATCCAATTTTTCTTCCTTAGAATAAACCATATTTTCAGAGCTATGATCATCTCCCAAATGATGAACTTCTAGAAATTTCACATTGTCTGATATACATATAGTGTCTTCAATGTAATAATCATCCCAAAAAAAAAAGTTGCACCTTGTTTAGATGTAAAATTAGAAGAATTCTTTTATTAATCCCTTTGATTATCTTAAAGGTCCACAAAACCTTTAGGTTAATTTAGAAGACAATTGCACTTGTAACGACTAAAAATGACTGCATTATTTTAGATGAATTTTAAAACTACATCTTCAAAAATAGAGGTGGTAGCATTGAAACCTTGAGAGACCTCATCTTCTTCTTTAGAGTAAACTAAAGCTTCATCATCATCCAAACACATGTCAAACTTCTTGGGATTACACATTGATTTTCTTGTTTTCCTTTGAGATGTGCTAGATACATGATCAACAGGTTTTTGCATTAGAAGTTTAATTGTTGACTTCCTAGAATGACACGCCTTTGTTAATGTGAAATCATAAAGAAGAATTGCAACCTCCTACAATTTCCTCTTTGATGCACTATAAGTGGTCTTTCTACTTTCGTATCCTCTATGATTTGAGGGTCGTACTATCTGTAGTATATATTTACTAAGCGTCCTAGTTTTGGTATTACAACAATGAATACTAATTGAAGCTAAATTTTCTTGATGTTCATCCATTGTCAAACATAATACCATAGAAAATCAAAATCTCCTTCATAATCTATCTCCATGAGCTATAGCCACAAGTGTCCGTACAATCATCTATCCTCGCTTACCAAACCATTGTGCTTCCCTTTGCCTTGAAATTCTAGAACCCATATCCATTTTCCTTTTAAGGGGATGAAGAATACTTTGTAATTCAACTGTAAAATTTGAGCATTTGATATTTGTTGATATATTTATGTACTGATATATGTGAATAGATAGGACTATCGGGCACTTTTTCCCTCTTTAGGAGATTTTTTTCCCCCTAGCTTGTATATATGCCTATTGCCCTAACGGGTTAGTTATCTTTGTACATTCTTGTGGTAATACATTGAGTATTGTGTGTTGTGCTCCAAACTTGTTCTTCTTCCTTGTGCTGTTTGCGTGCTTCTACAAACACCTAACTCCAACAATTGGTATTAGAGTAGGTCATCGGTTCATCTAGGGCATCGTTGATAGCACTCTGGTCACATTCTCAAAATCGCACGAAATTTGGTGAGCATACTTAGGGTGATTATGAGATCAAAATAGCTTTGCTATGTAGTACTGAAGCCATGATCTAAGCTTGTTTCGGCCTCCAAATGTACTATCGTAGTGCTTGTGTAGGCTATTTTGTCTTTTTGTGCCAAAGATATATATAGGTTTTCGTTTGTCACTATAAGCATCTCAAAGTCTTCTACAGGTTTAGCAAAATGCATCAAGGTAGTTATGTTCAACTTCTTCAGATATAGTCATTTTTCTACATCAAGGTATTTTAGTCAGTGGCCGTGGCTAAAAGTAGCTATGTATTTTGTATGTTGGCTGTTGCGGATAAGTTGGATGGTATGAATTACCGATTGTGGGCTTATATGATGTGTCATGTTCTGGTCCCAAAAGGACTATGGAATATTGTGTAGGGTGTTGAAAAACATCCTATTGCACTTGCAAATATAGGTACTGAAGCTGATGCAAATGGCATCAAAGATGGTGATATTCTGCAGATTCGTGTTCATGCTGCAGCTCCTGTTGCACCTTTGGTAGAGAAAATTTACTGAGATGGCAGAGATGCTCAGGCACATGCATTGATAGCTTTGTCTTTCAAATGTTCCATTATTCCTCACATTTTGCTCTTGTAGAACAACTATGGATGCTTGGGATACACTTACCACATTGTACTAGGCTAGGAATCAGGCTCCTATTGCTTACCTCTCAAAACAATTGGAGAGTGATCATATGAATGAGGGTGATTCTATGGATAATTTTCAAGAAAAGATCAAAGATTTGAAGGAACAATTAGTTTCTGTTGATGAAGTCTTGGGTAGCTACGAGACTAGACATTGCATTTGCAATGGGACTTGTGAGCACATATATGTCTAATCCTAGCAAGAGGAATTTGGAAGTGGTCAAGATGATTTTGAGATATCTAAGCGGCACTAAGGACAAGTGTCTATATTTGGGTAGAGGGAAAGCACCCATTATTGATTGCACAGATTTTGATGATGGTGGTTGTGTACACAATTCTAAGTCTACATCAAGGTATATTTTTCAATTTGTTGGAGGTGTTATCTCTTGCAAATCTCATGTTCACGAATGTACAACTCTTTCCACTACAGAAGCTGATCATGTTACAACAAGTGATGCATGTAAGCAACCATTGTGGCTTTTGTATCTTGTTTGTGATATAGGTTTACCTCAACATGTACCTCATTTTCTAAGTGATAGTCAGAGTGCCATTGGATTGGCTATGAATCTGATCTATCATGCAAAGAACAAGCACATTGAGGTCTGGTACCACTTCATTCATTACAACGAATACACGCACATAATGATGGTTAACAGGACATAGTTTCATTGCAATAAAATTGCATAAAGCATCGCAACAACCGTCAAGCACGCAACGTCGGTTAAATGAGGAAGACTTTGTTCTTATCAATGTGCAGAGAAATCAGCATTGCAATGACTACATTAAGCATCGCTAAAGCGAAGATATGAAAAAGCATCACATAAGCGATGCTAAACTACATCGCCATAAATGATGATAATTAGCATCGCTTATGGGACGCTTTCTGAAGACAGATTTACGACGGCCTAGCATCAGTTACATGATGGTTTTTTGAAGAAAAAAATAAAAGATTTGGAGGATCTCCGATCGACATCTATATGCATCTAATCGAAGAGCTCTCCAACATTCACAATTGTGCTATGCTTACGAGCTGAAACAATCGCTTGATGAATTGTTGTTTTGTCTAATTTCCATCTTATTGCCTCTCTCTCTATATTTCCCTCCTTTCTAACTCTTTCTCTCTTTGAATTATCTCTCTTTATCTCTCTCTCTCCCTCTCTCTCTCTCTCTCTATTACAGGTTATTCAAGAAGTTAACCAAACAAAAAATATGGCTAACTATTGTAAGTACAATTTCCATTCTCCGTATATCGTTTGAATTGTGTTATTTTCATTATTTAGCATACTCACACTCATTATATGTGCATCTACACTTATACATGAAGATGCATGTTCACACATATACACATGCACATACACACACATATATACACACACATACATGTGCACATACACTTACACATGCACACACATACACATGCATATGCACAAAAATTTCTACAAAGACATAAAAAGACTTCCATGCATGCATTATTGCACATATACGTACACATATGCACATTAACACATACTTAAATACATGTATATGCACATCCACATGCATGCACATTCACATGCATGCATATACACATGGATGCAAATGGAAATGAATCCACATGCACATGCATGTTTCATGCATATACATATACATATACATGCACTTGTGTATGTTTATACATATACACATACATATGTACATACGTACATATACACACACATACACATATATACACATATATATGCACATACATGGACACCCATATGCACATACACACACATACACTTGCACATATATACATATACACATATACATGCGCATACACACTTATACACATACACTTTCACATATACATGCACATACATACATATACACAAACATACACATGCACATGCACATACACATAAATATGCATATACACATGCACATGCACATATATACATATACACACACATACACATGCACATACACATACATATGCATATACACTTACACATGCACATGCACATACATGCATATACATGCATATACATATATAAATATGTACATACATACATATACACACACATACACACATATACATGCACATACGTACACACATACACACATACACATGCACATACACACATATACACACATACACATGCACATACATACAAATACACACATATACACATACACTTACATATATACATGCACATGCACATACACATACATATGCACATACACTTACACATGCACATGCAGATACATGCATATGTATATATATATATATATATATATATATATATATATATATATATATATATATATATATATATATATATATATATATATATATATATATATATATATATATATATAGATACATACATATACATGCATATAGTGACACTTACACAAATATAGATATATACTGACATGTGCATATATACATTATATACACGTACAAGCACACACAAATATGAATGAATTATATAATTAAACTAATAAAACACATGCTAATAATAAAGAAATAAAAACCAATAGAACAAGACTTTTCATTACTTAATACCATACACACAATGCAAAACATTACTCAAATGAATCCTAATCATCATCATCATCGTCAAGAATCCTCATCATCATCCTCATCCTCATCATCACGATCATCCGCATGATCTAATGTATCTAGAATGGCATCATGGGTGATGGTGTATTACATATAACATAAAGAAATAAGTAAAACATACAAACCATCCATAAAATTTAATAATTGTATGAAATTTAATAATCCTCACAAATGCATCCGGATGATCTCGCATATACTCGTTCAAAGACCGATATCCAAAATGTGTAGCATACTCCATCTCAAGTTTCTTTGGATATGGACCATAATCCTTTCGCTCCATTGAAACAAAAAAATATATATATTAGTCTCTTGCATTTTAACTAAAATAAAAAATATACTTACAATAGCACATATACTTACAAATGTAGCTACAAAACCATTCTGGCTCATTTGGCCTAAGTCAGATGTGTGGCCCAACTCAATTCTCTTCTTTGTAGGAGCCTGTTTATTTAGATATAAAAGAAATACATAAATTAAATGTAAAGAATTAATAAAACATATGAGAATTATAAACATAAACTATTAGTTTGTATACCTTGTATTGAGAAAATGACTCCTAAAGACATACCTATCTACAAAAAAAACTTCCACATCTGAGGTGGTATGTTAGTTCTCCTCTTAAGATGGAACTCCACCACCGTCTCCTAATCGTGCAAGGATTATATACTATAAGTATATCAAAATTTTAATTTTAAATACATTTGATAGATATATAATTGATATATATTTTTTTCTTGTTATAATCAAATTTTGATCAATTAGAGGGCACTCCACCACCTCCTATCCATGCAACGACTTCACATGTGTCCTTCAATAGGAATTATGATGAATTTTACTATCAAGAACATATTATATGTTGGTGTAATTCTTGCTATGGCACGTATCAAAGACCAGGATTGGAATGTATTGAACATGAGGTAGAGTATGGTGCTTTTGGACATGCACCACCAACTTGTCAACATGATAATGCTTGGGTATGTATATTTCCTATAAATTAATATCATTATTTAATTTTAAAACCATATACAAAATCAAATTATTATTGATATAGAGGAATATTTTCTCGATGATGATGATGATGATAATACTAATTCTCATACTCATAATGCTAATATACCTCGTACACATCATGGACTTGTTGTTCATCAATTACAAACACAGGTTTCTAGAGATTCTCTACCTCTTGGTTTAGAGACAGAAATTAGCTGGAGATTATGCATTGCTAGCTCGTGATTGTTCTCTACTACAAACATATGATAAAAGAAGATATGGGGGATTGAATAGAGTACCACTTCCTTTAGATGGAGAAGTTCTTAACTTTTGGGATAATTGCATTATGATTGCTCCATCCACAATTACTAGTGCTAATCATGGTCTCTTTATTGTAGAGGACTTGTATGTGCCCCTAGACTCTGAAGTCACTCGTATGTCATCTTGTGGTCCTATATATGGATGGGGAGATTGGCATTGACTTGCACATTATGTTCAAAGCATGAGTACATATGGAATATGCTTGAATGTAGCATCCCTTACTAGTAGAGGGATTTCACATGCAGGAAATGAAACAACTTATGCACCTGCTCCTTGGGTACTTACGACAAAAGAGATACAAACTGTCAAGAATAGGACACAATTGATTCGGACTCCTACAAGATATGGAACATCTTTCCACAACATGTTTACTATGGATGATAAGAGCTTATCTAGGTTGAATACCCATGATTGGCATAACTTTTTCATTTCAAACTAAGTGTCTTACTTGTAGACCTTGCCTCGTTGTATAATCACTCATTATTCAAGAACAAGCTTCCTCTTTTATCAAATGCAAATCTTTCCTTTTTTATTAATCACTCTCTATTGGAAATCTTGACGACAACCTTGCCTTGTCTACTCAATGCTAATCTTGCCTTGCTATTTAACCTTGCCTCTCCTTGTTAGGGATCTAGAATATAGCCTTGCCTTGTTTTCTCTTTGCATTATTTTTTATTATAAAATCTTTGAGGATGAAATATCCTCTATTCTAGGTTATGACTAGACATCCTAGATCTTTTATCAATGGAACTAGTAAATTCCTTATTCTAGTGACCTTGCCAACACTTACCCTTGCTTTAAGAATTCCCTCGGTCTTGCACTTTAATTCTTATACTTAACTTAGAACTCCATTCAATCATACCATACATGTGGTATATACTTATTTCATTATGCTCGATAGTTTCTTTTTTCAAGATAGTACCAATCATTCATCTTCATCACTATTCATTATTCAATAAAACACTTACTACATACTATGTATCTTTGAATGCTCTAAAATTCTTTCTAAGACCTATTTGATTTGTAAAATCCTAAGATCTTGGAACTCTTACATCAAGTTCTTTGTTTATAGTACCTTAGTGTCCTTTCTACGATCTATTGATTTACACAATCATAAGATCTTAGGACTCATACCTCTTGATTTACTTATCATATTTTGACCTCAACATTATTATGTCCTTGTCTTAACTATAGTCAAATCCTAAGTTCCTATGATTTCTTGGAAGAATAACTATGAGCACTATTGCTCCTTCTTTTGCATAAAGAAATCTTTTGTCAATGTTTAAAATTCTACCTTATCTATGGTACCTCATTCTTACTTGAGGTATTTCTAGAAATCTTCCAAAGTTCTCACTTGCAAGTCTTGATATGAGCTAGTTGACCTTTAAACTTATTTTGTTTTCTGTCCCTTTAAGTTAGATGATCCAAGTTTATACATTGTAGTATAACTTTAGAGCTATTGTGAGTATACTTAGATTCTTGTGTGTCCATCAACTAGACACAAACTTACCCACTTATTCTACAGCTATCCAAATTACAAAATATTTACTATGCTAATTTCCATCACAAACTATAATGGCATCTTTCAATAGTTAAAAGTGACCATTTCTTTGCCATCAATCATACCTAGATGCTCTAAAATTATTCCTTTGTCTTTCTTAGATATAAAGTCAATTATTGTAACTAGTTACTTTAACTAAGTGTTGTCTCTTGGAGCTTGACACAAAGGAGAGGGAAGGAGAAGGACGTGCATGGATGAAAAAAATGGACATATGCCACCATTTCTAATAAAAATATGCATATATAGTCCCTTACTTTGCTATTGCTTCCATGCAAGGAGGAACAAGGGAGGAGGCTCCCCCTCAATGCATCCACACATTAGCATGATTCAAGCTGTTGTGGAAGCCTCTATGGGCACTCATTGGTAGCTAGTCCTCTCTAGGGTGGGTTGTAGGTGTGGTTTTCCTCTTTGGGGGCCTTCATACCTGCCACTTGTTGGAATTTGGGGCCCTAGGATCTCCTAATACTAAAAACCTTTGAGCATACACACTTAGTTAATCAAGATGATAAGAGAGATAGAATGAGATCTTGACACAAGGATCAGTAATGTAAGCAAAATGCTTACTCACTAGATATAGATGGCTGAATTACATGGGAGTACTATGCAACCATATGATGTGGTGCACTCACTAATGGAAGAATAGCCAAGAAGATGATGTTACAGAATTTCAGATTATGCTGTTATAAATTGAATGTGTGTGAAGTGAATGAGCAACGAAGTGAACCTAACCACACAAGAAAGTGCAACAAATCTAAAACTCAGCAAACCCTAATTCTAAAATTAGGGTTTAAAACCCTAAAAATAGAAAATAAGGCTAACTTACAAAAGATAGCTGCCACGACCTTCTAGAAGACTCCTTGCTCCAAGAGAGTAGCCTCTCCTTCACCTTCCTTCACCTATAAAGCTTCAAAACTCCAAAATTGACACAAGTAAGCATCAACTCTTGCTCCAAGATTGTCAAAACAGTGCCCAAGATGCTCTTGATATAGTTTTAGCCTCCCTCCAATACAGGATGGCGAAGAACCAACAAAAAAACTGATCGCCATATAAAAACGCCATCATCGCAGTTTGATTTTGCTTTTCCAATTAAAAAATAGCGATCGCCAAATTTGGTCCTTGCCTTAATTTAATCACCCAATTTAACTTGATTTTGGTTAAGTTGACATAATAACCTAGCTTTTTGAGTTTGGTCCTTCAGAAAATGTTCTTCCTCCATTTTGAGCTGAATTAGGGTTTGACTTTTCTCCCTATTCTGACCTCTGATGAAGAAATGAAGCATGCCACTAGATAGCTCTTGCCAAGCTCTATCTATCTAGCCTAAACAAAATTTTACCCAAACTGTACAAAAAAATGCTAAGTCTAAAATGTACATTGCTAGAAGTGGACCATATGTACATTGACTTCCAACACCACTAGAGGCACAAAACCATTATTTTCCTATCACCCTTCATGGATCCAAACCTCCATCAGTGAGCACAAAGCATTCTTTAGTGTAGGTAATGGAGAACCTCAAAACCTAGTGGCTAAGATACATATACCTCCTCTAGGTATCCATTCAAGAATGCTTATTTGACATCCATCTGATAGAATGGCCATCGTTTATGTGAAGCCAGAGCTGGTACTATTGAGATAGTACTCATCATTGTATTCATGGAAAATGATTCAGAAAAGTGAATCCCTTCCACTTGTGAGTAGCCTCGTGCAACAAATGTTGCTTTTTACTTTTCCAAAGTACGATTAGCCTTGTACTTTAGCTTCTAGACCTACTTCTATTTGCATTGTAGCCCTTGAATTTGGATCATGCAATGCGTCTTCTCCTTTGTTAGGTTCCTTTTCTTGTTCTTGAATGAGCTCATCCATCACGGCTATATTTACAATATGGGTGCTTTCCTTTCTCTGATCCTCTATTCTCTGTGATCATCGTGGCTACTTCCAATTGCGACTATCACTATAAATTGGATGAAACATGAAGAGATGTTGAATGCAAGTGCTTCTAATCGCTATGAAAGGATATCAATGGATATCCTTCTACCTATAATGATGGATCCCCATGGTCGAGTTTATAGTGATGGGGACTCAGATGAACAAATCATTATTGTTGATTCAATAGCGAGAGGAAGAACCATCAATGGTTGACATGGACGATCTAGGTGCTGAAAGTTTGACAAGAAAGGATAAGTTGAATAAAAGTACTACTGATCGTCTAAGGAAGGTGATATTTTTCTTTAAGAAATGGAGAGCATTTTCTAGAGATCCCCTCCCATGTTCTAAAGCTTCTATGATGGATGAAGAAATAGCATAATCCAAAAGAAATGAAAACATTGAAAGACATGGCGGGTTTCGTCTTCTCAAGAATCAAATCAAATTATTATTGATATAGAGGAATACTTTCTCGATGATGATGATGATGATAATACTAATTCTCATACTCATAATGCTAATATACCTCGTACACATCATGGACTTGTTACTATTACTCCATCCACTATTACTAGTGCTAATCATGGTCTCTTTATTGTAGAGGATTTGTATGTGCCCCTGGACTCTGAAGTCACTCGTATGTCATCTTGTGGTCGTATATATGGATGGGGAGATTGGCATCGACTTGCACGTTATGTTCAAAGCATGAGTACATATGGAATATGCTTGAATGCAACGTCCCTTACTAGTAGCGGGATTTCACATGCAGGAAATCAAACAACTTATGCACCTGCTCCTTGCGTACTTACGACAAAAGAGATACAAACTGTCAAGAATAGGACACAATTGATTTGGACTCGTACAAGATATGGAGCGTCTTTCCACAACATGTTTACTATGGATGATAAGAGCTTATCTGGGTTAAATACCCATGATTGGAAAAACTTTTTCATTTTCTTGCTTGTAGACCTTGCCTCGTTGTATAATCACTCATTATTCAAGAACAAGCTTCCTCTTTTACTAAATGCAAATGTTTCCTTTTTTATTAATCACTCTCTATTGGAAATCTTGACCACAACCTTGCCTTGTCTACTCAATGCTAATCTTGTCTTGCTATTTAACCTTGTCTCTCCTTGTTAGGGATCTAGAATATAGCCTTGCCTTGTTTTCTCTTTGCAAACCTTTCCTTTTTGTGTATATCGACCATCCTCTCTTGAGTACTTGGCCTACAGACTTGCCTTGTCTTCTATTTGCAAACCTTTCCTTTCTGTGTATCTTGGCCATCCTCTCTTGAGTACTTGACCTACAAGCATGTTTTGTTTGCTCTTTGCAAACCTCAATTTCTCCTTTCTAGAAAAGGAAATTTATTTGAGGTTTCTCATATCCTCAACTCTTTTTATATGTGTTACTTTAGATCTTTCTCTTTTACATGCTAGCATTACTCTTTTTTATTATAATGTTACTTGCATTCTTTTTTATTATAAAATCTTTGAGGATGAAATATCCTCTATTCTAGGTTATGACTAGACATCCTAGATCTCTTATCTATGTAACTAGTAACTTCCTTATTCTAGTGACCTTGGCAACACTTACCCTTGCTTTAAGAATTCCCTCGGTCTTTCACTTTAATTCTGTTACTTAACTTAGAACTCCATTCAATCATACCATACATGTGGTATCTACTTATTTCATTATGCTCGATAGTTTCTTTTTTCAAGATACTACCAATCATTCATCTTCATCACTATTCATTATTCAATAAAACACTTACTACATACTATGTATCTTTGAATGTTGTAAAATTCTTTCTAACATCTATTTGATTTGTAAAATCTTAAGATCTTGGAACTCTTACCTTAAGTTCTTTGTTTATAGTACCTTAGTGTCCTTTCTACGATCTATTGATTCACACAATGATAAGATCTTAGGAATCATACCTCTTGATTTACTTATCATATCTTGACCTCAACATTATTATGTCCTTGTCTTAACTGTAGTCAAATCCTAAGTTCCAATGATTTCTTGGAAGAATAACTATGAGCACTATTGCTCCTTCTTTTGCATAAAGAAATCTTTTGTCAATGTTTAAAATTCTACCTTATCTATGGTACCTCATTCTTACTTGAGGTATTTCTAGAAATCTTCCAAAGTTCTCACTTGCAAGTCTTGATATGAGGTACTTGACCTTTAAACTTATTCTGTTTTCTGTCCCTTTAACTTAGATGATCCAAATTTATACATTGTAGTCTAACTTTAGAGCTATTGTGAGTATACTTAGATTCTTGTGTGTCCATCAACTAGACACAAAGTTACCCACTTATTCTAAAGCTATCCAAATTACAAAATATTTAATATGCTAATTTTCATCACAAACTATGATGGCATCTTTCAATAGTTAAAAGTGACCATATCTTTGCCATCAATCATACCTAGATGCTCTAAAATTATTCCTTTGTCTTTCTTAGATATAAAGTCAATTATTATAACTAGTTACTTTAACTAGATGCTGTCTCTTGGAGCTTGACACAAAGGAGAGGGAAGGAGAAGGACGTGCATGGATGAAAAAATTGGACATATGCCACCATTTCTAATAAAAAAATGCATATATAGTCCCTTACTTTGCTATTGCTTCCATGCAAGGAGGAACAAGAGAGGAGGCTCCCCCTCAATGCATCCACACATTGGCATGATTCAAGCCGTCGTGGCAGCCTCTATGGGCACTCATTGGTAGCTAGTCCTCTCTAGGGTGGGTTGTAGGTGTGGTTTTCCTCTTTGGGGGCCTTCATACCTGCGACTTGTTGGAATTCGGGGCCCTAGGATCTCCCAATACTAAAAACCTTTGAGCATACACACTTAATTAATCAAGATGATAAGAGAGATAGAATGAGATCTTGACACAAGGATAAGTAACGTAAGCAAAATGCTTACTCACTAAATATAGATGGCTGAATTACAACATGGGAGTACTACGCAACCATATGATGTGGTGCACTCACTAATGGAAGAATAGCCAAGAAGATGATGATACAGAATTTCAGATTATGCTGTTATAAATTGAATGTGTGTGAAGTGAATGAGCAACGAAGTGAACCTAACCACACAAGAAAGTGCAACAAATTTAAAACTCAGCAAACCCTAATTGTGAAATTAGGGTTTAAAACCCTAAAAATAGAAAATAAGGCTAACTTACAAAAGATAGCTGCCACCACCTTCTAGAAGACTCCTTGCTCCAAGAGAGTAGCCTCTCCTTCACCTTCCTTCACCTCCAAAGCTTCAAAACTCCAAAATTGACACAAGTAAGCATCAACTCTTGCTCCAAGATTGTCAAAAGAGTGCCCAAGGTGCTCTTGATATAGTTTTAGCCTCCCTCCAATAAAGCATGGCAAAGAACCAACAAAAAAACTGATCGCAATATAAAAAAGCCATCATCGGAGTTTGATTTTGCTTTTCCAATTAAAAAATAGCGATCGCCAAATTTTGTCCTTGCCTTCATTTAATCACCCAATTTAACTTGCTTTTGGTTAAGTTGACATAATAACCTAGCTTTTTGAGTTTGGTCCTTCAGAAAATGTTCTTCCTCCATTTTGAGCTGAATTAAGGTTTTGACTTTTCTCCCTATTCTGACCTCTGATGAAGAAATAAAGCATGCCACTAGATAGCTCTTGCCAAGCTCTATCTATCTAGCCTAAAAAAAAAATTTGCCCAAACTGTACAAAAAAATGCTAAGTCCAAAATGTACATTGCTAGAAGTGGACCATATGTACATTGACTTCCAACACCACTAGAGGCACAAAACCATTATTTTCCTATCAACCTTAATGGATCCAAACCTCCATCAGTGGGCACAAAGCATTCTTTAGTGTAGGTAATGGAGAACCTCAAAACCTAGTGGCTAAGATACATATACCTCCTCTAGGTATCCATTCAAGAATGCTTATTTGACATCCATCTGATAGAATGGCCATCGTTTATGTGAAGCCAGAGCTGGTACTACTGAGATAGTACTCATCATTGTATTCATGGAAAATGATCCAGAAAAGTGAATCCCCTCCAGTTGTGAGTAGCCTCGTGCAACAAATCTTGATTTTTACTTTTCCAAAGTACGATTAGCCTTGTACTTTAGCTTCTAGACCTACTTCTATTTGCATTGTAGCCCATGAATTTGGATCATGCAATGCGTCTTCTACATTGTTAGGTTCCTTTTCTTGTTCTTGAATGAGCTCATCCATCACGTCTATATTTACAATATGGGTGCTTTCCTTTCTCTGATTCTCTATTCTCTGTGATCATCATGGCTACTTCCAGTAGCGACTATCACTATAACTTGGATGAAACATGAAGAGATGTTGAATGCAAGTGCTTCTAATTGCTATGAAAGGATATCAATGGATATCCTTCTACCTATAATGATGGATCCCCATGGTCGAGTTTATAGTGATGGGGACTCAGATGAACAAATCATTATTGTTGATTCAATAGCCAGAGGAAGAACCATCAATAGTTGACATGGACGATCTAGGTGCTGAAAGTTTGACAAGAAAGGATAAGTTGAATAAAAGTACTACTGATCTTCTAAGGAAGGTGATATTTTTCTTTAAGAAATGGAGAGCATTTTCTAGAGATCCCCTCCCATGTTCTAAAGCTTCTATGATGGATGAAGAAATAGCATAATCCAAAAGAAATGACAACATTTAAAGACATGGCGGGTTTCGTCTTCTCAAGATTCGTTGAATAGAGCATAAGCTCAAAATAGGACAAAAATAATGAGCGAGTTCTCTTCCGATTAATAAAAGTAGAATCAAGTACTTTTTGGGATCAGGAGTTGATTTCGTCTTCTTCTCTAAACTTAAAGAATTTAAGCTATAAAAGGAGGATGAACCGACACCATAGAGGGGGCAGCAATCATTGAAGTCAAGATTAGTTTTCTTCCACCCTTTGACGACCGTACAACAGAAGAGGATGCTTGGATGCTCTAACATACAAGACTGTGCCCAAAAGTGACAACGACGAAGGGGTTACTCTGACCAATTATAGATTGCTGGCAAAACACTCATCTGGCTATGTTATCTGATGCTTAGCCCATCAGATTTGAGGCAGTACGATGTTCACTATCTCTCTGCAATCCCAAACTTTCGACTGTGGTGCTGATGTTCTGATGCATTGATCATGAACATTCTGAACTTGCTGGAGTTTGGTGCAGAAGATCTACTTTGAGGAACTGGATGCATGCGCAGTCAAAGGCAAGTGATCGCACGAAGGATCGGACACAAATTATTTTGGCAAAGATTGAAAAACAGAAATTGAACGACAATATTTGATGCAGATAAGTTATTTATATTTTGTATCAAGATCAAATATTTAATTCAACTGATATACTGTGAAGAAACGATTAAGATTATTCTGCACAACTGTTTGGAAATGTTAGGAGTATAAGAGCAATGTCAATCTTGTTTCTCATAAACGCCTTCTCCTTTTGTCAATGCTAACAGCAGACCTTCTTACACTATCTGTTGTCTTAAAATATCCCCATAGTTCTGATGCCTTCCCCGAGGATGAGAACATCTAACAAATTTCCACACTCCCTTCTGATCTTTTCACACTGATAAATTTTGGATCTTAAGTCTGTGTATGCTCGAAGTTGGATTTGTAATAACGTTTCTTTAATTATAACAAATTCATGATTTACTTTAGAAAACTTGAAAATAAATAAAACCAAAGCTTATTAGCATCTCCTTACATGATATACGACAGTCAACGAATCCATATGTTTGGATAATTGTGATGTACGCGAGCTTGCGCAGTCTATACTGATTGAAACTAAAGTTTTTTTGAAACATACATATGTCACTTGATGTACAAAATTAGTTGGATGCTCATCCCATAGACTTACTTTATAACATTATGACACATCCCATGATCTCAGTGACATAGGATGTGTGATCCTTGAACATAATTAGAAGGAAATTATTTGAAAGTGTTTAAATACGAAGTGAAATTCTGATGGGACAATTTCCAATTATAAGCAAGGTTAGTAGGAAAAGTGTTTTACTACTCATAACCTCAAGTAAGAAATAGAAAATTTATCAATTGGATGTAAAGAATGCTTCTTAAATGGAGACCCAGACGAGCTAATGAACATGGACCAACCATAGGGTTTTGAAGATAGTAGATACCCAAAGCGTGTATGCAAGTTACAAAATTCATTGTATGGACTCAAACAATCCTTCCTAGAGCACCACAATTTTTTGCTGTCTACCTTACAAAGTGTTGATAAATCAAAAGAAAAGTATACCCTCTTTGTATATGAAGAACCATCGTAATGCATGTGTAATTTTATGTATGTGGATGGCCTTATTCTTTAGAAAAGGAATGATCAAGGAGTTTCGTCACATGATAATCCAGATTTGAGATGAGCTTAAGATATCAAACTTAAGAAATTCAATTATTTCTCTTGCATAGAGGTGGTGTACAAACAAGAAGGTATTTACCTACTCCAAAGGAATTATATTCTCAACATTCAGAAACATTTGGGTTTTATCGATTGCAAGCTATCAACCAACGAAATGGAGATAAATTGAAAGAAAACCTCTATGGAAGGCGGTATGGTAGAGAATTTGAATTTACATAGACTAAATATGAGGTGCATGCTATATGCAATAGTTAGAAGACCAGACATTTGTTAAGCAATAAGAGTATTATCTTAGTTTAACATCACTTTCACATCTTGTAGTAGCAAAGAGGGTACTAATGTACCTAAATTAAAATAGTAATAAAGGTATTTCTATCCTTTTGAAGGTCACAAGCAAGTGAAAGCAGTCTAATGTACGTTGGTTAGGATTAAGAAAGATAAATGGAGTACTAGTGGCTATGCAATGTTGATAATTGGAAGGGTAATGTCATGGAAATCAAAGAAGTAAGAAATAGTGGACCTAACATCAATGAAAGCGTAGCAATGATCCATTTTGGGGATTGATGAAGCAAGAAATAGTGGACCTAACATCAAGGGAATCTTAATAATTATCAGTTTTTTGAAACATTTTGTGAGATAATGTGAACAAATAAGTTTCTTGAGGAACTCATTGTAGAAGGATCAAATTCCAATCAAGCGTACATAAGTAGTGTTTATCTTCATCGAATTTATCATTCCCTGCAAGGATTAAACACATTGAGCTACATTATTGATTTTCTAGATATGAATTTTCATGTAAATATGCTAAATTATAGCATGCCAACACACATCATTAGCTACCTCATATCTTAAAAAAGTCATTGGATTGAAACAATCTATAGAGTTTGAAACAATCTATTAGAGGATCGGAGGTTGGATAAGATTTCCAAGTTGAGGAGGCATAATAGAACTTCACGATTCAATAAGGAATTTAAAATTATGTGGGCATATGTGACCCACGTCTTTTGGCACAAGATTTATCAACCAAGTGATCCTCTAAATCTCTTCAAAACTAGTTTACATTTGTACCAATGTTTTAGGTGAATGGCAATTGGGTAGTTAACTTAAAAATTTAGCAGCATTTTTTAACAATAATAGAAGAATGTATTGTAATTCTAATTTTAGAATTCCCCACATGTTTATCTAACCAAAACCTTGCTTAAGCACGACTATTTCTCACTTAGTTTAGTTTTTGTATAAGATTGACACTATCAACATCGATACAGACCAAGAATAACTACAATGAATTGATAGCTTCATTTATTGACATTACCTTATGTATTTTAACTAATTTTAAGCTTTCAAGAAACCTTTTCTATTTTATCCAATATTCTCAATGTCGATTGAAGTTATCAAAGTGATGTGTATGGAAAAGCTACAACATTGCACATGCACCTCACAATGCATTGATCTTGGGAGGTCTATCAAAATCTAGGCTGCATTTATTCAATCGAATAATTGAAAAATACCAAATATGTTCGTTTTACTTGGGGTTCTCCAAATAAACACCAAAAAAAACGCACAAGTATACACATTCGATCGAAAAGCTTTCGATCAAAAGTTTTTCCAAAGAAAAACATTTCGATCGGAACATTTTCAATCGACATTTTTTTCGATCAAAGCTTTATGAACGAGAACTCATTTCGCACATGTTTGAGAGTCTAGAAGCTCTTGACTTTTCTTCAAAGATAAAATTAGTGTTTTTGTTTTACAGATTTGAAAGTACATATACGCATATGTGTGTATGCATGTGCATGTCATACACACACATGACACATATACAGACACAAACATGTACACATGTACACACAATATCACACACACACATATAGATACTTGGACATATACACACACATATAGACACACACACATACACTCACATGCATGCATACATGCATATGTATACATACATAGACATGTATACACACACATGCACATACATACAAACATATGCATATACACACATGCACATACCTACATATGCATATACACACATGCACATGCATAAATATGTATACACACACATTGGCATACATACTTAAATGCATTCATACACATACATGGATATGTTTACATACGTATCCTTTTTAATTGTGTGTGTGTCTATACACACACAAATAGACACACACACATACACTCACATGCATACATACATGCATATGCATACATACATGCATATGCATACATACATAGACATGTATACACACACATGCACATACATACATACATATGCATATACACACATGCACATACCTACATATGCATATACACACATGCACATGCATACATATGCATACACACACATGTGCATACATACTTACATGCATTCATACACACACATGCATACGTATACATATGTACACACATGCATATGTATATATACATAAATACAGGCACATACACACAATAGATTGACTTGAGCCTAAAAAAAAGCAAAGTTAACCATTCAAATGATTCAAGTTAATAACTGATAACCATCCCTTTTTCATGGAAACTTTTTACCTTTATACTCACATCTAAATCAATCAACTTTCAAAATAACCTCTACAAATATAAAAAAGTAAAAATTCATTAGTATGTGCTCGAAAAAATATTAAACTATATCATAAAAAGTAAAATAATTTATTACTTGTTTATATCTTTTTTTAGTAAGTATCAAACGTTTGAGTGCATAAGTCGATTTCTATCAAAAGTTTGAGTCCCTCTTGATGTGATTGTCTTGATGCCAATATCTCAGCTAACAGAAGGTTCATGTTGTATCAATACAATACAACTTCCTAAAGAAGATCTATGGATATGTGAAGCTGTATTGTATTAATACAACACGAACCTTCTCTTAGATGATATGTAGCCCTGGATGCCTTTGATCTTCACTTATTAATACCTTTTGAACCATTGAATTATAGAAAAAAACATAAAATCTTTTCCAACAATTTCAATAGTTTTTAATTCACAATCATGCACACACATATATATGCACATACACAATCATATTATATTTTCACTCACAATCATATAACATACAAGCACATACACATACACATACACATAGTATTGTGAAGTAAGCATCAATATTGATTCAAACAATCACAATACATTTTTATTCACAATCATACACACACACATACACAATTGTGAAGTAAGAATCAATGTTGAATCGAAAAATCACAATAGATTTCATTCACAATTATACACTCAACTACACATACATATACTATTATGAAGTAAGAATCAATATTGATTCAAACAATCAAAATATATATTAGTCACAATCATACACACACATACATACACTACTGTGAAGTAAGAATCAATGTTGAGTCAAACAATCACAATAGTTTTTAATCTGCAAACAAATATATTTTTCTTTATGCTTTAAGTACAAAAGTTAATATGTATAGCAAGGGTTTATACTTTGTTCTATCTACGACACTATAAGTTCATAAAAAACAAAGTAACTCTTATGAAAAATGAGTCTACTTGTGTTGTCCTATAAAAAAGTATTGGACCAAACTTGTTTCGATCGAAAATTTTCCGATCGATAAATTTTTTGATCAAAAACTTTTTCGCTCGAAAATTGTTGAATTACCGTGCAAAAAGTATTCACTCATCTTCAAATAAGCTGATGTGGAACTTAATAATTTAGTCAAATAATGGGGGGTTGCCATAAAATTCTGTTATTGTTCACGAATAAACGAATTGTCGAATAATGAATAATGCAACCTAGATCAAAATCATTGGTGTGTAAGGAAGTTCTGGATACTCCCATCAGAGACCCCTGATTTCCTATATGTGTGTGCATGTATATATTTATATATATAACATATATGCACATGCACACACACATACAGACATACATATATACATACATACATTCATACATACATTCATACATACATACATACATAAATACATAATACACACCTACATGCATACATACATACACACCTACATACATACATATATATATACATACATACATACATACATACATACTTACATACATACCTGCATACATAAACAAATACACACACACACACACACACACACACATATATATATATATATATATATATATATATATATATATATATATATATATATATATATACAAACACACACATACATACATACATACACACACACACACACACATATATATATATATATATATATATATATATATATATATATATATATATATATATATATATATATATATATATATATATACTTATGGACACACATGTGCATACACACAAACATAGATAACCACCATTGCATTAGGTTGCTTCTTCATTGATAGAGCGGGGTTTACTTGGGTTAATTTCTATCAACATTTTGTGATACGTCATTTAACCTTTGACTCCATGATATGGGGAATGTATTCTGAACACAAAAGCGTATTTGTACCTGAATACGTTCTTTGGACACCTTATATTTTGAAAACCATGTGGTTGTTCCATGCAATAAATTTCACTAGGGTCATTTGTTTTCGATAAAATTCATCTCCTTTGTTCTTGGCACCAATGTAAAATTTGATTCTCTTGAAGTTCATTTAATTCATCTCTCATTGCTTCATTCCATTCTTGAAACTTGGTTGCGTCTTCTTAAATTTTCGTCTTCTTTTATAATCCTTTTTATATAACCTTAATTGTTCATCATTAATGAATCAATTGTAAATATCTCAAGAAGATATTTTTTATGGATTTATGCCTTCTCTAATGGGAGTTATTAACCACATTTGTCTTACCAATCTAATGAGTGACTTTGATCTTCCTTATTTTATCAAACTTTTAACTTCCATCTTGCGCTTTCTTCGAATATACTCACAGTTCCTAATCATCGTTTATGTGTTTATCCTTGCTTATCCTCTCGTCCTTCCATGATTGACTTGGCTTGATGATGACCTACCATCGATTCTTCCAATCGATGTAGATTATCTCCTTGAGCTAATATCCTAGTTCATTGTTTCGTTCCATGTAAATCTAGTCTTTAATCCTCCTCATATTCAGGTTTTGCTTTGTTTACAGCGTGGTCTTCATCATGCATAGAAATCTCTGGAGCATTGAATTTGGATAATATACTTTAAAGAATTGGATTTGTACCTTTACTATACCATGATCTAGGAACCTTGGAAACTTTCTTCTATTTTGTGTCTACACATGCAATGTCAATAGTCCTAATATATAAGGCTCTTTCCCCCTATAATGATCACTTTATTCAATGAAAGGAGAGAAAATGAACTTTCAAAGTGGAGAACTTGATTCCTTAACTTCTAGAGAGTGGAAATGGTTTCTTCAATATAGAACATTCCATGGAATAGAGAAGAACTACAATTATATCTTGTTACTATCTACTATCACAAGCCCATAGACAATAGTACATGAATTGAGCATAATGTATTAATCCATCTAATTCATATGAACATTCATGTGTAGTTCTTAAGAGCTTATTGATAGAACTTGAAAACTTGTCAAAACGATACCTTGGCATACAAGCTTTGTCGCAATTTCAATATAGCTCACAACTTGTCAAATTGGAATCATGCCCAAATGATTATTGAAGAGAGAAATGTCTTCTAAACTTGAGTGAGACATATAAAAAAGTAGTTTTAAATTTCAAACCTTGATTCATTATTGTGAATCTTAGAATCGAAAATCATGCTAAACTAAGCAATAAGCTATCTTGATCCAATTTTTCTTCCTTAGAATAAACCATATTTTTAGAGCTATGATCATCTCCCAAATGAGGAACTTCTAGAAATTTCACATTGTTTGATATACATATAGTGTCTTCAATGTAATAATCATCCCAAAAAAAAAGTTGCACCTTGTTTAGATGTAAAATTAAAAGAATTCTTTTATTAATCCCTTTGATTATCTTAAAGGTCCACAAAACCTTTAGGTTAATTTAGAAGACTATTGCACTTGTAACGACAAAAAATGACTCCATTATTTTAGATGAATTTTAAAACTACATCTTCAAAAATAGAGGTGGTAGCATTGAAACCTTGACAGATCTCATCTTCTTCTTTAGAGGAAACTAAAGCTTCATCATCATCCAAACACATGTCAAACTTCTTGGGATTACACATTTATTTTCTTGTTTTCCTTTGAGATGTGCTAGATACATGATCAACAGGCTTTTGCATTAGAAGTTTAATTGTTGACTTCCTAGAATGACACGCCTTTGTTAATGTGAAATCATAAAGAAGAATTGCAACCTCCTACAATTTCCTTTTTGATGCACTATAAGTGGTCTTTCTACTTTCTTATCCTCTATGATTTGAGGGTCGCACTATCTCTAGTATATATTTACTAAGCGTCCTAGTTTTGGTATTACAACAATGAATACTAATTGAAGCTAAATTTTCTTGATGTTCATCCATTGTCAAACATAATACCATAGAAAATCAAAATCTCCTTCATAATCTATCTCCATGATTTATAGCCACAAGTGTCCGTGCAATCATCTATCCTCGCTTACCAAACCATTGTGCTTCCCTTTGCCTTGAAATTCTAGAACCCATATCCATTTTCCTTTTAAGGGGATGAAGAATACTTTGTAATTCAACTGTAAAATTTGAGCATTTGATATTTGTTGATATATTTATGTACTGATATATGTGAATAGACTAGGACTATCGGGGCACTTTTTCCCTCTTTAGGAGATTTTTTTCCCCCTAACTTGTATATATGCCTATTGCTCTAACCGGTTTCTTATCTTTGTACATTCTTGTGGTAATACATTCAATATTGTGTGTTGTGCTCCAAACGTGTTCTTCTTCCTTGTGCTGTTTGCATGCTTCCGCAAACACCTAACTCCAACAATTGGTATTAGAGTAGGTCATTGGTTCATCTAGGGCATCGTTGATAGCTCTCTGGTCACATTCTCAAAATCGCACGAAATTTGGTGAGCATACTCAGGGTGATTATGAGATCAAAATAGCTTTGCTAGGTAGTACTGAAGCCATGATCTGAGCTTGTTTCGGCCTCCAAATGTACTATCGTAGTGCTTGTGTAGGCTATTTTGTCTTTTTGTGCCAAAGATATATATAGGTTTTGGTTTGTCACTATAAGCATCTCAAAGTCTTCTATAGGTTTAGCAAAACGCATCAAGGTAGTTATGTTCAACTTCTTCAGATATAGTTATTTTTCCACATCAAGGTATTTTAGTCAGTGGCCGTGGTTGAAAGTAGCTATGTATTTTGTATGTTGGTTGTTGAGGATAAGTTGGATGATATGAATTACCCATTGTGGGCTTATATTATGTGTCATGTTTTGGTCCCAAAAGGACTATGTAATATTGTGTAGGGTGTTGAGAAACATCCTATTGTACTTGCAAATATAGGTACTGAAGCTGATGCAAATGGCATCAAAGATGGTGATATTCTGTAGATTCGTGTTCATGCTGCAGTTCCTGTTGCACCTTTTGTAGAGAAAATTCACTAGGATGGTAGAGATGCTCAGGCACATGCATTGATAGCTTTGTCTTTCAAATGTTCCATTATTCCTCACATTTCGCTCTTGTACAACAACTAAGGATGCTTGGGATACACTTACCACATTGTACTAGGCTAGGAATCAGGCTCCTGTTGCTTGCCTCTCAAAAAAATTGGAGAGTGAGCATATGAATGAGGGTGATTCTATGGATAATTTTCAAGAAAAGATCAAAGATTTGAAGGAACAATTAGTTTCTGTTGATGAAGTCTTGCCTGATACTTCACTTGTGCATATTGTTTTGAATGGTCTTCCCAATTCATACCAGAGTTTTGCTTCTACTCTTCATTTGATGATGAAAGGCAATCCAAATGCCTTATCATTTGAGGAGTTAGTCTCTGTTCTATTGCAGATAGATCAGTCTAGGCAGAACAGGTCCATTATGCGTGTTGTGGATCAAGCTTTCTTGGCTAGTCAGAAGGGCAAAGGTAAATGGAGCTCTTCTACTAGTAAGTAGAAATCTGCTAATTTTGCATTATAAAAGAAGGATGAAATAGATGAAAAGAAAACTAAAAAGAAAGACTTGTTTTGCAAGTACTATAAAGCAAATGATCATTTCATAAAGAATTGTCCAAAATAGGCTGTAAAAGAGGCAAAGAAAAAAGAGGCTAGAATGGTTAGTTCTCTACACCGAAAATAGAGTCCACTAATCTTGTGCAAAATGAACAATGGGCATTTACTACTATTTGCAATTATGACCCATCTTCTCATGAGTAGTGTATGTCTACAATAGGCTCAGTTTTTTGGTACTTTGATAGTGGGGCAAGCAAACATATTACCTCGTAATTCAGTTTCTTCACTTCACTTGAGTGTGCCCCTACAGGGAATACTGTCACATGTGCCAACAATTGATCTTATCCTGTTATGGGTGTTGGTAAGATCATTCAAACTATTGCTGATAGTAGTTCGTTTATGTTGTCAGATGCTTTATTTGTGCCAGGGATCAAGATAAATATATTATCAGTCTTTGGATTAGACAAGATTGGTTTGTTTCTGAAATTTGTTGATGACGGATGTTCAGTTCATGATCTATCAAATGGCGATGTGATTATTGCTTTTGGCATTTTATGTCGTGGGTTGTATAAGCTCATAGACTATGAAAAATCTGTGAATGATTTAACATGTGTAGTACATGATTCTCAAGCTATGTCATATGCAAAGGTTTGGCATGCATGTTGAGGCCGTCTGAATTTTGCTAGTTTGCTACACCTGCAGAAATCTGAACTGGTATCCTCTTTGCCCAAACTTGAGGCGCCCAATAAACATGTATGTGAAGGCTATATTTTGGGTAAAATGCATTGTTCCTCATTTGCAAAAGATGGTTTAGTTGAAGCTACTCAAAAATTGTAGCTTGTTCATAGTGATGTCTGTGGTCCTATGCAGACACCGTCTTTTGGAAACTATCTTTACTTTGTAACTTTCATTGATGATTTTTCCAGGCATGCATGGGTATATCCATTGAAAGAAAATTTCAAAGTGTTTATGTGCTTCAAATAGATTTTAATTTTTGGCTAAAATTCTGTTAGCATGTAAAATGGGAACCCTCCATTTTGATCGAGGGAAATATATGTCTTCTAACTTTAATGAATTTTTCAATAAACGTGGGATAAAACATCAGTGTACAATGCCGTATACATGTCAATAGAAAGGAGTTGCTAAACACAAGATCAAATTACTCATGGAGATGGCAAGGTGTATGGTCAAAAGTCAGGCTTTACCACATAGTTTCTAGCTTGAGGCTATTATGTGTGCAGCATATGTGCTTAATAGGTGTCCCACTAAAGCATTGTAGTCTACCACTCCATATGAGGCTTGGCATGGTTGCAAGCCATCTGTTCTTCATCTACATGTTTTTGGTTGTCTGGCATATGCATTTGTGCCTGAACAACATCATAAAAAATTGTATGATAAAGGAGTGAAATGTATTTTTGTTGGGTATAGTTCTGAAAGAAAAGGCTATCATCTGTATCATCCACAAACTAAATGCGTTTTGGTTAGCCGTGATGTTGCTTTTGTGGAAAATGCTATTCAGCCATTACTTTAATGTACTAAGGACACATGTGTTAGCTCTAAACACATGTATGATACATCTAGTGCTGGTCCTAATGAGGCAACTTCTTAGCCTTTACATATTTCATGTGATGATGCACATCAATTCATTTCTAATGAAGAATTACATGATACACTTGTTGATGAGAGAGCTCATATTGAGGAGGCAAAAACTATGCCAAAATGGCTAGTCTAGACTTTGCATGATAGCAAATTAGATGCACCTCTGTCATATCATACTCAGTTAGGTTTTCATAGTGCCTCTTTTGCATCAGATTGCTATGCTATGGTTGTCTCTAGTTTCTATGATGAGAATGAGCCTCTTTTGTTTGATGAAGCACAAAATTTTAAAAATTGGATGGTTTCTATGTAATCAAAATATGATGTTATCATGAAAAATAGTACATGGTCTTTATGTGACTTGCCTCGTCACAAGAAGGCCATTGGCACTAAGTGTGTATACAAGCTGAATCATAATCCTCATGGAAGAATTGACAGGTATATGGCTAGGCATCTTACAAAGGGATATGCACAAAAAAGAGGCATTGATTTTTGTGAGATCTTTGCTCCTACTTGCCGAATGACTACTATTCATAGCATATATGCACTTACCCATCATGGTTGGAATGTACATCAGTCGGACATTATAACTACATTTTTGAATGGTGACTTTCATGAAGAAGTGTATGTTCTTTAGCGCCATGGATTTGTTCAGAAACGGCATGAAAACCAGCTGTGCTAGTTGAAAAAGGCATTATATGGGTGTAAACAAGCATTACGTGCTTGGTATGAAAAGATACATGCCTATCTGATTGCACATGGTTTTGAGAACAATCCAATAGAGCACTTTATATGTTAAGTGTGCTAATAATGTGCTTGTGATCTTTCGCTACTTGATTGGTATGTGCCTACTTGGACTGTTTTATTCCAAGGGGGATCACTACTACGAGATTTACATGCATTTTCTAACTCTGACTCGGCTCATTGCTTTGACACTCGTGTGTTCACTATTGGCTTCTGTTTCATGCTTGGTAGCTCATGTATATCTTGGTTGAGCAAAAAGCAGCCTACTCTGGCTACTTCTAGTTGTGAGGCTGAGTATAGGGAAGCTTTCACAATGACTATTGAGTGTGTGTGGCTTAGATGCCTTATAGCTGATTTGGGTGTTGGTTAGTCTTTTGCCACCACCATCTTCACTGATAGTCAGAGCGCATTGGTAGTGGCGAGGAACCTTGTGTTTCATGATTGCACTAAGCACATTGAGGTGTATTATCATTATCTAAGGGAGAGGTTCTCTGCTAGAAAGATCAACTTGTCATATGTACCCATGTAGGAGAACATTGTAGACCTTTTCACAAAGGCTTTGCCTAGGGAGAACTTTGAAGCTTTCTACAAAGCTTTGGGCTTACTTCCTTTTGTGGAGTAATTCTACATAGCCTGACACTTCCTTATACATGAGTTCTAGCTCCTTGTTCACTGCATCACTCTCAGTGGGATTTGTTGATATATTTAGGTAGTGAGGTGTCTGAACACACTAGGACTACCGCACACTTTTTTCCCTCTTTAGGAGGTTTTTCCCCCTAGCTTTTATATATGCCTATTGCCCTAATGGGTTACTTATCTTTTTGCATTCTTGTGGTAATAGATTCAATATTGTGTGTTGTGCTCTGAGCTTCTTCTTCTTCCTTGAGCTGTTCACGTGCTTCTATAGATGTCTAACTCTAACATTTGGAGAAGATCTTTGAATTCCAACATCCTATGAAAGGGTGAGTCAATTCCCCAAGAACCTCCAATAAGAAATTCTATCATTTCTTGTTGATAAGTGAAATAGGTTGCCCACCAAGATACATCATTAACACCTAAATATACTCTAGAATGCTCTATAGATTCCCTCTTCTCCTCAAGTTCATAGTACCACTCACATATCTTGTCTTCCATAGTCTTTTATTGCAAAAATCCTTTGTGCTCCTAAGATGTCTATTGTGTAGCATCTTCACGAGACTCCTGGGGACCTCAAACCCCCTCTCCCACCATAGAAGGGACTGTATGGGAGCCATATCTAGGGTTTCCCCCCACAGGATACCACTCAACCTTCACTCTCTGCTTCATGCCTCTATCTCTGAAGCCGAAATCATTGAGGTCATTGATGCCCTCCCTTCAGGTAAAAGCCCGGGACCCGACGGGCTCACTAATGAGTTCTTTAAATCCTTCAAGTTGGTGGTTGCCACCCCTCTTCGTTTGGTTTGGCAAGAGGCACTCAAGTTTGGCGCGCTTCCTTCTTGTCTCAACAATGGCATTATCAAGTTAGTACACAAAAAAGGGGAAAAGAACAGAATAGAGAACTGGTGTCCCATTACAATGCTCCAAACAGGATACAAGATCATCACCAAAGTCATTGCCAACAGAATCTCTTGCCACTTGAGAGCGTGGTTAAGCGAGGACCAAAAAGGTTTCATCAAAGGCAGGTCAATTTTGGAAACCATTATAGATATCTGGGAAGGTCTTGAATTTGCAAATGAGTCTAAACAAGAAGTAGTATTCCTCAAGATCGACTTTGATAAAGCCTACGATAGGCTAGAATGGGACTATATTCTACAGTCGCTACAAGATCTTGGATGTAGTCAGAAATTCACCAAGATGATCGCGACCCTTCTCGGAAACGCATCGACCCAAATTAACATTAATGGAAAACTTTCAAAGGTGATCAAACTTAGAAGATCTATCAGACAAGGGTGCCCATTGGCTCCCCTTCTCTTTGCCATTGCCACGGAAGGGCTTAGCAGGCTGGTGGAGCATCAGGTGGAAGCTGGTAACATTAAAGGCCTTCGTTTGCCGCATGACCACAGTCAGATCACCATGAGACTTTTTGCCGATGATATGAACGCTTTTGTTCACAATGATAGTACCAGCCTGGAGACGTTCTGGAAGTGTCTTGCTACTTTTTGTGAAGCCTCTGGATCCATAATCAACCACTCTAAGACCGCCTTTAGAGCTATTGGTGGGTCACAGCCCGACCTTCTCATTGATCATGGCTGTCAAATCATTCCGCAGGGCCAAATTTTTCGGCTTCTTGGGATTCCCTTGGGGTTTGGCGTCTCTATGGAACAACGGTGGAACTGGGTGCTTGCCAAACTTGAAAACAAGCTTAACTATTGGAGAGGTATGCAAATCAATCTTGCTGGTCGTGCTATGGTTATCAACACGTTCCTCTTATCATCTACCATTTATTTCCTTTCTTGTTGGAGACGGAAAGAGCAAGATCTGTCCAAACTGGATAGTATTTGGAGAAACTTCCTTTGGACGGGCGACCACAATAGGAGGGGGGGGGGTGCCTAAAATCAAATGGTCCATTTGCACCAGCCATAGAGATAGTGGGGGACTTGGTATCTTGGACATTGGGTGCATGGCTAACAAACTGTCGGCCAAATGGATGATTAAGGCTTGGTGCAACGGGGAGGCCTCGTGGGCCAAGTTGATCTTCAGAAACAAGAATGAGTTGGCGCTCATGGGTTTCCCAAATTGGAAGAATCTTAACATCTTGACCTTGCTGTTTTCCCCGATCCCCGTCTTCCCGAAAGGCTCTAATCTGGTGTGCTCCCTTTGGAAGAGTTGGAATAAAGTCAAAAGCTTCACAAGAATAAGTGAAGACTGGAAGTGGGCTGCCGGTATCAGACAAAACGACTCTATCTGGTTTCCGATCCATGGCATCCGGAGTGTGAAATCTTGGAACATTCAAAATGCCAAGAAGCTATGGAACAAAGGCTTCAAAAAATGGAAACATCTCTGGAAACAAGACACCAACCGCTGGATCAACTTTGAGGATATTGACCCTAGCATCAACATTTTGCATGAAGAATGGAACACTTTGCAAAGCAGATGTCTCGCCTGGGACCGACACAAAGTTCGCCTTCTCATGGGACACGACATGTCGAGCTCGCTTGGTCTCAAATGGCACAATGGGAATAGCCTATCAAAAATCCCGAACATCAAAGAAACGATCGACTATCAGGTTAACCTCAACAAAAAGTGGTGCCTGTCATGGACGCGGCTTCGGTGGGACATGAAGTTCATGGCTATCTAGCACCCCCTCATAGAAATCAAAAAGTCTGTCCTCTTATGGCAAATTCTTCATCATGGAATCTGGACCAACCTTAAGGCTAGCAAAATTTGTGGGATCCCTCCCTGGTGCAAACGCTGCTACCGGTCTATCGAAGATGTTTCACACATCTTCTTTACCTGCCCCAACTCCAACAGACTCTGGCAGGTGGTTGGAAAGAGAATTAGACTTCAAAAACGTCTCAGTTGGCAGCAAGCCCTGCTGGGAGAAGCGATCGGGTGCTCCGCGACTCTCTGGAACGCCATCAGAGGGGAGGTCCTATGGAAAATCTGGCGGGAAAGATGTGCTTTCAACTTCGGTGACTCCCCCAAGGCGTGGTCAATTGAGAAATCGCTGTTCCTCCTTGGCAAAAGGATTGTCAACTGTAAAAAATCCCCCCCCTTTAGGCATCATCAAGTACTCCTTTTGATCGATAACAAGCTTAAACCCAAGTGGGCCCCACATGAGGGTGATGAGAGGGTAATTAACCTTCTTTGTAATGTCATCTAAGCTATGTAAAAGCTTCCCCTGCTTTGTGGGATTTGGGGGGTCCCGTGGGCACTAGTCCCCTTCTCTTGTACTTTTCTTTATTTAATTCAAGTCCGGGAGAGTAGGCTAATGCCGAACTTCCTTTATATTAAAAAAAGATGTCTATTGTGCACAAATCACAATAAGTTTTCGAATTCTCTATAAAAACTTGCAACCTTCAAGAGGCTCCCATTGACATGATGATCAATATTGCTTTCCAAAAAAAGGAGCTAAACTATCATTTTAGTAGACTTTAACCTCCTCTATAGAATTAGGTGGACGTTTGATTGCTAACTCTTGAATCCAAAGATAATTAAGTTATATATGAACAATAATATCAACAAGAAATGACCATTGAAGCAAGGAAATAAAGTCACTTTTCTATGAAAGAATGGGACTACTGATATTGTATACACATAAGACATCATCCCTCACAACTTAGAAAATGAAATGAAATTACCAATTCCACACTTGGATTCACTTAACTTCTATTTTCGAGTGGTATGGATTGACACACAACATGAGTTGTTTGTTTAAAATAGAGAATAGAGATGATCCAACGTAACAAACTACTATGTGTAAACAATCAAGTTTGAACTCAAAGAAAAGCTCCCTCTATTATTCTTTATATTTAATGTATTTTCACTATATGCTCTTATTTAAATTCTTTGGTTAGCTAAATAGATGGCCCACTCATGCCTTGATCATCGATCCAGACCAAAGAAGAAATTATATAGGGATGTAAGCAATGAGGGAAAAATCTTCTAGAATAGATCCACATATTTGTTGGGCTAAATATCCAGCAAGAGTCCTCTAGGATCTTTTGTCCTGCTCATCAACCCTCTTTGTGTGGGGGACATTACTCTTGCTCTTTTTAGAGAGTGATTCACCTGACTAAACGTTGGGATATGCTCTAGCTCTAGAAGGTGATATTTCCCATGGTTAAGCTCTAAGCATAGATTGAATTTTGTTCTACTAACCACCTCCTCGAAGGGGGAAGGTATGGCCCTACATGATGCACTAAGGAATGAGTTCCCACAAACTTTTAATCAGATCAGATCCACAATGGTGGATTCTACAACCTATGCTTTGATTTCTCTAGCCCCTATTGGGCAGGCTAAAGGCTATGTGGGGAGTTCATCGAAGGTCCTTGGTGATGGTGGTACTTACTCACTAGTGAGGTCCTTTGTTGAAGCTATTAAGTTTATTGCATCTTTCATAAAACCTCTTTTCAATTTTGGTGGCATTTCATGTAACACTTTCTATCCTCTTTCTTGTTTCAACACAGGTAAGAAGAAATAATGGCTAGATGAGGATTTGCATAAGCTCAATGTTGACTCTCATAAAAAAGATATTGATGGTTTCACTCTTATCATTGATACTAACTCATTGGATATTTGACCATCTCAACTATGTGATAGATTTGTTATTGGCTTGTGTCATGGACCTAGATCAACACAAGAACTAATTAAACAATGGATTAGGGTTAATTGGGAAAACGTAACATTTTTGGTTAAACAGATTCAATATCTAACCAATGGCTAATTTTTTTTTGTGAAGACTCAAGTAGTGCTCTAAAGGACAGTGGCTAATAAAAAACACCCTAATGAAATTCTTGAAATGGTTTTTTGGATTCAATCCTAGAGGTTCTAAACTAGCCAAGGTGCCTATTTGGGTTGAATATCCTAATCTCATAGTTTAATTTTTCCCATGGCTAGATATTCTTAGTGGTCTCTAAGGAAGAGTTCTTGGACAGAGATATAGGGAGAATATCAACCGTAAATGGGATCCTCAAGTTATGATGGATATTGATACTGCTAAATCCATTAAAACTATGTTGTTAATCAAGCACTCTAATGATAGAATCTTGCATGAGCAAAAGCTGGTCTACAAAAATCTTCCTAGTGTTTGTTTTAACTATTATGATAGGTTCATTCAATTACATATTTCCCTCTACGTGTGGACAAATTAGTGGCTCAAGAAGAGACCAAGGCTAATCCTTAGGGTATTGTAGCTCTTCGTAAGATCAACCCTGAATCTTCAGGTATGAAAAGCCTCTTGCTAAAAAGAAGTAACAAAGGGAGTAACTCTTTTGAGTTTCTACTTGAAGAAGTATTCAATCCTTTTGATTCTAACATTATTTATGAGAAGGCTGATGTGAATGCTAGCGATAAGGAAAATCTTGAACCTATTTTGTGAGTATGATAATCACATGGATTCTAATCATCACCCTAAATATAATAATACTTAAGAAAAAGATGTTGGTGGATGGACTCAACTAGTTAGTAAGAAGAAAAATGATAACATGTTGGGGGTTAACTCTACTAACTGTAGCTCTACTTGTCCACATACCAAAAACGTGGCTCAGCTTGATGCTCTTTTAACTCCAGAACTTAATCATTATGATCAATCTAAAATAAATGAAATGTAGTAAAACGATTATGTTGAGGAAGATGTCCTTGTGGACCACTATAATGAGGAATGCCACACTAGTGGAAAAAAATGGTAATCCCAAAAGGAAGGAGACACTTAGAATCTCTCTTTTAATGTCTACACCTTCTAAGAATTACAAAAAAAATGTTTTTTTTTTCTCTCCTAAAGGATCTTATTGTTTGTCTTAGACATGAACCCAAACTAGATCATAGATTAGTGTGTGTTGGAATAAAAGCATGAATTGCTAAGGTTTTCAGCTTGAGGGTTATCCTAAGGTTCCACCTTAGAAAGTATAGTGAGTGTGACATGTGGCCATAATGCACACGCACTCTATTTTCTAAGGGGGATCCTTTGAATAACCCCCAAGCATGAATTGCTAAGGTTCTTACCTTGGGGGTCATCCTAAGGATACATCTTAGAAAGTAGAGTGAGTGTGCATCATGACCACATGTCACACTAGAGCACTCTAGAAGCTTTTTGATCTAAGAGCAAGAGGATAAATAGGATGGGAGGAGAGTAGCACACACACCATTATTTTTAAATCCTCTTGCTTCTACATGAGAAATCTTCTAAAGTGCTCGTGTGAAATGTGGCCATCATGCATACTCCCTCTACTTTCTAAAGTGGAACAAGCCCCTAGAGCATGGTAGCAATGGATAGATGAGTATCTCTTTGATCTAGGTTTCACAATACATGCTTTTGGTGCTAGCTTTTATGTTCTAAATAGTGGAGGGAAGACAATTGTGCTTGTACTCTATGTAGATGACCTTGCAATTACAAGAAATGATGATGCTCTTCTTCAACAGATGAATGATGCCTTGAGTTCAAAATTTGAAATGATAGACTTTGGCTTAATGCATTAATGCTTAGGCCTTGATGTACGATAGGAACAAGGGAAGCTTTTCATCACTCAACTAAAGTAGGCAAGACAGATGTTGAAGGCATTCAACATGGAGGATTGCAAGGAGATTTCTACACCTATAGAGATCAAATCAGAATTATCTATTGAAGATACTTCACCTCTAGTGGATATTAGAAGATATAGGAAATTAGTCTCATCTACTTGAGCAATAGCACACTAGACATCTCCTATGCTATTGGAGTATTAAGAAGGTTCTCTAATAAGAATTTCCAAACTCATTGGAAGGCAAGCTAGTTGTTTTATACCTCCTTTTCCCATGATATTATTAGCTTCCAAGAGCTCAAAAGTAAGTGGGGAAAACCTCTTTTTTAATTCCAAAAGGGTTTCTTCTACTCATGAATGGTTTTACACAAATTTCTCTCGTAAGTGTGATACTTCCATTGGTGTGGTATCTTCCCTCTTCCATCTCATAACTAGTGTGCTTTATAACCCCATCAATCAGTGGGTGGTTGTTCAACTTGGAACTCCTTTCAACTACTCCATTATAAGCATTTATGCTATTAACTCTTCATTGCTTACAACCAACTATCAGAAAGAGTTACATTTCCTAGCTAGTCCGATTCTTGTGATGAGTGATTTTAATGTGATGAAAAATCTCACTGATAGGTACAAGATGAAAGGAAATTTCATTTCTAGTGAAGAAAATATGAGTGGTTCATTTTATCTTCCAAGAATCTTATGGCTATCTCCCTTAATATTGGTAATACCTAGAATAATACACAAATTGGTGACCAATATCATTCAGTTGCACTTGATATATGCTACTTCAATGCTATTGGGATATAAGTTTTGATGTTGATCAATCTCTTTTGTTGTTAGATCACATCTACCTTAATATTACCCTTTAAATGGAGAGGCCTCTAAATATAGCTGGTTGGCATTATCCATAGCTAGTAATGCTATTGGTTGGCTTATTAAATATTGCATTGATAAAGGTCTCATTCAAGGAATTCATAACCCCATTTCACTCAACCTCCAAATGTTTGATGATTATTATGCTTCTAATTTATTGGATTGTTTGTTCACTTTGTGCAATCTCCAAATGTTTGCTTCTAATTATGCTTATATTGTTGTGAAATTATCCAATAATATATTTTCTCTAGATTTCTTGGTATTTCCATGGGTTTCAATGTGTCATTCTCTGAAAGATGGTACTAGATCATAGATATATTTATAAGTAAATCCTTCAAGATTTACTCTCTTCAAAGTTCCCTTTTTAGTAGAATATTTTTCTCACACCATTTTCTTGTTCCTTTCTCACCTACTTTTTGGCTTTCTAAAAACCTTCAGAAAAGAAAATGCTTCATGCTATCTTGATTACTTGGAGATTCCTTTGGGGAGGTACTTCCACTAGATCCTCCAAATGTTCCTCAAGAGATGTTATTTTCTTAAAAGTGTGGATGTGTTGCATCCCTCTAAAATGGGAAAAAAAATTCTCTAAATGGATTCTTAGAGCTAGAATCTATTGACTACTAGACTTGCTTGATTAAAAGAAAAAAAATATATTTGTTTCATGAAGGATTACATACCTTGGAGAAATCATGATCTTTGTGATACCATTTTCTATCCTCATAAATTTTATCCTACTGGCAACATTCTTTTTTGTTACATGTGGCAGGCTTGGACGTATTTGAAAGGTAATAGTTCTATTAATTTTGACTTTTTTTAGAAATACTAACTTTTTTGCACAAGAATTTTTATGGATCCAATCGCTCTCTCGAAATGCTAACTAATTAGCCTCTATCAAAGAGCACAAATGCAAGTAAAAAGGATTGAGTACCTAGTTGGATTTTTTTCAAGGAGAATGACTTGTTGTTTGTGCATCATTTGATGATTCTACCTTATCTAGCTTACCCCGATCATAAATAATTAAATATCAAAGATGATTCTAACAAGTATATCAAATTCAAAGCTTAAAGAAAAAAATTGAGGAAAATCATTCACAAACATGATTATAAATGGAAATTCTAATGGAAGTTCCATTAGTGGGGTTATACATCAAACTGCATCTAGGACTCTCCTTATAACTCCAACCTTTTGGTTCTTCTGTGGCTCTTAATCCATAATGTTGTATGGAGTTTCATCAAGTCAAGAAAGGCTAGTATTAATGATGGTCATCTCATTTTCTATGGACAAGAAGAGGAATTATTTTAGCTCTTCTACCAATGCAAAAATGCTTATAATTTTTTGTTATTGATAAAGGAAAGTTTCAATGCCATGAATATCCACTCCATGAACTACCAAGAGTGTCTGCTTGGCATCTTTATGTTGGAGTTTGAGGTTTATGAAAGCACACATATAACACAAAGAAGAAGAAGAAGCTCGGAGCATAACACAATAGCGAATGCATTACCATGTGAATGTACAAAAATGAGTGACCCATTAGGGTTATAGGCATATATACAAGCCAAGAGAAAAAACCTCTTAAAGAGAGAAAAAAGTACACGAGTGGTCCTAAGTGTGTTCACACACCACTACCTGAATATATGAACAAGTCCCCCCAGTGATGCGGTGAACAAGGAGCTAGCACTCATTTATAGGAACTGTTAAACTATGAGGAAAAAAGATCAATCGACGAAGGGAAGTAAGCCCAAAGCTTTGCGAAAAGCTTCAAAATTCTCCGTAGGCAAAACTTTTGTGAACAAGTCTTCAACATTATCCTTTGTGGTATGTGCATGTGTCTGTGACATATGCATGTGTGTGTGTATGCATGTGTACGTATGCACGTGTGTGTATGCATGTATCTATGATATGAATATGTATGTATGTGTATGCATGTCTTTGTGATATGAATATGTATGTATGCATATGTGAGTGATAGATGCATGTGTGTGTATGCATGAATGGATGCATGTGTATATATGCATGTGTATATATGCATGTGTGTGTGTGATATGTGTGCATGTATGTGCATAAGTGTGTGTGCATGTGTGATGTTTATGTATGTCTGTGCATGTGTATGCAATATATGCATGTATGTGTATACATGCATGTATATGTGTGTGTATGCATTTCTGCATACATGCATATATGATGGACATGTGTGTATTCATATCTCTCCCTATGTTTGTGTATGCATATGTGTATGTATGTATATGAGTGTATGCATGTATGTGGGGTGTAAATGTATGTATGTGTATGTGTGTGTCATATATGCATGTGTGTGTGTTTGTGTTTTGTATGTATGTCCATGTGTGCAATATATATATATGTGTGTGTATGCATGTGTGTCCAAATGTATGTATGTATGCAAGTGTGTATATGCATATGTGAATGTATGCATGCATGTGTGATGTGTGTGCATGTATGTGTGTGTGCATGTATGTGTGTGTGAATCTGTGTATTCATGTGTACACGCATGTATTCATGTATGCTTGCATGTGTCTCTATGCATGTGCATATGTATGCATGTGCATATGTATGCATGTGCATATGTATGTATGTATGTATGTATATATGCATGTGTGTGATGTGTATGTATGTATTGGCATGTGTGTGTGACATATACACATGTGTTTGTATGCATACATGTATGCATGTGTATCTATGCATGTGTGTATATGCATTTCGTTGTGATGTGTATGTGTGTATGTGAATGTGTTTGTATGCATGCACGTATGCATGTGTGTATGTATGCATAGGTGTGATACATATGCATGTATGTGCAGTGTGTGTATGCATGTGTGATGTATATATATGAATGTATGACTATGCATGCATGTGTGTCTGTGTTTATATGTATATATATATATATATATATATATATATATATATATATATATATATATATATATATATATATATATATATATATATATATATATATATATATATATATATATATATATATATATATATATATATATATATATGTGTGTGTGTGTGTGTGTGTGTGTGCGTGTGTGTGTCTGTGTGTGTGCATATGTGTGTATGCATATGCTGTGCTCATGTATGCATGTGTGCTTTTATGTGTGTGTGATATATGTTTATGTGTATGTGTGTGTATGTATGCATGTGTGTGATATGTATATGTATGTGCATGTGTGTGAAATATACATGTGTACATGCATGCCTGTATCCATGTATGCATGCATGTACGTATGCATATACATGGTGCATGCATGTATGCATGTGAATATGTATACATGTGTGAATGCATGTGTGTGTGTGATGTTTACATATTCTTGTTAATGTGTGCATGATATATGCATGTGTATTTCTGCATGTGCATATGTATGTATGCACGTGTGTGTATGAATACCTCTCCTCGAGTATGTATGTATGCATGTCTGTGTATGCATGTGTGTATATGTGTGTATGCTTACCTCTCTTGGTGTATGTATGCATATGTTTGTGTATGCATGTGTCTTTGTATGCATCTATACATACCTCTATTTCCTCTTTCTCTCACTCTCTCTGTTACCTCTATCTCCCTCTCTCTTGGCTATCTCTCTCTCTATCTCTCTCTCTCTATCTCTCTCTCTCTCTCTCTCTCTCTGATTCGAATGCTCTCGGCACAAATGTGCTAGGAGAAATTAAATTTGGTTTTCTATTTTATAGATAGAGTCGCTTATGCGATGTGTCTGTATCGCATGCAATTTTTTAGTGTCACACAAACATGGCTATGGTGGGATGCTACTAGTGATGCTCTTTAAGTAGTGTCGATAAGCAATGTTCACTTTTGCTTATGTGATGCTTCTTCTTTTGCAAGGGATATAAATAGGTTGGGAGGTGTGTTCCAAGTATGACATTCTCCACTTCTCACATTTGCTACTTCCATTGGCTTGATGGGCATGAATATGGTGAGGAATGAGTGTCCCAAGGGTGTATGCAGACATTGAGAGCCTTTTTTCATGCATCGATGGATTCATACACAAATGGTGAGCTCTCCTCTGTGATAAGAGCATTTTCTCCAAAGTTTCAAAGTTTGGTTTCTCTTTGTTTCTTTTGTCTTTCGTAGATCTGTTCATGTACGTATGCAGAACATTGAATTCCACATATTTTGATATGTATGAAAGGGTACGGTGATCTCTGATGCCCAAGGAGATTCTACTTCTAGAAATTTTGCAACACATTTAGCTATGAATTCAAAGAAAGAAAGAGGAAAGTTAAATGAACTTAAGTACACACACACACATAGAGCTACATACGTGTACAGAGACTCACAAACATAGACACTCATGTTTGCACATATGATGACACACATGAATTAATGTTATTATGAATGTACATATGCATTTGATTATGCATCTATACACATCTGAGATAGAAATAAATAAGATGAGACTAAGAGAGGAAGAAAAGAAAGAAAACAAGAGAGACATACATGAATACATACACATGTATATAGATAGTTAAATACATGATTGTACTTATAAACACTTTTACGTGAGAGAGGGAGATGCATATGCACTTTTTCTTCATCTTTACATGTATACAAGCATTCAAAAATGCATCTATGCATGTACATGTGAAGTCAATCTACATGCATACATGCATATATAACTATGTAAATGCATATTCATGTAGATACAGAAAATAACATGCATATGAATTTCTCTATGTTAATTGATATGCAAACACACACATGCACATACACACACACACATATACACACACATACACACACACATGCAGACACATACACACACACACACACACACACATATATATATATATATATATATATATATATATATATATATATATATATATATATATATATATATATATGTGTGTGTGTGTGTGTGTGTGTGTGTGTGTGCGTGTAGAGAGAGAAGGAGAGAGATGCACAAACATAATAAATTATTCATTTGCATGCAATTATGCATATACATTCAGGTATGCACTTATGTGGATGGGTAGTTGCCTAATGTTTTATTCATAGTGTAACTTCCGACTCCAAACTCCAATTAGAGCGTTTATAATTGCTATAGAATCCAAAATTCAACATGTTTTAAATGCGTTGCTAGAAGTTTTGTTTGGATTAGTTTTAGAATTCTTTTGAAGGCATTTAGTGTGCTGATTTTAGTGAAAGAGTGAGGTATTGCCCATATACCTATGGTTACTATTTCAACCATAGAGTTTTTAATTGGTTTAACATTAGGATACATAGAGTTTGTTAGGGTTAGAGTTTTCATCAACCTTCCTTTTATGCTTGTAGATTTTCCAAAAGCAATGTGCATCTTCAACCATATGAGACATGGGCACGTCTTGAACCTCATTAAAGGTGTTGGGAAGATCTTGGATGTAGCTTGTCATCATGTTTCTCTAGTTTAATTGACAAGACAACATCTTCTTGTATGTTATACCATAAAGTTTGGTTGTGACAACATTGTGTTAAGTCTGGGAAAGGACTTCACTTGAAAAGGGAAATTTTTTTCCAAGAGATAGTGAATTCGATTGTCGAGCCCAAACTCTTTGTATGATCTAATGTTTCTTTCTTCAGAGTTATGTCCACCCTGCATTAGCAAGTGCGGGGGCCGATGTTATCTCCTCTATAGAATAGTCTGTCCTCCTCATTTTTGTGTGGAAGACTAAGATGGTCCTTCATGAAGAACTGGCAAATGGATGCTCTCCCCTTTGTGATACTAAGGTGAAAGGAAGGTGACAGTATGTGATGACCTCAATAAGATTAATGTCGATGTCATGCAATGTAATGAAGATGAATCTGGTTTGATCATTGATAGTAACACCTTTTCAAAATGGCAAAATTAGCTTTGTGAGGGGATTGTTATAGGGCTTTGCCATGGGCCGAGGCCTGCTAAAGACACCCTTAGGCTATGGATTAGGAACTATTGGGAGATGTGTGGACTTTTTTTTAAAATAGATTCAGTATTTGCAGAATGGTTATTAGTTTTGTTTTTTTTGCAGATGCCAACAGTGCCCTCCATGTAATTTTAGAAGGCCAATGGCTTATCAAAGGTATCCATATTTCCTTCTTTGAGTGTTTCCCTAAGTTTAAGCCTAGGGGGCCTAAACCGACAAAGAATTCCCATTTGCATCAAGTTCTCGAAGTTGCCTATTGAGTATTACCCCTCGGTGGAAACTTTGCACAATATGCTTGGGAAAGTCCTGGGTCAAAAGGCTACAAATAATGGTATTAAACGAAAGTAGGATCCTCAATTGATGATAGAGGTAGACATAGTTAAGTACATCAAAATGTCCATTGTCATAAAAGATTATGAAAGAAAATGTTTCCACGAGCAAAAAGTAATGTATCACAATTTGCCTAATGCTTGTTATAATTGCCACATACAAGGTCATATTATCAAAGATTCTCCTCTTCTTAATGCTGCTTATGGTCCTTCTAAATATCATGTTGAGCTTGTCGGTAAGAGCCCTATCCAACAAACAAGTAATACTTCTCAACCTCAATCTAACAAGAAAGTGATCCAAAAAAAAAAGGAACAATGCGCAATCGGCCAATCCCTTCGATGTTCTTCTAGAACAAGTCTTTAACCCCTACAAAGATGATAAGCTAGAAGATGAAGAAGTCTGAAAAGAAAACAATGACGCTAACCTCAAGTGACACAATGGTGGTCATTCCCAACAAGGTAACACTGTTATTAACTCTAATGATAGGGGTTGGATTGTTGTTGGAAAAAAAAATTCAATGGTGGTGATTCCTCGACGAACAATGGGCAAGCTTCAATTTCTAAGGAAGATGAAAATGTTTTTTGCTCAGTTCAATGATGGAGATAAACAACATATGGACAAAATGGATACAAGAAATAATGACCAAGAATCTGTTCCTAAAACGCACTAGGGTAATCAAGTTATTGCTAAGTTCACTACTAGTAATCCTAAAACGAAGGAGCTAGTAAGAACTTTGATGGTGGCCAAGCCTAATAAGAACAATAGGAAATGAATTTGTTCATGCCTCTTTGGTTTCTTAGTTTACTATTTAGTGAACTAATGAGTGACTTGAAAATCTGTTCTACTAATGCTAAGGGCTTTCAGATCGTGCTAGGGCTAAAATGCTTGGAAATTGAATTACGTTGTTGATTGTCCAGATTTATATGCCTACAAGAAGCTAAAGTGGGGGTAGTTGTTTTCCTTTTTTTCTTAAGATTGTGTCTAACAAATTTTCTAGGTTTCATATTGATCATCCCTTGGGTAGAGGTCGTGCTATGATTGGTGTTTTGAATAGAATCAATCATTGTGTTGATAAAGTTGTTTGTAGTAGTAGTCACCAATGGATTGCTATTAAATTAAACATGCCCTTCAACTTTACCCTAGTTTGCATGTATGCAAGTAATAGTACCTGTATTCCAAACGATTGTTGGGAAGAGTTAGCTATCCTTGATGGTCCTCTTCTGCTTATTGGTGATTTTAAAATGGTCACTAATCTTCATGATAGATTGGACTCGAAAGGTAGTATCCTCATGGGATTTGAAAAAAGCGATGGTTCTTTTTTAGCTACCAGGTTGGAAAAATGCTATGTGAACTCCACATTCCACCAATCCTATTGGGATGTGAACTTTCAAGTTTCGAATACTCTCATTATGTATGATCACAAGCCTCTCATTGTTTCCTTCATGAGGCAAAATCCTAAATTGAAGGCCGGTTGGCCCCACTTAGATGCCAAGTTACTCAACCTTCCCTTTATAGTCGATAAAACCAAAGAGATTATTGCTTCCACCTTCTCCCTAGGGTATCCTCCCTCAAGAGCTTGGGACTAAGCTATTAGAAAATTCAAGCCCTTTTTACACAGTATAGGAATAAGGTTAAGTCCATTAGAGCCAAAACAAGAGAGAATATCATTATTGAGCTTAAAAGTCTAAAGACCAATGCTAGTTCCCAAAGGTACTTAGATCTTCAGTTAAGATTAAAGAGGAAGTTTTATCTTGAACTTAGTCAGGAACTAGCTAAATCAAGATAATTCCAGGCTCGAAAGGTTGATAGACCAAATGTGGATATGTATGCTTTGATCAAGAAAAACAAATCAAGGATAACATTTCTTTGTTGAGAAAGAGAACTGGTGGGGTTTCTATCAATATAGACGAGAGATTGCAGGAGGCTACAAGCTTCATTACATATGTTTTCTCTAGATCTCCCAAGTTTGGGGAGGATATCAAGAGTGTCAACACTCTTATTTCTCTTAAAAGAAAAAAAACCATTCGTCTTAGCATGGCCGCTATCTTGGACCTGTCACTCTCTATCGGTAAGATTAAAGAAACATTAAGTAAATTGAGACCTTGCAAGTCTCCAAGTCTTGATGGGGTTCCAAATGAGTTCTTCATTATGCTAGTTCTTCATTATGCTTAAAGACTTCTTAACCCCATACATTCTCTTGATTTGGAAAGAGGCTGCTAGTAAAGGATTTCTCCCTTCTCATATCAATACTAGAGTTATAAGACTCATACACAAAAAAGGTAACAAAGATGATTTGAACATCTAGAGATGCATTACTTGCTTATCTACCATTTGTAAAACTTTTGCCTCCTCTCTTGCTAGAGGGCATAGCCCAATTATGGATTGAATCATCTTACTTGAGAAAAAAGGGTTTATTAGGGCTAGATACATATTGGATGCCATTATCACTTTGTGAGAAGGCATGGAGTGTGCTAATGAGAATAACCAAGATTTCCTCTTCTTCTAAATAGATTTTGATAAGGCCTATGACAAGATTGAGTGGGACTTTGTTCTTCCATCTTTGCAGGACATTGGTGTTGGAAGAAGTTTATCACTTATATTAGTACCTATTTTGGCAATGCTTACTCTAGGGTTGTGATTAATGGGCACATATCTGAACCCTTTGTCCTTAGGAGATTCATCAGGCAAGGTTTCCCTCTTGCCCCTTTGCTGTTTTCCATAGCTAATGAATCTCTTGGTTGGTTAGCTAAAGATGCTATGGAAAAAGGTGACATCAAAGGTTCCATGATTCCTAACACTGTCAAACAAATTGGGCTTCAAATGTTTGCAGATGGCACTAATATCCTGCTTAATGTTAATGGGCAATTTGCCTCTTCCTTTCTTCACTATCTTAACACCTTTTGTTTGGCTCTTGGCTCCAAATTGAATCATAAGAAAACTGGTTTTAATTCCTCCAATAATATCACTCCCCAATGTGTGGTTGATCTTGGTTGTGAAGTCATCAATGATGGTGAGGTTTCCACGCTTTTGGGTATTCCCATGGGTTTCAAAGTCACTTTTGATCAAAGATGGCATTGGGCATTTAACACATTCATATCTAAATCTTTATGTGGTATAATAATCGCCAAACCCCCCTCTTCTAGAGGTCCTTTGTCCTTAATAATTATATTCTCCCCACTTTGATTTATTTTATGTCGTGTTGGATTCCTTCCAAAAATCAACTTAATCAAGTGATTAGTCTTGCCAAAAGGTTTTTGTGGGGTGGGAACAATCAGATTCAGAAGGTTACTAAGGTTTCTTGGGACATGTGTTGCTTACTAAGGGTGAATGGGGATTGGCCATCCTCTATCTGGTGAAAATGTATAAAAACTTAACTACTAAATGGATTCAAAGAAGTACTACTTCTAATTATATATGGGCTGTTTGTTTTTACCTACAAGGGTATAAATCTTGGATTGTTACGAACCTTTGGGATGTATTCATTTCCCCGCACACTGTTTGTCCTTTTGGAAGTCCCCTTATCACCAGAATGTGGAAACTCTGGATGAAGATTAAGTATAACTACACCCCTAGTCTTGAGCTCATTACAAATAGCCTTTTCTTTTCACAAGAATCTCCCTAGATTGGGTAGCTTGCCTTCTCAAACAATTCCTCCCTGGCTATTAGATAACAGAAGTTTTAATGTTGGATACAAATCTTGGAATAATTTTCTTCTACAAGCTAGAAATCTGATATCTGATGAATATATTGGTTCTATCACTAACCTCTCTCATGTTTGCAAGCAAGTGTTGATGACACATAGAGAGTTGTCGAGGAGAAGGCTAAGTAGCTATCAAGAACATATCCTAAAGATGGAAGATATTACTTCTCAAATGCCGAAGCCATTCAAAGCCAATAAAGGTATAGTTTGCAAGATTACCTCCAAGCTCAACAAAAGATGGAATCTCCACTGGTCTAATCTTCAATGGAGATATAGATTTTTGTGCATGTGGGCCTTTGCCTAAATGCAATAAACACTCAGTGTGCCAATGACTTATTCTTCATAATGCGTTATGGATAGGTAGAAAAGTTTAAAAGTTTAAACCTAATGAAGGGAAATGTGTGCACTGTGATAGGGTGGAGGATTTACAACATCTTGTCATGGATTGTGCTCATGCCAAATACTTTTGGCAAGTGCTAAATAAGATTGTTTGCTTAAGGAACAAGGGTCCCCTCATGTCTCTGGAAATCCTTATGGGTTGCTACATCGACATGGACTTGGTCTTATGGAACGTTTGGAGAGGATTCATCCTTTGGGCCACATGATCTTGTAGAAATCATTTTATCTTCCAGCTGAATAAGAAAAACTTGTTATTCTCTCTCCAAAGAGATTTGTATAGCTCAAGCCTTGAAATTATGAGGGCCATTAGAGATGCTCCTTGTGAACACACGAACAAAAGTACAATTTTAGCCTTCTTTCCTCCTTCTCAATGAAAAGAGTTGCTCCTATCTTTGTATTCTAAGGAACGTCTGATCATGTTCATTAATATGTAATCCTTCAGTGGTGTGGTTGGGCTTCTGTGGCTGGGCTTCTCGTGTTCCCTGCACAGTGTATACTATTTCATTAATTTAATTTTTTTCTCAATTTCCTTAAAAAAGGGAAATTTATTTTTCCTATTGCCAACAATCCGAGACTTCTTTCAAGCTTTTTGAATTAGTAGAAGTACTCATGTTTTGAGGATTAGCCTTAGCATTCGGACGATCTTGTGTTGTGTAAGTATTAGGAGGGGAGTTTTCTTTCTCTCCATCGGATCTATGAAGGCCTTTTGACTCAAAGACAAGGAGTCTTGTAAGTGAATGGACACCCTTCTTTTGTCCCATCAATCTTAGGCCGTGGGAGACTGGTAGTCCTTTTGTCTTAGCTTGCAGCCTATCGAAACACTTTCTGTCATAATAACCAGAGAGACATACATGAATACACACACATGTATATAGATAGTTAAATACATGATTGTACTTATAAACACTTTTACGTGAGAGAGGGAGATGCAGATGCACTTTTTCTTCATCTTTACATGTATACAAGCATTCAAATATGCATCTATGCATGTCCATGTGAAGTCAATCTACATGCATACATGCATATATAACTATGTAAATGCATATTCATGTAGATACATAAAATAACATGCATATGAATTTATGTATGTTAATTGATATGCAAACACACACATGCACATGCACACACATACACACACACACATATACATATATATATATATATATATATATATATGTGTGTGTGTGTGTGTGTGTGTGTGTGTAGAGAGAGAAAGAGAAAGATGCACAAACATAATAAATTATTCATTTGCATGCAATTATGCATCTACATTCATGTATGCACTTATGTGGATGGGTAGTTACCTAATGTTTTATTCATAGTGTAACTTCCGACTCCAAACTCCAATTAGAGCGTTTATAATTGCTATAAAATCCAAAATTCAACATGTTTTAAATCGTTGCTAGAAGTTCTATTTGGATTAGTTTTAGAATTCTTTTGAAGGCATTTAGTGTGCTGATTTTATTGAAAGAGTGAGGTATTGCCCATATACCTATGGTTACTATTTCAACCATAGAGCTTTTAATTGGTTTAACATTAGGATACATAGAGTTTGTTAGGGTTAGAGTTTTCATCAACCTTCCTTTTATGCTTGTAGATTTTCCAAAAGCAATGTGCATCTTCAACCATATGAGACATGGGCACGTCTTGAACCTCATTAAAGGTTTTGGGAAGATCTTGGATGTAGCTTGTCATCATGTTTCTCTAATTTAATTGACAAGACAACATCTTCTTGTATGTTATACCATAAAGTTTGGTTGTGAGAACATTGTGTTGAGTCTGGGAAAGGACCTCACTTGAAAAGCGAATTTTGTTTTCCAAGAGATAGTGAATTCGATTGTCGAGCCCAAACTCTTTGTATGATCTAATGCTTCTTTCTTCAGAGTTATGTCCACCCTCCATGAGCAAGAGCGGGGGCCGATGTTATCTCCTCTATAGAATAGTCTGTCTTCCTCCCTTTTGTGTGGAAGACTTAGATGGTCCTTCATGAAGCACTGGCAAATGGATACTCTCCCCTTTGTGATACTAAGGTGAAAGGAAGGTGACAGTATGTGATGACCTCGATAAGATTAATGTCGATGTCATGCAATGTAATGAAGATGAATCTGGCCTGATCATTGATAGTAACACCTTTTTAAAATGGCAAAATTAGCTTTGTGAGGGGGTTGTTATAGGGCTTTGCCATGGGCCGAGGCCTGTTAATGACACCCTTAGGCTATGGATCAAGATCTATTGGGAGAGTTGTGGACGTTTTTTAAAATAGATTCAATATTTGCAGAATGGTTATTAGTTTTGTTTTTTTGGAGATGCCAACAATGCCCTCCATGTAATTTTAGAAGGCCAATGGCTTATCAAAGGTATCCATATTTCCTTCTTTGCGTGTTTCCCTAAGTTTAACCCTAGGGGGCCTAAACCGACAAAGAATTCCCATTTGCATCAAGTTCTGGGAGTTGCCTATTGAGTATTACCCCTCGGTGGAAACGTTGGGCAATATGCTTGGGAATGTCCTGGGTCAAAAGGCTACAAATAATGGTATTAAACCAAAGTAGGATCCTCAATTCATGATAGAGGTAGACATAGTTAAGTACATCAAAATGTCCATTGTCATAAAAGATTATGAAAGAAAAGTTTTCCACGAGCAAATAGTAATGTATCACAATTTGCCTAATGCTTGTTATAGTTGCCACATACAAGGTCATATTATCAAAGATTCTCCTCTTCTTAATGCTGCTAATTCTCCTCCTAAATATCATGTTGAGCTTGTCGGTAAGGGCCCTATCCAAGAAACAAGTAATACTTCTCAACCTCAATCTAACAAGAAAGTGATCCAAAAAAAAGGAACAATGTGCAATCAGCCAATCCCTTCGATGTTCTTCTAGAATAAGTCTTTAACCCCTACAAAGATGATAAGCTAGAAGATGAAGAAGCCGGAAAAGTAAACAATGACGCTAACCTCAAGTGACACAAGGTGGTCATAGCAATAGACATGCCGGATTCCTTCTTCTTTTTATTGAATTTAGCAAGCTTCCTACACTCATGAATAGTATGGTTGGCCTTTCGGCAATATTTGCATCTCTTTTTCTTTTGCAAATCAGCATCATTGGATGAATGAATGGAAGAGGAAGGTTGAGGCGTTGGTTTTGATGAACCCAAAGCTGAACCATACTTGCTTTTCTCCTTTTGTGAGATAGCAAGTGCTTGTGTTCCCTCAATGAAAACAGTCCTATTCAATTTAGATTGCTCTTCTTGCAAAAGAAGAGATACAACCTCATCAAGCGCATACATATTAAGATTCCTTTTTGCAACCAAACAGAGTGTAGTAGCAAAGCTTTGAAAAGATTCTGGTAATCCTTTCAACAATGTAGAAATGAGTGACGCATCCGAAATAATCTCATGTATGTTTTCCAATCGCTCGTTGAAGTCCTTGATGAGTGTCACATACACATCAACGGACTCATTTTTAGCCATACATACATCCTCAATTTGCTTCCTCAAGTATGGAACACGTGCTTCATTACACATAGCATACAAAGAAGCAAGAGTGTCCCATGCCTATCTTGATGTAGAACATGATTGAATGTGGATCTATATGATGCTTCACAGAGAGCGCAATCAATGCATGAGCTTGAGCATCTTTTCCATCCCATCTAAGCTACACCTGTGTAGGCGGAGAAGGAGAAACCACTGTATTTCAAGAAGAGCTCCATCAATGACAATAGACTGTGAAGTAGAACCTACGGGTCTTTGATCTACATATGCCACTATGTTCCAAAGTTGTTTTGCAACAAGAACATGCTTCATCATGTAAGATCACATTGGATCGTTGGTCCCATCAAGTTTATCTTCAGCTTGAAGCATGGCAAACAAGACATTGCTACCCACCATTTTAGTAAAGAACAAGAATGTGGCAAAACCTTTACTTCAATGAATGCTAAAATTTTAGCTCACAAACCATCACTCTGATGGCGATTCTAACTACACGAATGGCTTCAAAATGGGGTAGAACTCCAACGCACTTTGCAAAAATGTTTCCTGGCTGCTGAAGTTCACTATTCTATCCTTCGAAGTCGATTTGCACTGTTAAAAGTGCATGTACACTACGACGTGAAAAGCCAAAACTTGAGAAGGAGCTATACCTGCTCTTATACCACTATTGGGTGTGTGTAGAAGTGTGAGAGATACATGAGAAACACACACAAGGAACAAAACCACAACAAGACACACGGAGAAGAGGAATGGCAGGAATAGCTCTCTCTATTGAGGATGAACTAAACTGAAGTAAGAGCTAAATAATATCCCTAAGTAAAAAGTACCACCACATATGAGTGAATCATGTATGTGGTAACATGGGGAAAAAAACTTTAACCAGCACTAGAGTAAAAAGTGCCCATGTATATGAAAAAGGTTCACATCAAAGCTACTTAAGGAACAGATAAGTGAAACAATCCCATGGATAGCTTATTAAAGCTTTGGTAAAGAAGGAATCTCAAGACAGAAGTAAAAATCTCTTGTCACAAGGATATGATTGAGTGAAATCGAAAGGTCTTGAATTTGAGATATTGAGGAACTTGGAACAATAAATGTCTTCTTTTAGAAACCCTAGAAAAGAATGATTGATGTTCCATCAAAAGGTTTTCAAGCTTGTAAGACAAAGTGTAAGTCAAAGCACGAGATCCTTAAATAATCTTGTGAAGGAAACAAAACCTAGAAAATATCAAGTTAGAGATGGTTATTGACTCTCAATGAATTCTCTTTTAGTATATTCAATTATGATGATTAGGAGTTCTTAATAACATTTAACATTGATTGAGATAGGAATGCATTAGTTTTTATACCTCTTCATCATATTTTTACTCTCGAGTCCATTCATTTAGATACATTTTCCATCATGATTCATTGTTTTCTCTTCCAATCTTTAGAAAATAACATTAGCATTTGCATCTAAGTTAGTTTTGATATGACTCCATCTCTCAACATGAAGTTATATTAACTTATATTTCTTATTTAAAGGATTCACAACTGGTCTTTGTGTGTTTTAAGAAAATTTCAAGGTATTGGTGCAAGAAAAATAATATTGTCATGAGGGCATGTAGTTCCCAAAATATATTGTAAAAGTTTGCTATTTATAGGTTCCTTGAGCTAAAAGGAAGTGGATTTCTTGCCAGTAAGTTTATGCCCTTCATTCTATCATGGTTATTATTTTCTTTGCTATCTTCATTTTCCTAGGGAAATGTTGTCAAATTTTTTTTATAGCCACATGGTGTTATATGCTATGAGAGAACTAGAGAGATATTGTGTATAAAAGAGAAGAACTCTCATGTGTGCAAAATAATTAAATGTTGTAGAGTAATTTAAGTAGAGAGAGGATGCATGAGTGTATGCATGCTTACATAGATGGCATGATTTCTAGAAATATGAAGTGCATGAATTTTTTGTTGTCAATAGAAGATCATTTTTTTTTCACCAAGTTAACTTTTTCATTTTCATCTAGGTTGTGGATGGTTGGAGGATAGAATCCTCGAAACAACCAAGAATTCTTCCAAGGGACTATTTTGTTAAAGTAAACAGTTCAAATAGTAGAAGTTATGTCTAGAAAGAAAAGGAATAATTTTAGAGCATCTAGGTATGATTGATGGCAAAGAAATTCTCATTTTTAACTATTGAAAGATGTCATAAGAGTTTGTGATGGAATCTAGCATACCAACATTTTGTAATTTGGATAAGTTTAGAATACGTGGGTAATTTTCTGACTAGTTGATGGACAAAAAAGAATCTAAGTATACTAACCATAGCTCTAAAGTTAGACTACAATGTGTAAATTTTGTATGTATAAGTTAAAGGAAAAAAATTCAAATCTCCCTAACTTTAATTAAAAGAAAGAACAATTGTACAAGTGAATGGGCCTAACACCCATGGGACCACCCCCCTCAAATCCTACAAAGTAGGGGTTGCTTAAGACTTGCTAGAAGACATTACAAAGAAGTTTGATAATGTGTTTGTTCCCCTTATGCTGGGCCCACTTGCTTTCAATCTTGTTGCTCTCAAGGAAAAACACTGTATGATGACTAAAACGTGAGGGCTTCTTACAATTGGAAGTTTTTTGCCTAAAAGTAAAAGGGACTTTTTGATCGACCAACCTTTAGGAGGGCTACCTAAGTTAGCAGCACACCTCTCTTTCTAGATTTTTCAAACGGTCTCATCTCTTATAGTATTCCAATTTCCCTAGTGCCGAGGAACATCGGATGGCTTCTCCCAATAATGCTTGCTCCTAGCTGATTTATCCCTATAGAAAAATGGTTTTCCCTAGGGCCTGCATGGACATTGACTTGGGGAAACAAAAGAAGAGGTGTCCCAACTCCTCATTGCCATGAAGGTATCATTTATGAATTGATTCTAACAATCTCTTCCCCTTCTAAAGATCATTTTCCTTAATGATAATCCTTGATGTCCCTTGGAATTGATGTCCTCACCCTTTCATAGTCTTTTGAACCTTCGTGTTCTCAACCTTGGTCTCTTGAACCTTGCCTTTCCACTTCTTGGCCACTTGCCTATGGACTTGCCTTGCTCTGAATGCTGGTGTCTTGAGCCTTCCCTTTCCCCTTCTTGGGCACTTGCCTAGGATCTTGCCTTACTCTCAACCTTGGTATCTTTAACCTTGCCTTACTGCTTCTTGGCCACTAGCCTATGGACTTGCCTTGTTCTCAACCTTGGTATCTTGAACCTAGTTCCAACCCATGCAAGGTATCTTGGATCGCTAGTCTAGGGCTTCGATTGGTACACTCGTTTTGAGAGCGTTCCAATGCTATGTTACACACTTAGATCTAACCTATGGATTGGGACATAAAATCTAATATTTGATGGGCTCATCTTTGAAAGCAACACACTTGCCTTCCATTCACCTTGCCCAAACCTACTTCTTAAGCTTTGATAGCAATTGTTGGAATTGAGCTCATGACCTACAGGCTAGGAGTATGATGGGCTAACCACTTTCCTGAAAAGCCCTGGTTGAGGATTACTCCCATATCCTCCCTCTAAGGGTGTGGTTCAACTATCTCTTGCCTATCATTTCTTGAGTCTAACATGTAATAGGGAGGTGAGTCCTCGAGCCCTCCCAAGCATTGAGCATACTACAACATGCACCATTCTTCATATTCCACTCTGCCAACCACTTCAATGTCGTCAAATCTAATCCATTGCCATGTTTCTTGATTCTGGAGGCGTTTTCACAAATGAAAACCTTTGTTCCAAGGCTTCCTAGCTTTTTAGAGGTTCTAAGGCTCAAAGTCTCTATTAATCTTGATAGGGAACTAGATCGAATTTTTTTGTCTAATACGGGCTACCCATTTCCAATCTTCACTAATTTCGACATGCTATTTTACCTTGTTCCAACTCTTCCATAGGGAGCAAACTAAACGCGAGCCTCTTGGAGTCACATATTAGGGGGAGAACAAAAGAGTGAGAAGATCGAGACCCTTCCACCCCCCAAGCCCACAAGCCTAAGACCACTCTTATTTGTAGAAATCAGTTTTGCCCAAGAGGCATCCCTATTGCTCTAAGCTTTAATTAACCATTGGGCTGCCAATTTATTGGCCATTCCTTCAATGTCTAGAACCACCAAACCACCTTTATCTTTTTGGCTTTTGCAAATAGCCCATTTTATTTTGGGGATACCTTTTCTATTAGGGTCACCCATCCCGAGAAATTTTCTGCAAATTCTTTCCAATTTGATAATGTCTTTGTCCTTTGGACTCGAGCAAAAGAGAAAGTAAATAATGGAAGAAAGAAAGAAGATGTTAATCACCATAGCTTGCCCCGTCAAGTTCATCTGCATATCTTTCCAATATGCCAATTTATTATGGAGCTTAGAAAGATTCTAGTTCCATCATTGACCATCGAAATGTCGAATTCCAACTGAATACAAAAGATTTACCCCTATGGATCAATGGACAGCCATGGTCCACCAAAATTTGTAGATGCCCAATTACAGCCTTGGAAGCACTCTTAGAGTGGTTTATTTTGTTGTTCATATATATATATATATATATATATATATATATATATATATATATATATATATATATATATATATATATATATATATATATATATATTCTCGCGAGTGGGAGTATCTAAATATTTTGTTGTTCATATTCATATATATATATATATATATATATATATTCTCGCGAGTGGGAGTATATATATGGCAAAACAAAACAGGCAAAAATTATATGAAGGGAAGATTTAGATACTCCCACTCGCGAGAAATTCTTTTCCCCTATGCTCTAATGTAAAGATTTGCGAAGCTTGGTGCACATCTGACACACATTAGACACACAGAGGGAACACACGCAGGCATACGTCTGACACACATTACATCTGACACACACACATTACATCTGACACTAAAAAACTATTTGTGGCAATTAAAATCAGGCCTCGGCGCTAAGAGTTCGGGAATCTGAGCTCGTTGTTTCTCTTTGGGATGCTCAGAATAACCTATTCATGCCTTGATCGTCGCGGATCGATACAGTCCAAGACAAATCTAAAATTCCGGTAGGCTGAGGACTTATCAATGTCAATATCGGCGCGAGCTTCATAGACACGCACGCACACAAATAACACACGTACACACACAAATGTGTGTGTGTGTGAGAGAGAGAGTTTTTGAACTGCTTTTTTGAAGTCTGCAGTAAAAGTTCTGAGCTCGTTGATCACAATAGATTATAGGTCTCTATGGTTATTATGACAGAAAGTGTTTCGATAGGCTGCAAGTCTCCCACGGCCTAAGATTGATGGGACAAAAGAAGGGTGTCCATTCACTTACGAGACTCCTTGTCTTTGAGTCAAAAGGCCTTCATAGATCCGATGGAGAGAAAGAAAACTCCCCTCCTAATACTTACACAACACAAGATCGTCCGAATGCTAAGGCTAATCCTCAAAACATGAGTACTTCTACTAATTCAAAAAACTTGAAAGAAGTCTAGGATTGTTGGCAATAGGAAAAAAAAAATTTCCCTTTTTTAAGGAAATTGAGAAAAAAATTAAATTAATGAAAGAGTATACACTGTGCAGGGGACACGAGAAGCCCAGCCACAGAAGCCCAACCACACCACTGAAGGATTACATATTAATGAACATGATCAGACGTTCCTTAGAATACAAAGATAGGAGCAACTGTTTTCATTGAGAAGGAGGAAAGAAGGCTAAAATTGTACTTTTGTTCGTGTGTTCACAAGGAGCATCTCTAATGGCCCTCATAATTTCAAGGCTTGAGCTATACAAATCTCTTTGGAGAGAGAATAACAAGTTTTTCTTATTCAGCTAGAAGATAGAATGATTTCTACAAGACCATGTGGCCCAAAGGATGAATCCTCTCCAAACGTTCCATAAGACCAAGTCCATGTCGATGTAGCAACCCATAAGGATTTCCAAAGACATGAGGGGACCCTTGTTCCTTAAGCAAACAATCTTATTTAGCACTTGCCAAAAGTATTTGGCATGAGCACAATCCATGAAAAGATGTTGTAAATCCTCCACCCTATCACAGTGCACAAATTTCGCTTCATTAGGTATAAACTTTTAAACTTTTCTACCTATCCATAACGCATTATGAAGAATAAGTCATTGGCACACTGAGTGTTTATTGCACTTAGGCAAAGCCCACATGCTAGACCAGTGGAGATTCCATCTTTTGTTGAGCTTGGAGGCAATCTTGCAAACTATACCTTTATTGGCTTTGAATGGCTTCGGCATTTGATTCTTGTAGGCATATGAATCTGGACAATCAACAACGTAATTCAATTTCCAAGCATTTTAGCCCTAGCACGATCTGAAATGCCCTTAGCATTAGTAGAACAGATTTTCAAGTCACTCATTAGTTCACTAAATAGTAAACTAAGAAACCAAAGAGGCATGAACAAATTCATTTCCTATTGTTCTTATTAGGCTGGGCCACCATCAAAGTTCTTACTAGCTCCTTCGTTTTAGGATTACTAGTAGTGAACTTAGCAATAACTTGATTACCCTATTGCGTTTTAGGAACAGATTCTTGGACATTATTTCTTGTATCCATTTTGTCCATATGTTGTTTATCTCCATCATTGAACTGAGCAAAAAACATTTTTATCTTCTTTAGAAATTGAAGCTTGCCCATTGGTCGTCAGGGAATCACCACCATTGATTTTTTTCCAACAACAATCCAACCCCTATCATTAGAGTTAATAACAGGGTTACCTTGTTGGGAATGACCACCTTGTGTCACTTGAGGTTAGCGTCATTGTTTTCTTTTCCGGCTTCTTCATCTTCTAGCTTATCATCTTTGTAGGGGTTAAAGACTTATTCTAGAAGAACATCGAAGGGATTGGCCGATTGCGCATTGTTCCTTTTTTTTGGGATCACTTTCTTGTTAGATTGAGGGCCCTTACCGACAAGCTCAACATGATATTTAGGAGGAGAATTAGCAGCATTAAGAAGAGGAGAATCTTGATAATCTGACCTTGTATGTGGCAATTATAACAAGCATTAGGCAAATTGTGATACATTACTTTTTGCTCGTGGAAAAATTTTCTTTCATAATCTTTTATGACAATGGACATTTTGATGTACTTAACTATGTCTACCTCTATCATGACTTGAGGATCCTACTTTGGTTTAATACCATTATTTGTAGCCTTTTGACCCAGGACTTTCCCAAGCATATTGCGCAAAGTTTCCACCGAGGGGTAATACTCAATAGGCAACTCCCAGAACTTGATGCAAATGGGAATTCTTTGTCGGTTTAGGCCCCCTAGGGTTAAACTTAGGGAAACACTCAAAGAAGGAAATATGGATACCTTTGATAAGCCATTGGCCTTCTAAAATTACATGGAGGGCACTGTTGGCATCTGCAAAAAAAACAAAACTAATAACCATTCAGCAAATACTGAATCTATTTTAAAAAAAGTCCACGACTCTCCCAATAGTTCCTGATCCATAGCCTAAGGGTGTCTTTAGCAGGCCTCGGCCCATGGCAAAGCTAATTCATCACAAAGCTAATCCCCTCACAAAGCTAATCCCCTCACAAAGCTAATTCATCTTCATTACATTGCATGACATTGACTAATCTTATCGAGGTCATCACAAAGGGGAGAGTATCCATTTGCCAGTGCTTCATGAAGGACCATCTAAGTCTTCCACACAAAAACGAGGAGGACAGACTATTCTATAGAGGAGATAACATCGGCCCCCGCACTTGCTCATGCAGGGTGGACATAACTCTGAAGAAAGAAACATTAGATCATACAAAGAGTTTGGGCTCGACAATCGAATTCACTATCTCTTGGAAAAAAAATTCCCTTTTCAAGTGAAGTCCTTTCCTAGACTCAACACAATGTTGTCACAACCAAATATTATGGTATAACATACAAGAAGATGTTGTCTTGTCAATTAAACTAGAGAAACATGATGACAAGCTACATCCAAGATCTTCCCAACACCTTTAATGAGGTTCAAGACGTGCCCATGTCTCATATGGTTGAAGATGCACATTGCTTTTGGAAAATCTACAAGCATAAAAGGAAGGTTGATGAAAACTCTAACCCTAACAAACTCTATGTATCGTAATGTTAAACCAATTAAAAACTCTATGGTTGAAATAGTAACCATAGGTATATGGGCAATACCTCACTCTTTCAATAAAATCAGCACACTAAATGCCTTTGGAATTCTAAAACTAATCCAAATAGAACTTCTAGCAACGCATTTAAAACATGTTGAATTTTGGATTCTATAGCAATTATAAACGCTCTAATTGGAGTTTGGAGTCGGAAGTTACACTATGAATAAAACATTAGGTAACTACCCATCCACATAAGTGCATACATGAATGTATATGCATAATTGCATGCAAATGAATAATATATATCTATATATATATATATATATATATATATATATATATATATATATATATATATATATATATATATATATATATATATATATATATATATATGTGTGTGTGTGTGTGTGTGTGTGTATGTGTGTGCATGTGTGTGTGTATGTGTGTGTATATGTGTGTGTGTATGTGCATGTGTGTGTTTGCATATCAATTAACATAGATAAATTCATATGCATGTTATTTTATGTATCTACATGAATATGCATTTACATAGTTATATATGCATGTATGCATGTAGATTGACTTCACATGTACATGCATAGATGCATATTTGAATGCTTGTATACATGTAAAGATGAAGAAAAAGTGCATATGCATCTCCCTCTCTCACGTAAAAGTGTTTATAAGTACAATCATGTATTTAACTATCTATATACATGTGTGTCTATTCATGTATGTCTCTCTTGTTTTCTTTCTTTTCTTCCTCTCTTAGTCTCCTCTTATTTATTTCTATCTCAGATGTGTATAGATGCATAATCAAATGCATATGTACATTCATAATAACATTAATTCATGTGTGTCATCATATGTGCAAACATGAGTGTCTATGTTTATGAGTCTCTGTACACGTATGTAGCTCTATGTGTGTGTGTGTGTGCTTAAGTTCATTTAACTTTCCTCTTCGTTTCTATGAATTCATAGCTAAATGTGTTGCAAAATTTCTAGAAGGAGAATCTCCTTGGGCATCAGAGATCACCCTACCCTTTCTTACATATCAAAATATGTGGAATTCAATGTTCTACATACGTACATGAACAGATCTGCGAAAGACAAAAAAAACAAAGAGAAACCAAACTTTGAAACTTTGGAGAAAATGCTCTTATCACAGAATAGAGCTCACCATTTGTGTATGAATCCATCGATGCATGAAAAAAGGCTCTCAATGTCTGCATACACCCTTGGAACACTCATTCCTCACCATATTCATGCCCATCAAGCCAATGGAAGGGATAAAAATGCATTAGAAAAGAGGATTACGAGATTTCCCAAGAGCTCGCTCTAAACTCTCGTAGCAAATGTGAGAAGTGAAGAATGACATACTTGGAACACACCTCCCAACCTATTTATATCCCTTGCCTAATCACCATTTGAATTTCTCTATAAGGTCCCTCTACTCATCTTGCCATCACAAATAGGTACCTCATATTAACCCTCTAGCTTTTAGCCTTGTCTATCCTACGAGCAAGGAACTTCTCATTCCTCCAAGCATGTACATCTCCGGAATATAAAATTTGAAAATGAAGAATTGCATGAAAAAAAAAGAAGAAGAAGCATCACATAAGCAAAAGTGAACATTGCTTATCGACACTACTTAAAGAGCGGAACTAGTAGCATCCAACCATAGCCATGTTTGGTGTGACACTAAAAAATTGCATGCGATACATACACATCACATAAGCGACTCTATCTATAAAATAGAAAACCAAATTTAATTTCTCCTAGCACATTTGTGTCGAGAGCATTCGAATGGGAGAGAGAGAGAGAGAGAGAGAGAGAGAGAGAGACAGAGAGAGAGAGAGATATAGCCAAGAGAGAGGGAGATAGAGGTAACAGAGAGAGTGAGAGAAAGAGGAAATAGAGGTATGTATACATGGATACAAACACACATGCATACACACACATATGCATACATACACCAAGAGAGGCATGCATACACACATATACACACATGCATACACACACATGCATACATACATACTCCAGGAGAGGTTTTCATACACACATACACACATGTGCATACATACATATGCACATGCAGAAATACACATGCATATATCATGCACACATTAACAATAATATGTAAACATCACACACACACATGCATTCACACATGTATACATATTCACATGCATACATGCATGCACCATGTATATGCATACATACATGCATGCATACATGGATACATGCATGCATGCACACATGTATATTTCACACACATATACATATACATATCACACACACATAAAAGCACACATGCATAGACACACATGCATACATGAGCACATGCATACACACATATGCACACACACAGACACACACACACACACATACATACATACATACATACATACATACATACATACATACATACATACATACATACATACATACATACATACATACATACATACATACATACATACATACATATATATATATATATATATATATATATATATATATATATATATATATATATATATATATATATATATATATATATATATATATATATATATATACACACACACACACACACATGCATGCATAGTCATACATTCATATATATACATCACACATGCATACACACACTGCACATACATGCATATGTATCACACCTATGCATACATACACACATGCATACGTGCATGCATACAAACTCATTCACATACACACATACACATCACAACGAAATGCATATACACACATGCATAGATACACATGCATACATATATGCATAAAAACACATGTGTATATGTCACACACACATGCCAATACATACATACACATCACACACATGCATATATACATACATACATACATATGCACATGCATAGAGACACATGCAAGCATACATGAATACATGCGTATACACATGAATACACAGATTCACACACACATACATGCACACACATATACATGCACACGCATCACACATGCATGCATACATTCACATATGCACATACACACTTGCATACATACATACATTTGGACACACATGCATACACACACATATATATATTGCACACATGGACATACATACAAAACACAAACACACACACATGCATAAACACATGCATATATGACACACACATACACATACATACATATACACCCCACATACAAGCATACACTCATATACATACATAGACATATGCATACACAAACACAGGCAGAGATATGAATACACACATGTCCATCATATATGCATGTATGCTGAGATGCATACGCACAAATATACATGCATGTATACACATACATGCATATATTGCATACACATGCACAGACATACATAAACATCACACATGCACACACACTTATGCACATACATGCACACATATCACACACACATGCATCCATGCATGCATACACACACATGCATCTATCACTCACATACACATACATACATATTCATATCACAAAGACATGCATACACATACATACATATTCATATCATAGAGACATGCATACACACACGTGCATACGTACACATGCATACACACACACATGCATATGTCACACACACATGCACATACCACAAAGGATAATGTTGAAGACTTGTTCACAAAAGTTCTGCCTAGGGAGAATTTTGAAGCTTTTCGCAAAGCTTTGGGCTTACTTCCCTTTGTCGATTGATCTTTTTTCCACATAGTTTAACAGTTCCTATAAATGAGTGCTTGCTCCTTGTTCACCGCATCACTGGGGGAACTTGTTCGTATATTTAGGTAGTGGTGTGTGAACACACTTAGGACCACTCATGTACTTTTTTCTCTCTTTAAGAGGTTTTTTCTCTTGGCTTGTATATATGCCTATAACCCTAATGGGTCACTCATTCTTGTACATTCACATGGTAATACATTCCCTATTGTGTTATGCTCCGAGCTTCTTCTTCTTCTTTGTGTTATATGTGTGCTTTCATAAACCTCAAACTCCAACATAAAGATGCCAAGTAGACACTCTTGGTAGTTCAAGGAGTGGATATTCATGGCATTGAAACTTTCCTTTATCAATAACAAAAAATTATAAGCATTTTTGCATTGGTAGAAGAGCTAAAATAATTCCTCTTCTTGTCCATAGAAAACGAGATGACCATCATTAATACTAGCCTTTCTTGACTTGATGAAACTCCATACAACATTATGGATTCAGAGCCACAGAAGAACCAAAAGGTTGGAGTTATAAGGAGAGTCCTAGATGCAGTTTAATGTATAACCCCACTAATGGAACCTCCATTAGAATTTCCATTTATAATCATGTTTGTGAATGATTTTCCTCAAATTTTTTCTTTAAGCTTTGAATTTGATATACTTGTTAGAATCATCTTTGATATTTAATTCTTTATGATTGAGATAAGCTAGATAAGGTAGAATCATCAAATGATGCACAAACAACAAGTCATTCTCCTTGAAAAAAATCCAACTAGGTACTCAATCCTTTTTACTTGCATTTGTGCTCTTTGATGGAGGCTAATTAGTTAGCATATCGAGAGAGCGATCGGATCCATAAAAATTCTTGTGCAAAAAAGTTAGTATATCTAAAAAAAATCAAAATTAATAGAACTATTACCTTTCAAATACATCCAAGACTGCCACATGTAACAAAAAAGAATGTTGCCAGTAGGATAAAATTTATGAGGATAGAAAATGGTATCACAAAGATCATGATTTCTCCAAGGTATGTAATCCTTCATGAGACAAATATATTTTTTTTCTTTTAATCAAGCAAGTCTAGTAGTCAATAGATTCTAGCTCTAAGAATCCATTTAGAGAATTTTTTTTCCCATCTTAGAGGGACGCAACACATCCACACTTTTAAGAAAATAACATCTCTTGAGGAACATTTGGAGGATCTAGGGGAAGTACCTCCCCAAAGGAATCTCCAAGTAATCAAGATAGCATGAAGCATTTTCTTTTCTGAAGGTTTTTAGAAAGCCAAAAAGTAGGTGAGAAAGGAACAAGAAAATGGTGTGAGAAAAATATTCTACTAAAAAGGGAACTTTGAAGAGAGTAAATCTTGAAGGATTTACTTATAAATATATCTATGATCTAGTCCCATCTTTCAGAGAATGACACATTGAAACCCATGGAAATACCAAGAAATCTAGAGAAAATATATTGTTGGATAATTTCACAACAATATAAGCATAATTAGAAGCAAACATTTGGATATTGCACAAAGTGAACAAACAATCCAATAAATTAGAAGCATTATAATCAGCAAACATTTGGAGGTTGAGTGAAATGGGGTTATGAATTCCGTGAAATGGGGTTATGAATTCCTTGAATGAGACCTTTATCAATGCAATATTTAATAAGCCAACCAATAGCATGACTAGCTATGGATAATCCCAACCAGCTATATTTAGAGGCCTCTCCATTTAAAGGGTAATATTAAGGTAGATGTGATCTAGCAACAAAAGAGATTGATCAACACCAAAACTTATATCCCAATAGCATTGAAGTAGCATATATCAAGTGCAACTGAATGATATTGGTCACCAATTTGTGTATTATTCTAGGTATTACCAATATTAAGGTAGATAGCCAGAAGATTCTAGGAAGATAAAATGAACCACTCATATTTTCTTCACTAGAAATGAAATTTCCTTTCATCTTGTACCTGTCACTGAGATTTTTCATCACATTAAAATGACTCATCACAAGAATTAGACTAGCTAGGAAATGTAACTCTTTCTGATAGTTGGTTGTAAGCAATGAGGAGTTAATAGCATAAATGCTTATAATGGAGTACTTGAAAGGAGTTCCAAGTTGAACAACCACCCACTGATTGATGGGTTTGTAAAGCACACTAGTTATGAGATGGAAGAGGGAAGATGCCACACCAATGGAAGTATCACACTTACGAGAGAAATTTGTGTAAAACCATTCATGAGTAGAAGAAACCCTTTTGGAATTAAAAAAGAGGTTTTCCCCACTTACTTTTGAGCTCTTAGAAGCTAATAATATCATGGGAAAAGGAGGTATTAAACAACTAGCTTGCCTTCCAATGAGTTTGGAAATTCTTATTAGAGAACCTTCTTAATACTCCAATAGCATAGGAGATGTCTAGTATGCTATTGGTCAAGTAGATGAGACTAATTTCCTATATCTTCTAATATCCACTAGAGGTGAAGTATCTTCAATAGATAACTCTGAGTTGACCTCTATAGGTGTAGAAATCTCCTTGCAATCCTCCATGTTGAATGCCTTCAACATCTGTCTTGCCTACTTTAGTTGAGTGATGAAAAGCTTCCCTTGTTCCTATCATACATCAAGGCCTAAGCATTAATGCATTAAGCCAAAGTCTATCATTTCAAATTTTGAACTCAAGGCATCATTCATTTGTTGAAGAAGAGCATCATCATTTCTTGTAATTGCAAGGTCATCTACATAGAGTACAAGCACAATTGTCTTCCCTCCACTCTTTAGAACATAAAAGCTAGCACCAAAAGCATGTATTTTGAAACCTATATCAAAGAGATTCTCATCTATCCATTGCTACCATGCTCTAGGGGCTTGTTCCACTTTAGAAAGTAGAGGGAGTATGCATGATGGCCACATTTCACATGAGCACTTTAGAAGATTTCTAATGTAGAAGCAAGAGGATTTAAAAATAATGGTGTGTGTGCTACTCACCTCCCATCCTATTTATCCTCTTGCTTTTAGATCAAAAAGCTTCTAGAGTGCTCTAGTGTGACATGTGGTCATGATGCACAATCACTCTACTTTCTAAGATGTATCCTTAGGATGACCCCCAAGGTAAGAACATTAGCAATTCATGCTTGGAGGTTATTCAAAGGATCCCCCTTAGAAAATAGAGTGCATGTGCATTATGGCCACATGTCACACTCACTATACTTTCTAAGGTGGAACCTTAGGATAACTCTCAAGCTGAACACCTTAGCAATTCATGCTTTTATTCCAACACACACTAATCTATGATCTAGTTTGGGTTCATGTCTAAGACAAACAATAAGATCCTTTAGGAGAGGAAAAAAAAACTTTTTATTTTGTAATTCTTAGAAGGTGTAGACATTAAAAGAGAGATTCTAAGTGTCTCCTTCCTTTTGGGCTTACCATCTTTTTCCACTAGTGTGGCATTCCTCATTATAGTGGTCCACAAGGACATCTTCCTCAACATAATAGTTTTACTACATTTCATTTATTTTAGATTGATCATAATTGTAGTGCCCCTTCTCTTTTTCCTTTCTCTCTTTGTGGCATGCAAGCAGTGGGCCCCAAGCACAGAGGTCAGAACTCGCTGGCATTCTGAGCATGAAGTCCGGAGAAGATAGAAGAGAAAGAGATTGAGAGGAGAGCTCTCAGATGCTTTGGGCTGCAGCTTCAGGGAATGTTCCATTCCATTTCGCGGACATATTTGTGTTCCGGGCAATTGTTGCTTTCACTTTTATTGCCACCTTAGTTGGTTTGTTTTATCTCTCTTTCTTTCTTTGTTTCTCCCTCTCTCTCTCTCTTTCCTCTCTCTCTCTCTCTCTCGGTCCTTCACTCTCTCTCTCTCTCTCTATCTCTCTCTCCCTCCTCCATCTTCCCCCGCCACTCACCCCGCCAACCCCCTCCATCTCCCCCCACCACTCACCCCCGCCAACCCCCTCCATCTCCCTCCACCAACCCCCTTCATCTCCCCCCACCACTCACCCCCCCAACCCCCTCCATCTTCCCCCACCACTCACCAACGCAAACCCCCTCCATCTCCCCCCACCACTCACCCCCGCCAACCCCCTCCATCTCCCTCCACCACTCACCCCCGCCAACCCCCACCATCTCCCCCCACCACTCACCCCCGCCAACCACCTCCATCTCCCTCCACCACTCACCCCGCAAACCCCCTCCATCTCCCCCCACCACTCACCCCCGCCAACCCCCTCCATCTCCCTCCACCAACCCCATTCATCTCCCCCCACCACTCACCCCCCCCAACCCCCTCCATCTTCCCCCACCACTCACCAGCGCCAACCCCCTCCATCTCCCCCCACCACTCACCCCCGCCAACCCCCTCCATCTCCCTCCACCACTCACCCCCGCCAACCCCCACCATCTCCCCCCACCACTCACCCCCGCCAACCCCCTCCATCTCCCTCCACCACTCACCCCGCCAAACCCCCTCCATCTCCCCCCACCACTCACCCCCGCCAACCCCCTCCATCTCCCCCCACCACTCACCCCCGCCAACCCCCTCCATCTCCCTCCATCACTCACCCCCGCCAACCCCCTCCATCTCCCTCCAACACTCACCCCAGCCAACCCCCTCCATCTCCCCCCACAGCTCACCCCCGCCAACCCCCTCCATCTCCCCCCACCACTCACCCCCGCCAACCCCCTCCGTCTCCCCCCACCACTCACCCCCGCCAACCCCCTCCATCTCCCCCCACCACTCACCCCCGCCAACCCCCTCCATCTCCCCCCACCACTCACCCCCGCCAACCCCCTCCATCTCCCCCCACCACTCACCCCCGCCAACCCCCTCCATCTCCCCCCACCACTCACCCCTGCCAACCCCCTCCATCTCCCTCCACCACTCACCCCCGCCAACCCCCTCCATCTCCCTCCACCACTCACCCCCGCCAACCCCCTCCATCTCCCCCCACCACTCACCCACGCCAACCCCCTCCATCTCCCCCCACCACTCACCCCCGCCAACCCCCTCCATCTCTCCCCACCACTCACCCCCACCAACCCCCTCCATCTCCCCCCACCACTCAGCCCCGCCAACCCCCTCCATCTCCCCCCACCACTCACCCCCTCCAACCCCCTCCATCTCCCCCCACCACTCACCCCCGCCAACCCCCTCCATCTCCCCCCACCACTCACCCCCGCCAACCCCCTCCATCTCCCCCCACCACTCACCCCCGCCAACCCCCTCCATCTCCCTCCACCACTCAGCCCCGCCAACCCCCTCCATCTCCCTCCACCACTCACCCCCGCCAACCCCGTCCATCTCCCCCCACCACTCACCCCCGCCAACCCCCTCCATCTCCCCCCACCACTCACCCCCGCCAACCCCCTCCATCTCCCTCCACCACTCACCCCCGCCAACCCTCTCCATCTCCCCCCACCACTCACCCCCGCCAACCCCCTCCATCTCCGCCCACCACTCACCCCCGCCAACCCCCTCCATCTCCCCCCACCACTCACCCCCGCCAACCCCCTCCATCTCCCCCCACCACTCACCCCCGCCAACCCCCTCCATCTCCCCCCACCACTCACCCCATCTCCCCCCACCACTCACCCTCGCCAACCCCCTCCATCTCCCTCCACCACTCACCCCTGCCAACCCTCTCCATCTCCCCCCACCACTCACCCGCGCCAACCCCCTCCATCTCCCTCCACCACTCACCCCCGCCAACCCCCTCCATCTCCCCCCACCAGTCACCCCCGTCAACCCCCTCCATCTCCCCCCACCAGTCACCCCCGCCAACCCCCTCCATCTCCCCCCACCACTCACCCCCGCCAACCCCCTCCATCTCCCCCCACCACTCACCCCCGCCAACCCCCTCCGTCTCCCCCCGCGTGTGACCCCCCGGCGGCGATTAGTGAAGCTATTGCATAGATGGACTCTCTTGCAGATGGTTGATTTGCGGGCATCCTTGGCTGTGTCAGTTTCAGAAGCTTGAACATGCTGTCAAGTGGGGAACTTTTTGATACGTTTCTTACTCCGCATATTGGAAGGAGTCTAAAATATGAAGGAGTCTCATGCCATCAGCATTTGCAAGAACCTTTATGCCATTGTCATTGGTTGTTACAGCTAAAAGTGAGCCATCCTTGTTGAAGCGTAGCCGAGGAGCTGTTTGAAGCCCCTCTGCTTCAATTGTAGTCAAAACCTTTACATTATCCATGTCCCACCATTTCCTCTCCCTCACACCACCCCCGCCCCCTCACACCACCCCCGCCCCCTCACACCCCCCCCCCCCACCCCCTCGCACCACCCCAGCACCCCCACCCCCTCACACCACCCCCTCACACCACCCCCACCCCCTCACACCATCCCCGCCCCCTCACACCACTCCCTCAAACCACCCCCTCACACCACCCCCCTCAAACCACCCCCGCACCCACCCCCTCACACCACCCTCGCACCCTCTCTCTCTCTCTCTCTCTCTCTCTCTCTCTCTCTGTCTCTCTCTCTCTCTCTCTCTCTTTCTCTCTCTCTCTCTCTCTCTCTCTCTCTCTCTCTCTCTCTCTCTCTCTCTCTCTCTCTCTCTCTCTCTCTCTCTCTCTCTCTCTCTCTCTCTCTCTCTCTCTCTCTCTCTCTCTCTCTCTCTCTCTCTCTCTCTCTCTCTCTCTCTCTCTCTCTCTCTTTCTCTCCCCGCTGCCCCGCGTGAACCCCCCCTCTCCCTCTCTCCTTCTCTCTCTCTCTCTCTCTCTCTCTCTCTCTCTCTCTCTCTCTCTCTCTCTCTCTCTCTCTCTCTCTCTCTCTCTCTCTCTCTCTCTCTCTCTCTCTCTCTCTCTCTCTCTCTCTCTCTCTCTCTCTCTCTCTCCCGCCTAATTCCCCGCACCCCCCGCGCAGCCCCCCCCGCGCAGCTCCCCTCCCCCTCCCCCGCCTAATTCCCCGCAGCCCCCCCCCCCCCCCGCGCAACCCTGCTCTCCCCCGTCACCGACCCCCCGCGCAACCCCGCCTAATTCCCTCTCTCTCTCTCTCTCTCTCTCTCTCTCTCTCTCTCTCTCCCTCCCCTGCCTAATTCCCCGCACCCCCCCGTGCAGCCCCCCCCCCGCGGAGCTCCCCTCCCCCTCTCTCCCGCCTAATTCCCCGCAGCCCCCTCCCCCTCTCTCCCGCCTAATTCCCCGCAGCCCCCCGTGCAGCCCCCCCCCCCCCCCCCCCGCGCAGCCCCGCTTTTCCCCCCGCCACCCTCTTCCTCTGCCCAACCCCACTGCCCCCCGCTCCCCCCCCGCCACCCACTCCCTCTGCCCAACCCCGCTCCCCACCCCACTCTCTTCCCCCCGCCCCCCTCACACCATTCCCGCCCCCTCACACCACCCCCACCCCCTCACACCATCCCCGCCCCCTCACACCACCCCCTCACACCACCCCCACCCCCTCACACCACCCCCGCCATCCCACACCCACCCACACACACACACACACACCGACACATGCACACATCCCCACACATACACATATGCCTCTCACACATGCGCACCCACACATGCGCTCAAGCACACATTCACACTCACATACATGTGCAAACACACGCATGCACATGCACACTCACACACATACCCACATAATTACACTCACACCCACATTCATTACAAATCAAGTTAATTGGGGAAGTGGTCTTCATGCTCGGCTATTGCTCAGAAGATTGAATAAACATGCTGCTGCAAAATCTCATAAAGTGAACGATGGAGCTGATGAGGTACTTGGACCGACATTGCTATAGATAGGGCTGGATAGGAAGGTCTCGTTCTAGAATGATCTGAAGAGCAGCCGGGAGGTGAAAAATCGCACTCTGAACAGTCCTCAAAACGGGGAAAAGGTATGGGATAAAAGTGTGCAGGGTAAAAAGTTGAAGCGGAGAAAAGATTTTTCCATGTGCCAGCAATCATCCAGGAAGACTACCCATTTTTTTTTTGGGACTCAATTCAAATCAAGGGAATAATTGACCTACCCTCCAATTTTGGGTAATCAACCAGCGCGTGATCAGAGGACGTGAAGATTCGGCAAGGCTCTCTTGGCCTATTGAGGCCTATAAAAACAAGGGATTTTTGCTCATTTGGGTACACACAATTGTGGTACACTTTTGGAGTTACATTGACGTGGGTATACGTGCAGAAGTTCTCTCTTGCACTTTGTGGTTTCAAGCCTATTTTAGGAGCTACTCTATAGTGTGGATACAGAGGGTAGGCTTCTCAGTGGAGGGCTATGAGCACTATAGTGTAAGAGAGTGCCGTGGATTTTCTTTCTTTTTTGTGAGTCAGTGTTGGTGTTATGTTCTATTCTCTTGAGCAAATCCTACCATTTGTATTGTTCTGGGTTACACTGCATGTAATTGGCCCCTTTAGCTGATGAGAAGACTCTGTGCATTGAGGTTCTTTATTTCTGGGATGGCATGTTAGCCCCCTAAGTTTGCACTTTTGAGCATCACTCTGCCCAACCTTGTAATCATCTGATTCGAATCAAGCAGTGTACGGTCTTCCTTGGTCAATTGTTGTCCATATTTTCTGAAGTATTTACCACACTATGCAATCTTTGTTATCTGGCTGCTCTCAGAAATGTTAAAGGGTATACTTCCTTAAAGAGAACCCCCCTTGAGTAGGTGACGTACTGGACGTGTTTCATCTTTATTTTCTACTTTAGGTGGATACCCCAGTACCTCCTCTACAGTTTGGCACGCTCGGTGGGACCTTTGCATTTCTGTGAGAGGTATTTTTGCCCTATTACATCGGCAAGTAGGTACATGACCCATACACGAGCAGATAAGGAGTCTCTTCGTGTTTGGAGGAGCCTTAACAAGTTAGCAAAACCACGGCTAGTGAGTCTACCTTCCCTCTGCCCTCCCTAAATTTATCTATTGATTTGGGTGCGACACCATTGTCAAAAGAGAGGTATAGGAGAACTCTAGACTTCTCCTCAGATACGTCCGAAGAAACACCAGTACAAATGGAGGACCTCTCTCATTTGCTCTCCAGATTAAACATCAAATTCCCTACCTTCAAGGGACAAGCTTATGAGGATGCTGATGATCATGTGAGGAGATTCATCTCTTTATGTCGTGGACGAGGTCTGCAGAATAGAGAGGATGCAATGTTGGCACTCTTTCCATCCACATTGGAGGGTCTTGCAGATAAATGGTATAGTCAATATGCAGATGGCCATTTCACTACATGGGAGGCTTTGAAGGCGGCGTTCTCAGAGACATTCCGACCAAGTGATTCCTCGGAAAGAGCTCTAGATCAGCTAGAGAATTTGAAGCTAAGACTAGGTGAATCCTTTCATGAACTTCACACTAGAACAAAAGCACTTGTTGCACGTCTGCCACATGCTCCAGGTGACTTTTTGGTTAAAAAGTGGATAGAAAAGGCTCTGCCCAGGTCATCTCAGCAGAAGCTTCGTGAATCTCTTAGATTGGATGTGACCCTCAATGATTTTGTTGCAGCGGCATCACGCATTGAAGAAGCAAGGCAACATTTTGAAGGGGATACACAACAAAAGTATGCTGCAGATCTGGATCCTATTGAGCAACTAAGGAGGGAACTGGAAGCATTGAAGATGCAACAAAATCAATAGGAAGAGAAGGTCTTGCCACCACTGCGTCGCACTGATGATGAAGTAGCTCAACTTCGCCGAGAGTTAGAAGATTTGAGGACTACTCAGGATATAACGAGACAAATTTGGTGTACAATCTGTAACAACAATGGACATTCCAATGCTAATTGCCCTATTAAGGTAAGCTGTCAATTTTGTGGAAAAAATGGTCATGAAGCCAGAGATTGCTACTACCTCAAAGGTACACAGCAGAGAGGTAACCCTCAAAATTTGGAATCATATTATGCTAGTACTTCAAATACATCTAATAGAGAGGAGAATCGGCCTGCAAAGCCTAGATATAATAGACCTTTGATGTGCTATCGTTGTGGTGAGTACGGCCACATGCAAAATAGGTGTTCCCTCCCAGAAGATGCACCTCCTTGTCAACATTGTCCAGAGGCCAAGGATCATTATACCAAAGATTGCCCAAGGGGTTGTCCTGCTCCAATCCACATGATTGCAGTCTCTCCACATGAAGAAGGGAAAACCACTCAGTCTTATGTTGTTTCATCCTCTGCAATGCCCATGATGACTAGAGCTAGACAGGCAGCAGCAATCCATAGGGAGGAGCAACAAGGATTTCATAAGGAGGAACAACAAGGATTTCAGGATAAAGAGGAAGAAAAGGAGTCTGGATGGAAGGACCAAGCAGAAATTGAAGGAGCTTATAATAAGATGACTACTTCTCTAAAGGGCCAACCAACAAGTCTGCAAGAAAACACTCAGGAAGTAAACATTGAACAGATCTTGAAAGGTATTCATCACAAGGTTAGTCTATATGAACTTATAAGGATGGATTCAAAAATAAGAAGTGACTTACTGAAGATTATACACTCTGCTCACTTGGTCCAATCACCTAGTATAGATGGTTTCATGGTTGATTTTCCCCCTGCACCCTTAGCAGACTACCAAAGCTCAAGATTATCTGTTTGTATAAAGGATGAAACTCTCACAGGTGTGATCATAGATGGAGGCTCTGGTATCAATTTGATGCCAGATTTCACAATGAAGAAACTGAATTTGAACCCCACCAAAATGGCACCATTTACAGTTACACTAGCAGATCAACATCGGGTTGCGCCTCTTGGCATTATTGAAAAGGTACGGATGATAGTACAGGGTTGCCACTTTGTGTTGGATTTTGTTGTTATTGCACTTCCACAGGAGACTTCTTACCCTTTACTCCTGGGAAGACCTTGGCTGAGACAAGCAAAAGCTTTGCAAGATTGGGGGAAAAACAAACTATGGATTTCAACAAGCACCAATAGCCAACTACAATTACATTTGGAAGAGGGATTTGACTCAGGCAAAACCAATGGATATACTGTGGATACTCAGGTAATGCCCTCTATACCCCAAGAAGATGATACATTGTTAAATTGGATGATGGGAAGTGCAGAGTGTTGCACAGTGGAGATCAATGAAATTGAGGAAGAAGTTGCAGATAAGGTAAATAAAGACCACAAGGTATTGGAGAATGAGCAATTGCAGGAAAATACTAGCTTTGAGGAGGCAACCAATATAAAAGTATCGGAGGGAGAAGGTTATGAGTTAAAGAGCAGAGAAGATCTTCCTTTTGCGGATATACCTCAAGGATGGATGGAAGAACAAGTTGCAGAATATAAATTAAAATCCACTCCTGCATATAGTGGAGATGATTTCTCAAACAAGACCAGTCCTGAAACATTGGTTCAAGAAGTAAATTTAGGGAATGAAGAGAACCCTCAAGTAGTCCACTTAGCATCCTGGCTGTGGCATTATCCTCCTTTGCTATAGAAGGTAACTTCTTTGCTTTTTACTTACAAAAGTGTCTTCGCATGGTCCTACAAAGATCTAACAGGGATACCAGAAGAGCTTGGGTTACATCAGATACCCTTAGTTGAGGGAGCCGCGCCAGTAAGAAGTAGACCATATCGACTCAATCCGAAATATGCAGAGGCTGTAAAAGCAGAAATTACAAAGCTAGAAGAAGCTAGTATAATTGTTCCAGTAGAACATTCCAAGTGGCTTTCTTCCATGGTTATTGTACCCAAGAAAAATAGTGGAAAAATAAGAGTATGTATTGATTTTCGTGCTTTGAATAAAGTGACTGTTCAAGATGGATTTCCTCAGCCCTTCACAGAGCAAGTACTTGAGGAAGTAGTTGGTCACACTTTGTACAGTTTCTTGGATGGTTTTAGTGGCTACAATCAGATAGTGATCCATCCTGATGATAGGGACAAAACAGCCTTTGTCACTCCCTGGGGCACTTATGTCTATACTCGAATGGCTTTTGGTTTGAAGAATGCACCGACTTCATTTAATAGAACGATGTATCTGATATTAGGCAAATGGTTAACAACCTTTCTACGCATTTTCATGGATGACTTTTCAGTATTTTCAGGTACAGATAGAAGGGCAGCAGTTCAAGATTTCCATGATCATTTGGAAAATCTAAAAGAAATTTTTGAGCAATGTCTCAAAACAGGTTTGAAATTGAATCCTGATAAATGTCACTTTTTGGTCACTAAGGGCACTCTTCTTGGTCACATAGTATCTGCTGAAGGCATAACTGTTGACCCTGCAAAGGTTACAGCTATTCTTTCCATGCCAATTCCACAAAGCCCAAAGGAAGTGCAAAGTTTCTTGGGCCATGCAGGGTATCACAGAAGATTCATTAGGATGTATTCGGAAATTGCTAAGCCCTTGTCAAGGCTTACCAGCAAAAAGGTCCCTTTCTCATGGAGTGCTGAAGCTGACAAAGCATTTTGTGAACTAAAGTTGAGGCTATGTACTGCTCCAATTTTAAGTGTTCCTAATTGGTCATTGGAATTTCATGTGCATACAGATGCTAGTCTTCATGCTGTTGGTGCAGTTCTAGCTCAACCATCATCTCACAAAGTGGATAGACCTATCTCTTATGCAAGCAGACTACTCAACCAAGCTGAAAGAAATTACAGTACAACGGAAAGAGAAGGTTTGGCTATCGTATTTGCCCTTCAGAAGTTCCGACATTATCTCCTTGGTGTACATTTCATTGTTATTTCTGATCATCAGCCCTTGAAGTATTTGATAAACAAGCCTAGAGTAGCTGGAAGGATATGGAGATGGTTACTCCTATTTCAAGAATTTAATTTTGATATTCATATTAAGCCAAGAAAAGAGCACTACATGGCAGATCAAGTGTCCAGGACGGCAATGAGCGAAAAGGCAACAGGTATTAATGATGAATTGGTGGATAGCAATCTTTTTCTAGTAGCAATTTGGACTGGTTGGTATGATGAAATTCTCCATGTTCTTACTACTGGAAAGATCCCAGAACACTTGACACCTGTAGAAAAGAGAAGATTGCTCCTAAAAACCAAAGCATATTCTCTTATAAATGGAAATTTATATAAGTACTGTCAGGATGATATATTGAGAAGGTGTGTCTATCCAGAGGAGGTAAATCTTTTGCTAGAGGCTGCACACAATGAAGGACATCTAAAGGGGGAAGAATTGGCTCATAGAATCATCCACAAAGGTTTATGGTGGCCTCATATTTTCAAGGATGCAATGAAGTTTTCTAAAGAATGCCACATCTGCCAGAGGTGTGCTCCCGTGCCAACCAGATTGAATTTCCAACCATTGGTCATATCTACAGGATGGCTCCCATTTGAACGATGGGGTCTTGATTTCATAGGACCAATTAGTCCAACTGGTCAACCTGGAGGAAAAAAGTATATTTTGATGGCCACATGCTATGCCACTAAATGGATAGAGGCTAAAGCTACTGTGGACTACACGGCTTTAACAGTAGCTAAATTTATGTATAAACGTATTTTCTCAAGATTTGGTTGCCCACTGGAAATTACTAGTGATAGGGGCACACATTTTGTAAATCAATTGCTCGAGTTTATATTTGACAGGTACAGAATCTTCCATAAAAAATCTTGTGCCTACTACCCAAGGGAAAATGGCCAAGCAGAGACTTCCAATAAGATTTTGATTGGACTACTTCGCAAATTATCTTTTGATCATCAAAGCTCTTGGCCACTAGCACTAATTGGTGCAATTTGGGCTTTCAGAACCACGAAGAGGGGAACCACAGGCGAGACTCCATTTCGCTTAGTTTATGGGAAAGAGGCATTGGCACCATTTGAGTTTATCATCAGAAAAGAAATAGGAATCAAAACCATTGGAATTGAACCCCCCATTCAGAGATTGGTGGCATTAGAAGAGTACAGAGAAGGGGCAATGCAGAAACTTCTGGTGACACAAGAAGAGCGCAAGAGATTGCATGATAGGTATCTGAGATCCAATGAAGTTCAGGAAGGGTCTATGGTTTTAGTGCATCAGGTTCCACCAATTCAAACTAAATTGGCACCCAAGTGGATAGGACCTTATAAGGTAATCAAGGTATTGCCACATGGCGCAGTGCATCTGGAAGATCTGCAGGTAAAAGGATTCCCCTGGTCAACATCTCCAGGGTGAATAAGTATCTGAATTAGGTCAAAATGGAAGCATTCCACCCCTTGTACATACCATGTTTCTTTTCAGTAATTGCAGAATAACTAGATCTCATTGAAATGAGTAAAATAAGGGAGAAATTGCACTAGGGACGGTGCAAAAGCTTGATGTGGGGGTCTGTAGTGCCCCTTCTCTTTTTCCTTTCTCTCTTTGTGGCATGTAAGCAGTGGGCCCCAAGCACAGAGGTCAGAACTCACTGGCATTCTGAGCATGAAGTCCGGAGAAGATAGAAGAGAAAGAGATTGAGAGGAGAGCTCTCAGATGCTTTGGGCTGCAGCTTCAGGGAATGTTCCATTCCATTTCGCGGACATATTTGTGTTCCGCGCAATTGTTGCTTTCACTTTTATTGCCACCTTAGTTGATTTGTTTTATCTCTCTTTCTTTCTTTGTTTCTCCCTCTCTCTCTCTCTCTTTCCTCTCTCTCTCTCTCAGTCCTTCACTCTCTCTCTCTCTATCTCTCTCTCTCCCTCCTCCATCTTCCCCCGCCACTCACCCCGCCAACCCCCTCCATCTCCCCCCACCACTCACCCCCGCCAACCCCCTCCATCTCCCTCCACCAACCCCCTTCATCTCCCCCCACCACTCACCCCCCCAACCCCCTCCATCTTCCCCCACCACTCACCAACCCCAACCCCCTCCATCTCCCCCCACCACTCACCCCCGCCAACCCCCTCCATCTCCCTCCACCACTCACCCCCGCCAACCCCCACCATCTCCCCCCACCACTCACCCCCGCCAACCCCCTCCATCTCCCTCCACCACTCACCCCGCCAACCCCCTCCATCTCCCCCACCACTCACCCCCGCCAACCCCCTCAATCTCCCTCCACCAACCCCCTTCATCTCCCCCCACCACTCACCCCCCCCCAACCCCCTCCATCTTCCCCCACCACTCACCAGCGCCAACCCCCTCCATCTCCCCCCACCACTCACCCCCGCCAACCCCCTCCATCTCCCTCCACCACTCACCCCCGCCAACCCCCACCATCTCCCCCCACCACTCACCCCCGCCAACCCCCTCCATCTCCCTCCACCACTCACCCCGCCAACCCCCTCCATCTCCCCCCACCACTCACCCCCGCCAACCCCCTCCATCTCCCCCCACCACTCACCCCCGCCAACCCCCTCCATCTCCCTACACCACTCACCCCCGCCAACCCCCTCCATCTCCCTCCACCACTCACCCCCGCCAACCCCCTCCATCTCCCCCACCACTCACCCCCGCCAACCCCCTCCATCTCCCCCCACCACTCACCCCCGCCAACCCCCTCCATCTCCCCCCACCACTCACCCCCGCCAACCCCCTCCATCTCCCCCCACCACTCACCCCCGCCAACCCCCTCCATCTCCCCCCACCACTCACCCCCGCCAACCCCCTCCATCTCCCCCACCACTCACCCCCGCCAACCCCCTCCATCTCCCCCCACCAGTCAACCCCGCCAACCCCCTCCATCTCCCCCCACCACTCACCCCCGCCAACCCCCTCGATCTCCCCCCACCACTCACCCCATCTCCCCCCACCACTCACCCCATCTCCCCCCACCACTCACCCCCGCCAACCCCCTCCATCTCCCTCCACCACTCACCCCCGCCAACCCTCTCCATCTCCCCCCACCACTCACCCCCACCAACCCCCTCCATCTCCCTCCACCACTCACCCCCGCCAAGCCCCTCCGTCTCCCCCCACCAGTCACCCCCGGCAACCCCCTCCATCTCCCCAGTTTCAGAAGCTTGAACATGCTGTCAAGTGGGGATCTTTTTGATACGTTTCTTACTCCGCATATTGGAAGGAGTCTAAATATGAAGGAGTCTCATGCCATCAGCATTTGCAAGAACCTTTATGCCATTGTCATTGGTTGTTACAGCTAAAAGTGAGCCATCCTTGTTGAAGCATAGCCGAGGACCTATTGGAAGCCCCTCTGCTTCAATTGTAGTCAAAACCTTTACATTATCCATGTCCCACCATTTCCTCTCCCTCACACCACCCCCGCCCCCTCAGAAGATTGAATAAACATGCTGCTGCAAAATCTCATAAAGTGAACGATGGAGCTGATGAGGTTACTTGGACCGACATTGCTATAGATAGGGCTGGATAGGAAGGTCTCGTTCTAGAATGATCTGAAGAGCAGCCGGGAGGTGAAAAATCACACTCTGAACAGTCCTCAAAACGGGGAAAAGGTATGGGATAAAAGTGTGCAGGGTAAAAGGTTGAAGCGTAGAAAAGATTTTGCATGTGCCACCAATCATCCAGGAAGACTACCCATTTTTTTTTGGGACTCAATTCAAATCAAGGGAATAATTGACCTACCCTCCAATTTTGGGTAATCAACCAGCGCGTGATCAGAGGATGTGAAGATTCGGCAAGGCTCTCTTGGCCTATTGAGGCCTATAAAAACAAGGGATTTTTGCTCATTTGGGTACACACAATTGTGGTACACTTTTGGAGTTACATTCACGCGGGTATACGTGCAAGAGTTCTCTCTTGCACTTTGTGGTTTCAAGCCTATTGTAGGAGCTACTCTATAGTGTGGATACACAGGGTAGGCTTCTCAGTGGAGGGCTATGAGCACTATAGTGTAAGAGAGTGCCGTGGATTTTCTTTCTTTTCTGTGAGTCAGTGTTGGTGTTATGTTCTATTCTCTTGAGCAAATCTTACCATTTGTATTGTTCTGGGTTACACTGCATGTAATTGGCCCCTTTAGCTGATGAGAAGACTCTGTGCACTGAGGTTCTTCATTTCTGGGATGGCATGTTAGCCCCCTAAGTTTGCACTTTTGAGCATCACTCTGCCCAACCTTGTAATCATCTGATTCGAATCAAGCAGTGTACGGTCTTCCTTGGTCAATTGTTGTCCATATTTTCTGAAGTATTTACCACACTGTGCAATCTTTGTTATCTGCCTGCTCTCAGAAATGTTAAAGGGTATACTTCCTTAAAGAGAACCCCCCTTGAGTAGGTGACGTACTGGACGTGTTTCATCTTTATTTTCTACTTTAGGTGGATACCCCAGTACCTCCTCTACAATAATGATTAAGTTCCTGAGTTAAAAGACCATCAAGCTGAGCCACGTTTTTGGTATGTTGACAAGTAGAGCTACAGTTAGTAGAGTTAACCCCCAACATGTTATCATTTTTCTTCTTACTAACTAGTTGAGTCCATCCACCAACATCTTTTTCTTAAGTATTATTATGTTTAGAGTGATTAGAATCCATGTGATTATCATACTCACAAAATAGGTTCAAGATTTTCCTTATCGCTAGCATTCACATCAGCCTTGTCATAAATAATGTTAGAATCAAAAGGATTGAATACTTCTTCAAGCAGAAACTCAAAAGAGTTACTCCCTTTGTTACTTTTTTTTAGCAAGAGGCTTTTCATACCTGAAGATTCAGGGTTGATCTTACGAAGAGCTACAATACCCTAAGGATTAGCCTTGGTCTCTTCTTGAGCCACTAATTTGTCCACACGTAGAGGGAATATGTAATTGAATGAATCTATCATAATAGTTAAATCAAACACTAGGAAGATTTTTGTAGACGAGCTTTTGCTCATGCAAGATTCTATCATTAGAGTGCTTGATTAACAACATAGTTTTAATGGGTTCAGCAGTATCAATATCCATCATAACTTGAGGATCCCATTTAAGGTTGTTATTCTCCCTATATCTCTGTCCAAGAACTCTTCCTTAGAGACCACTAAGAATATCTAGCCATGGGAAAAATTAAACTATGAGATCAGGATATTCAACCCAAATAGGCACCTTGGTTAGTTTGAAGCCCCTAGGATTGAATCCAAAAAACCATTTCAAGAATTTCATTAGGGTATTTTTTATTAGCCATTGTCCTTTAGAGCACTATTTGAGTCTTCACAAAAAAAAAGTAGCTATTGGGTAGATATTGAATCTGTTTAACAAAAAATGTTATGTTTTCCCAATTAACCCTAATCCATTGTTTAATTAATTCTTGTGTTGATCTAGGTCCATGACACAAGCCAATAACAAATCTATCACATAGTTCAGATTGTCAAATATCCAATGAGTTAGTATCAATGATAAGAGTGAAATCATCAGTATCTTTATTATGAGAGTCAACATTGAGCTTATGCAAATCCTCATCTAGCCATTATTTCTTCTTACTTGTGTTGAAACAAGAAAGAGGATAGAAAGTGTTACATGAAATGCCACCAAAATTGAAAAGAGGTTTTAGGAAAGATGCAATAAACTTAATAGCTTCAACAAAGGACCTCACTAGTGAGTAAGTACCACCATCACCAAGGACCTTCGATGAAATCCCCACAAAGCCTTTAGCCTGCCCAATAGGGGCTAGAGAAATCAAAGCATAGGTTGTAGAATCCACCATTGTGGATCTGATCTGATTAAAAGTTTGTGGGAACTCATTCCTTAGTGCATCATGTCGGGCCATACCTTCCCCCTTCAAGGAGGTGGTTAGTAGAACAAAATTCAATCTATGCTTAGAGCTTAACCATGCGAAATATCACCTTTTAGAACCAGAGCATATCCCAACCTTTAGTCAGGTGAATCACTCTCTAAAAAGAGCAAGAGTAATGTCCCCCACACAAAGAGGGTTGATGAGCAGGACAAAAGATCCTAGAGGACAAATATGTGGATCTATTCTAGAAGATTTTTCCCTCATTGCTTACATCCCTATATAATTTCTTCCTTGGACTTGATGGATGATCAAGGCATGAGTGGGCCATCTATTTAGCTAACCAAAGAATTTAAATAAGAGCATATAGTAAAAATACTTTAAATATAAAGAATAATAGAGGGAGCTTTTCTTTCAGTTCAAACTTGATAGTTTACACATAGTAGTTTGTTAGGTTGGATCATCTCTATTCTCTATTTTAAACAAACAACTCACGTTGTGTGTCAATCCATACAACTCAAAAATCGAAGTTAAGTGAATCCAAGTGTGGAATTGGTAATTTCATTTCATTTTCTAAGTTGTGAGGGATGATGTCTTATGTGGATACAATATCAGTAGTCCCATTCTTTCATAGAATAGTGACTTTATTTCCTTGCTCCAATGGTCATTTCTTGTTGACATTATTGTTCATATATAACTTAATTATCTTTGGATTCAAGAGTTAGCAATCAAACGTCCACCTAATTCTATAGAGCAGGTTAAAGTCTACTAAAATGATAGTTTAGCTCCTTTTTTTGGAAAGCAATATTGATCATCATGTCAATGAGAGCCTCTTGAAGGTTGCAAGTTTCTATAGAGAATTCGAAAACTTATTGTGACTGGTGCACAATAGACATCTTAGGAGCACAAAGGATTTTGCAATGAAAGACTATGGAAGACAAGATATGTGAGTGGTACTAGGAACTTGAGGAGAAGAGGGAATTTATAGAGCATTCTAAAATATATTTAGGTGATAATGATGTATCTTGGTGGGCAACCTATTTCACTCATCAACAAGAAATAATAGAATGTTGTATTGGAGGTGCTTGGGGAATTGACTCACCCTTTCATAGGATGTTGGAATTCAAAGATCTTCTCCTATTGTTAGAGTTAGACATCTATAGAAGCACGTGAATAGCTCAAGGAAGAAGAAGAAGCTCGGAGCACATCACACAATATTGAGTCTATTACCACAAGAATGCAAAAAGATAAGTAACCCATTAGGGCAATAGGCATATATAAAAGCTAGGGGGAAAAACCTCCGAAAGAGGGAAAAAAGTGTCCGGTAGTCCTAGTGTGTTCAGACACCTCACTACCTAAATATATCAACAAATCCCACTGAGAGTGATGCAGTGAACAAGGAGCTAGAAATCATGTATAAGGAAGTGCTAGGCTATGTAGAATTACTCCACAAAAGGAAGTAAGCCCAAAGCTTTGCAGAAAGCTTCAAAGTTCTCCCTAGGCAGAGCCTTCGTGAAAAGGTCTACAATGTTCTCCTACATGGGTACATATGACAAGTTGATCTCTCTAGGAGAGAACCTCTCCCTTACATAATGATAATACACCTCAATGTGCTTAGTGCAATCATGAAACACAAGGTTCCTCGCCACTGCCAATGCACTCTGACTATCAGTGAAGATGCTGGTGGCAGAAGACTAACCAACACCCAAATCAGCCATAAGGCATCTGAGCCACACACACTGAATAGTCGTTGTGAAAGGTGCCCTATACTCAGCCTCACAACTAGAAGTAGCAAGAGTAGGCTTCTTTTTGCTCAACCAAGATATACATGAGCTACCAAGCATGAAACAGAAGCCACTAGTGGACACACGAGTGTCAAAGCAATGAGCCGAGTCAGAGTTAGAAAATGCATGTAAATCTGGTAGTAGTGATCCCCCTTGGAATAAAACAATCCAAGTAGTCAGGTACCACTCAAGTAGCAAAAGATACTCTTAACAACCTGCCAATGGTTGACATCTCAAAAATGCATAAACTTGCTCATCTATGAGACATCAAACTGAATATTTGGCCATGTAATGCATAAGTAAATCAAGCATCCAACAGCTTGCTGATAGAGAATAACATCAAAAGCATCTCCAACATCATGAAGACTCAATCATAAACATGTCTCTATAGGAGTGGCAATAGGCTTGTAGTCTTCAAGGCCAAAACTTTGCAATAATATGTCAATATATTTCATTTGACACAAAGCTATTCTGCCATCAACTTGCATAAAGCGAATGCCCAAATTATGATGAAAATTCCCCAAATCAAACATCTCAAATGAGGCATGCAAATCAGTCTTAAAATCAGCAATATGCTTCTCATGAGGACAAGTGAGCAGCATGTCATCAACATACACGACAATGATCATAAGCACATTATTAGCACACTTAACATATAAGGTGCTCTATTGGATTGTTCTCAAAACCATGTGCAATCAGATAGGCATGTATCTTTTCATACCAATTACGTAGTGCTTGTTTACCATATAATGCCTTTTTCAACCAGCGCACCTGGTTTTCATGCCCTTTCTGAACAAACCCATGGCACTGAAGAACATACACTTCTTCATGCAATTCACCATTTAGAAATGTAGTTTTAATGTCCAACTAATGTACATTCCAACCATGATGGGTTGCAAGTGCATATATGCTATGAACAGTAGTCATTCGGCAAGTAGGAGCGAAGATCTCACAAAAATCAATGCCTCTTTCTTGTGCATATCCCTTTGTAAGAAGCCTAGCCATATACCTGTCAATTCTTCCATCAGGATTATGATTCAACTTGTATACACACTTAGTGCCAATGGCCTTCTTGTGTCGAGGCAACTCACATAAAGACCATGTACTATTTTTCATGATAACATCATATTTTGATTACATAGAAGCCATCCAATTTTTAGAATTTTGTGCTTCATCAAACAAAAGAGGCTCATTCTCATCATAGACACTAGAGACAACCATAGCATAGAAATCTGATGCAAAAGAGGCACTATGGAAACCTAACTGAGTATGATATGACAGAGGTGCATCTAATTTGCTATCGTGCAAAGTCTAGACTAGCCATTTTGGCATAGTTTTTGCCTCCTCAATATGAGCTCTCTCATCAACAAGTGTATCATGTAAGTCTTCATTAGAACTGAAATGATGTGCATCATCACATGAAATATGTAAAGGCTAAGAAGTTGCCTCATTAGGACCAACACTAGATGTATCATACATGTGTTTAGAGCTAACACATGTCTCCTTAGTACATTAAAGTAATGGTTGAATAGCATTTTCCACAAAAGCAACATCACGGCTAACCAAAATGCGTTTAGTTTGTGGATGATACAGATGATAGCCTTTGCTTTCAGAACTATACCCAACAAAAATACATTTCACTCCTTTATCATACAATTTTTTGTGATGTTGTTCAAGCACAAATGCATATGCCAGACAACCAAAAACATGCAGATGAGGAACAAATGGCTTGCAACCATGCCAACCTGATATGGAGTGGTAGACTACAATGCTTTAGTGGGACACCTGTTAAGCACATATGCTGCACACATAATAGCCTCAAGCTAGAAACTATGTGGTAAAGCCTGACTTTTGACCATACACCTTGCCATCTCCATGAGTGATTTGTTCTTCTGTTCAGCAACTCCTTTCTATTGACATGTATACGGCACTGTACACTGATGTTTTATCCCATGTTTATTTTAAAATTCATTAAAGTTAGAAGACATATATTTCCCTCGCTCAAAATGGAGGGTTCCCATTTTACATGCTAACATACTTTTAGCCAAAATTAAAATCTGTTTGAACCACATAAACACTTTGGAATTTTCTTTGAATGGATATACCCATGCATGCTTGGAAAAATCATCAATGAAAGTTACAAAGTAAAGATAGTCTGCATAGGACCACAGACATCACTATGAACAAGCTGCAATTTTCGAGTAACTTCAACTAAACCATCTTTTGGAAATGAGGAACAATGCATTTTGCCAAAAATATAGCCTTTACATACATGTTTATTGGGTGCCTCAAGTTTGGGCAAAGAGGATACCAGTTCAGATTTCTGCAGGTGTAGCAAACTAGCAAAATTCAGACGGCCTAAGCATGCATGCCAAACCTTTGCATATGACATAGCTTGAGAATCATGTACTACACATGTTAAATCATTCACAGATTTTTCATAGTCTATGAGCTTATACAACCCACGACATAAAATGCCAAAAGCAATAATCACATCGCCATTTGACAGATCATGAACTGAACATCCATCATCAACAAATTTCAAAAACAAACCAATCTGGCTAATTCAAAGACTGATAATATATTTTTCTGGATCCCTGGCACAAATAAAGCATCTAACAACGTAAAAGAACTACTATCAACAACAGTCAGAATGATCTTACCAACACCCATAACAGGATAAGAGGAGTTGTTGGCACATGTGACAGTATTCCTTGTAGGGGCAGACTCAAGTGAAGTGAAGAAACTGAATTACGAGGTAATATGTCTGCTTGCCCCACTATCAAAGTACCAAAAATCTAAGCCTATTGTAGACATACACTGCTCATGAGAAGATGGGTCATAATTGCAAATAGTAGTAAATGCCCATTGTTCATTTTGCACAAGATTAGTGGACTCTATTTTCGGTGTAGAGAACTAACCATTCTAGCCTCTTTTTTCTTTGCCTCTTTTGCAGCCTATTTTGGACAATTCTTTATGAAATGATCATTTGCTTTATAGTACTTGCAAAACAATTTCAGCTTTTTAGTTTTCTTTTCATCTATTTCATCCTTCTTTTATAATGCAAAATTAGCAGATTTCTACTTACTAGTAGAAGAGCTCCATTTACCTTTGCCCTTCTGACTAGCCAAGAAAGCTTGATCTACAACACACATAATGGACCTGTTCTGCCTAGACTGATCTGCCTGCACTAGAACAGAGACTAACTCCTCAAATGATAAGGCATTTGGATTGCTTTTCATCATCAAACGAAGAGTAGAAGCAAAACTCTAGTATGAATTGGGAAGACCATTCAAAACAATATGCACAAGTGAAGTATCAGGCAAGACTTCATCAACAGAAACTAATTGCTCCTTCAAATCTTTGATCATTTCTTGAAAATTATCCATAGAATCACCCTCATTCATATGTTCACTCTCCAATTGTTTTGAGAGGTAAGCAACAGGAGCCTGTTCCTAGCCTAGTACAATGTGGTAAGTGTATCCCAAGCATCGTTAGTTGTTCTACAAGAGTGAAATGTGAGGAATAATGGAACATTTGAAAGACAAAGCTATCAATGCATGTGCCTGAGCATCTCTACCATCTCAATGAATTTTCTCTACAGAAGGTGCAATAGGAACTCCAGCATGAACACGAATCTATAGAATATCACCATCTTCGATTCCATTTGCATCAGCTTGAGTACCTATATTTGCAAGTGCAATAGGATTTTTTTCAACACCCTACGCAATATTCCATAGTCCTTTTGGGACCAGAACTTGACACATCATATAAGACCACAATGGGTAATTCATACCATCCAACTTATGCTCAACAGCCAAGATACAAAATACATAACCACTTTCAGCCATGGCCACTACCTAAAATACCTTGATGTAGAAAAATGACTATATCTGAAGAAGTTGAACAGAACTACCTTGATGCATTTTGCTAAACCTGTAGAAGACTTTGAGATGCTTATAGTGACAAACCAAAACCTATATATACCTTTGGCACAAAAAGACAAAATAGCCTACACAAGCACTACGATAGTACATTTGGAGGCCGAAACAAGCTCAGATCACGACTTCAATACTAGATAGCAAAGCTATTTTGATCTCATAATCACCCTGAGTATGCTCACCAAATTTTGTGCGATTTTGAGAATGTGACTAGAGAGCTATCAACGATGCCCTAGATGAACCGATGACCTACTCTGATACCAATTGTTGGAGTTAAGTGTTTGCGGAAGCACACAAATAGCACAAGGAACAAGAACAAGTTTGGAGCACAACACACAATACTGAATGTATTACCACAAGAATGTACAAAGATAAGTAACCCGTTAGGGCAATAGGCATATATACAAGCTGGGGGGGAAAAATCTCCTAAAGAGGGAAAAAGTGCCCCGATAGTCCTAGTCTATTCACGTATATCAGTACATAAATATATCAACAAATATCAAATGCTCAAATTTTACAGTTGAATTACAAAGTATTCTTCATCCCCTTAAAAGGAAAATGGATATGGGTTATAGAATTTCAAGGCAAAGGGAAGCACAATGGTTTGGTAAGCGAGGATAGATGATTGTACGGACACTTGTGGCTATAGCTCATGGAGATAGATTATGAAGGAGATTTTGATTTTCTATGGTATTATGTTTGACAATGGATGAACATCAAGAAAATTTAGCTTCAATTAGTATTCATTGTTGTAATACCAAAACTAGGACGCTTAGTAAATATATACTAGAGATAGTACGACCCTCAAATCATAGAGGATTAGAAAGTAGAAAGACCACTTCTAGTGCATCAAGGAGGAAATTGTAGGAGGCTGCAATTCTTCTTTATGATTTCACATTAACAAAGGCGTGTCATTCTAGGAAATCAACAATTAAACTTCTAATGCAAAAACTTGTTGATCATGTATCTAGCACATCTCAAAGGAAAACAAGAAAATCAATGTGTAATCCCAAGAAGTTTGACATGTGTTTGGATGATGATGAAGCTTTAGTTTCCTCTAAAGAAGAAGATGAGATCTGTCAAGGTTTCAATGCTACCACCTCTATTTTTGAAGATGTAGTTTTAAAATTCATCTAAAATAATGGAGTCATTTTTTGTCGTTACAAGTGCAATAGTCTTCTAAATTAATCTCAAGGTTTTGTGGACCTTTAAGAAGGGATTAATAATAGAATTCTTCTAATTTTACATCTAAACAAGGTGCAACTTTTTTTTTGGGATGATTATTACATTGAAGACACTATATGTATATCAAACAATGTGAAATTTCTAGAAGTTCCTCATTTGGGAGATGATCATAGCTCTAAAAATATGGTTTATTCTAAGGAAGAAAAATTGGATCAAGATAGCTTATTGCTTAGTTTAGCATGATTTTCGATTCTAAGATTCACAATAATGAATCAAGATTTGAAATTTAAAACTACTTTATTATATGTCTCACTCAATTTTAGAAGACATTTCTCTCTTCAATAATCATTTGGACATGATTCCAATTTGACAAGTTGTGAGCTATATTGAAATTGCGACAAAGCTTGTATGTCAAGGTATCGTTTTGACAAGGTTTCAAGGTCTATCAATAAGCTCTTAAGAACTACACATGAATGTTCATATGCATTAGATGGATTAATAGATTATGCTCAATTCAAGTACTATTGTCTATGGGCTTGTGATAGTAGATAGTAACAAGATATAATAGTAGTTCTTCTATTCCATGGAATGTCCTTTATTGAAGAAACCGTTTCCACTCTCTAGAAGTTAAGGAATCAAGTTCTCCACTTCAAAAGTTCATTTTCTCTCCTTTCATTGAATAAAGTGATCATTATAGGGGGGAAAGAGCCTTATATATTAGGACTATTGACATTGCATGTGTAGACACAAAATAGAAGAAAGTTTCCAAGGTTCCTAGATCATGGTATAGTAAAGGTACAAATCCAATTCTTTAAAGTCTATTATCCAAATTCAATGCTCCAGAGATTTCTATGCATGATGAAGACCACGATGTAAACAAAGCAAAACCTAAATATGAGGAGGATTAAAGACTAGATTTACATGGAACGAAACAATGAACTAGGATATTAGCTCAAGGAGATAATCTACATCGATTGGAAGAATCGATGGTAGGTCATCATGAAGCCAAGTCAATCATGGAAGGACGAGAGGATAAGCAAGGATAAACACATAAACGATGATTAGAAAGTGTGAGTATATTCGAAGAAAGCGCAAGATGGAAGTTAAAAGTTTGATAAAATAAGGAAGATCAAAGTCACTCATTAGATTGGTAAGACAAATGTGGTTAATAACTCCCATTAGAGAAGGCATAAATCCATAAAAAATATCTTCTTGAGATATTTACAATTGATTCATTAATGATGAACAATCAAGATTATATAAAAAGGATTATAAAAGAAGACGAAAATTTACGAAGACGCAACCAAGTTTCAAGAATGGAATGAAGCAATGAGAGATGAATTAAATGAACTTCAAGAGAATCAAATTTTACATTGGTGCCAAGAACAAAGGAGATGAATTTTATCGAAAACAAATGACAAAAAGAACGTATTCAGGTACAAATACGCTTTTGTGTTCAGAATAAATTCCCCATATCATGGAGTCAAAGGTTAAATGACGTATCACAAAATGTTGATAGAAATTAACCCAAGTAGACCCCGCTCTATCAATGAAGAAGCAACCTATGCAATGGTGGTTATCTATGTTTGTGTGTATGCACATGTGTGTCCATGAGCATATATATATATATATATATATATATGTGTCTGTATGTGTGTATGTATATATATATATATATATATATATATATATATATATATATATATATATATATATATATATATATATATATATATATATATATATATATATATATATACGTGTGTGTGTATTTGTTTATGTATGCATGTATGTATGTAAGTATGTATGTATGTATGTATGTATGTATATATGTATGTATGTATGTAGGTGTGTATGTATGTATGCATGTAGGTGTGTATGTATGTATTTATGTATGTATGTATGTATGAATGTATGTATGAATGTATGTATGTATATATGTATTTCTGTATGTGTGTGTGCATGTGCATATATGTTATATATATAAATATATATATGCACACGCACACACATATAGGAAATCAAGGGTCTCTGATGGGAGTATCAAGAACTTCCCTGCACACCAATGATTTTGATCTAGGTTGCATTATTCATTATTCGACAATTCCTTTATTCGTGAACAATAACGGAATTTTA
>CM035410.1:129869395-129874395 GCA_020310875.1 Ceratopteris richardii | reverse complement strand
GAGCCATTCGAATTCGAATTCAAAACTCCCTCCAAGAATAGCTATAAAAGGAGCAAGAAGGAAGAGGCGATTAGCAAGCCTTGTACGTGACCACTTCATGTCATTTTGTAGAGATTGAAGAGCTTACTCCATAGCTCTATCATTCTACTCCCATTGTGCAAAGATTCATTGCCAATGTGGTTGTAATCATATATGAATTTATACATTTATCATCATTCACTTCTCTGTTTTGTTCTCTGCTATACTCACTTAGAGTAGTAACTTTAGAAGGTCATACCTCGAGTTCTACTGAATCTTTTTCAGTGATTTAACATGCGTTGAATAGCGCTTACTGTCTAGTTTTTGCATATCAATTTTCCAGGTCATTGGATTTATATGTTTGGAGATATCTGCATTTTACTGCTCACTGGTCTATCTCTGTAGAGCCCCGAGAATGGTGGGCATGTTCCAGAAATTGATAAATCTTGTTCTCAGTGCTCAGTCCATCATTTGAAGTGTTTTAACTTGGATTGGGAAGCGTGTTAAGTCTATTTGCTATGCCCAAAAGGAAGTTTTCTAACTCCTTCCAGGTTCCGAGCACTGTTCATTTTTTCCAGCAGGTGTATGTCCAAAAAGTAGCAAGTTTTGGGAGCTAGTCATTTCGCAACTTGTCTGTCTTGACTTAAACTTTTGGGATACATGTTCCAAAGTACCTGGCTGATATGTTGGTGGATTTAGGAAGCTCAAAGGGTCTTCTAATCATCTCTGAAGTCCCAGTTGGCTGGTGTGAAGCTGGTTGTAGCAGCACCAACTCATCTTTGGATTGCATCCACCATCTCTCTTCACAGTGGTATCAGAGCATAGTCAAGCAACATGGGAGATGGATTTCCATCAACAATTGACAAATTGGATCGAAACAACTACCCGGCATGGTCTCTAAGGATGGAGGCTTACTTTCAAGGGAGGAATCTATATGGATTCATATCCGGAGATGAAGCAATGCCAACCATGAGGAACAAAGGGCAACCATCACATGAAGAAGTGGAAGGACTTTCGAATTGGTGTTCGAAGGATGCACTCGCAAGGTCCTATATTCTAAAATCAATCTCTGATTTTCTTTTACCTCATGTCAAGGGATGCAAGACATCAAGAGAGACCTGGAATGCACTTGCTTCTTTCTTCTCTTCCAACACTCGAGCAAGGAAGAAGCAATTGTGGATGGAGTTCACAACAATGAGGAAAAGCCCGAAGCAAAATGTGACTGATTATGTCACAAAGATGAAGGAGATTTCCGACCAACTTGGAAGCATTGGAGAGGTAATTGAAGAGGAGAAAATCATAAGACAAATCATCAATGGAATCAAAGCAGACGACAAGTGGGAGTCATTCACAACAGCCATGGATTTATACATGGATATGCATGTACCCGACCTCAACACACTCATGGGTCAACTCTTCACTCATGAAGCAAAGATTAGCAAAGGTGGTGAGTTCTCAAGAGGTAATCAAACTTCTGCCTTATATTCTGATAAAGCTAAGGTCAAGGACAAGTCAAAGAATAGGAAGAATGAAGATGAAGGAAGCTCTTTCCAAGCAAACTTTGCAGGTAGAGGAAGAGCTAGAGGAAGAGGTAGAGGTGGAAAGCAAGGCAGGGGGAGATTCCAATCATCTCAACCTTGCAACATATGTGGCTTATCTAACCATACTACTGAAGAATGTTTCGGGAATCCAAGGAACTCAAGATGAAGAGGATTCAATAGAGGTGGCTATGGATCAAATAGAGGTAGATACAATGGAGGCTTCAACAACAACAACTACTACAACAACAATTACAACAACAACAACAACTATCAAAGTGGCCATAGAGGAAGAAGAGATTACAATAACTATGCAGAGGACCAAATTCAAGAAGTTTCATTATTGATTATGAATCTATCAGCGAAGAAGGGTAAGGATGATGATCACATATTTTACATTGATTCGGGATGGTCGAACCATGTAGCAGGAAATGTGGCTTTACTTTCTGATTTGGAAGATCCTCATAACAAGCATGAAGTGCAGACAAGAGATGACACAAAGCACTTAGTGGAGAAGATAGGTAATGTGAAGACATCAGTTGGGAATATGAACCTCTTAAGCAAAGTCTTGTATGTCCCTACAATTACCAAAAATTTAATAAGTGTTGGACAGATTGTTGAAAAAGGATTGCAGGTTAGATTCAATCGATTTGGAGCATATGTTGAAGACCCAAGGCAAGGCTTTCGAAGGATTGCCAAAGGAGAAAAGATAGGAAGGCTCTTCACCTTTGAAGTGGAAGATACAAAGAACATAGCTTTGTTTAGCTATGGATCTCAAACTCTAACAGAGTTGGAGATATGGCACAAAAGGTTTGCTCACATTGGTGAGAGGACACTCAAACAGATTTGCAGTGACCAAAGTGTACTTGGTTTGCCTAATATCACAAGGCAACACATGATTTATAAGTGTGAAGCTTGTCAACTCGGCAAGGCTCATAGACAACCTTTCAATAAGAAAGGATATATGTATCAAAATCCTTTGGATCTAGTGCACACGGATGTGTGGGGTCCAAGTAAGGAGCCATCTATATCAGGCTCAAGATATTATGTGTCTTTCATAGATGATTGTAGCAAGTGGACCATTCTGTTTTTCATGAAGCACAAGGATGAAGTGTTTAATTGCTTTAAAAAGTATATTGTTCTTGTTCAAAACCAAACAGGTAGGACTTTGAAACGACTAAGATCAGATGGCGGAGGAGAATACTTCTCTTCTGAATTTGATGCCTTCTTGCATGAAAGAGGAATTAAAAGGGAAGTCACTACAAGGTATACACCCGAACTCAATGGTGTAGCAGAGAGGAGGAACAGAGCTATTGTCGAAGCTGCAAGGTCCATGCTCAACGAAAAGGGATTGCCAAACTACCTATGGGCAGAGGTTGTGTCTACAGCCACATATCTCATAAATAGACTTCCATCTAAGTCACTAGATGGAACCACTCCATATAAAGTGTGGAATGGAAGAAGACCTAGTCTAGAGCATTTCAAAATCTTTGGATGCTTAGCCTATGCTCACATTCCTTCTCAAGTAAGAGGGAAATTGGATCCCAAGGCAGAGAAGTGCGTATTTATTGGTTATGACCAAAACCAAAAAGGATATAGATTGTACAATCCAACCAATAAAGGATTTTCTGTGAGTAGAGATGTAATTTTTGATGAAAACAAATCATGGTTTGATGATGACAGGAAAGTGAAGCTGTCATATGACTTGGATGAAGATTTTCCATCACTTCAACCAAAGGAGCCAAAGCAGATTGAAGAAAGTGATTCGGAGATTGACCCAGAAGACTTGGAAAGACTAAAGCTATGGAAGAACAAAGGTAAAGCAAAGATGCAGGATGCTACATATGGACCCGAGAGCTCACATCAACCACTTAGAAGGTCTTCGAGGGAGAAGAAGAAACCAGAGAGGTTTGGTTATGATACTTCTTTGGTCACGAAGCACTCAATCTACATTGCAAAGGATTCAACCAATGAAGAACCTACCACATTCCAAGAAGCACAAAGCAGGAAAGCTTGGAGAGATGCAATGGATGAAGAAATGGAAGCCTTGAAGGAGAATGACACCTGGGAGCTTGTACCTAACAAGCCATCTATGAAGGTAATTGGATCTCGATGGATATACAAATCAAGAGGAATCCAGATGGAAGTATAAATAGACACAAAGCAAGGTTAGTTGCTAAAGGGTTTGCTCAAACCCATGGTATTGATTATGACGAGACTTTCTCTCCTGTTGCAAAAATGCCTACAATTAGGGTTCTCATTAGTGTTGCTGCATCTAGAAATTGGAATCTTTATCAACTTGATGTAAAGAATGCTTTCTTGAATGGATGGATTTCTAAGGAAGTGTATATGGCACAACCTCCTAGATATGTGGATTCACATCATCCTAACTATGTATGCAAACTAAAGAAAGCTTTGTATGGATTGAAGCAAGCTCCAAGAGCTTGGAATTTCACATTGGTGACTTATTTGCAGGACCAAGGATTCAAAGCTAGCAAGGTGGATACCTCTTTGTTCATAAAGAGGAATGGATCTGAAGTGATCTATTTATGTGTGTATGTTGATGATATTATTATCACAGGCAATGATCTTGAAGGAATCAAACAGGTAAAGAGTCAGATGAAGGAGGAGTTCAAAATAAGTGACCTCCGACCACTCACTTATTTTCTTGGATTAGAGTTGAGCTACACAGATTCAGGTATATACATCACACAAAGGAAGTATGTCCATGACATGCTCGTCAAGTTCAAGATGGAAAATACCAAGTGTGCAGGTACACCTATAGAGCAAAATCATAAGCTTAGTGCTTATGAAGGAGAGCCAATTGAAGACATCACAAGCTATCAAAGCTTGGTTGGAAGTTTGAACTATGCAACACTCACAAGGGTGGATATATGCTATAGTGTTAGCATATTGAGTCAGTTTATGCATAAGCCGAGAAGACCACATATGGAAGCAGCCAAGAGAGTTCTCAAGTACCTAAAGGGGACCATGAATGAAGGTTTGTTCTATTCATATACTTCAGATATTGAGCTAAAGGTCTACTCAGATGCAGATTGGGCCGGATCTAAAGATGATAGAAGAAGCACATCAGGGTATATATCATTTGCAGGTTCAAAAATCATTTCTTGTTCATCGAAGAAGCAACCAACCGTGGCATTATCTTCTACCGAAGCCGAATATAGAGGTTTGGCTAACACAACTCAAGAAATCATGGGTTAAAGTCTTTGTACACAGATCTTGGACTTCATTCTTCAACACCTCACATTTTTGGTGACAACACAAGCTCACTACATCTTGCAGCTAATCCGGTATACCATGCTAGAACCAAGCATATTGAAGTCCACTACCATTATGTAAGGGAGAAGCTAATGAGCAAGGATATTCAACTATCCTATGTCTCTACAGATATGCAATGTGCAGACATGTTGACTAAAGCTCTTG